>CM031371.1:21801709-22242705 GCA_018208015.1 Medicago ruthenica | reverse complement strand
CAGCCAAGCATGTCTCTTGGAAAACAGGGCTTTTCTCTTGGACACTTCCAAACAACTAAATTGAAAAATAACCTAGTGCTAGCCTTATTGGCTATTGCAGCTGAACCAAAAAGACTAGGAGCTAGTATTTCAAATCTTGCTGTAAATTCCAAGTTGAATAGTTTAGAACGAATAACTTTCATTACACAAGAGATGTACATTACAAAACAAATATGGTTACAAGAGAGAATATCTCAAAATAAAGAAAAATAAGAAACTAAGGACACTGTATCACTATCAACAATAGAAAATAATATGTAGAGAGGATAGTTTTAATTATGACTACAATCAATAATAATTTTGTTGTATAATCTTTCTACAATGATGTAGGTTGTATGATTATTTTGAGCAAGTGTTGCATGAGATCAAATTCTCACACGACATTGATTGGAATTATGAAAAGTTGAGAAGAAAATGTATTCTTGATAGTTGATGTGATTTTTGTCGTTATAATATGTTATGTTTTGCTTACTATTGTGGGTTCTATGAACAAACATCTTACACTGCAACGAAGAGATAACGCATCTCATGTGGTAAGCGAATATAGCATTTCTAGAGTTGTTTCGTTTGATGTAACAAAAGGGATATTACAATTCATGCGGAAACTGTCTGCCGTAAGGATGAGATAATACAACCCATGTCTAAACCGTTTACCTTTACGAAGAGATAATACGACTTATGAACTATGTTCTATAATTAATCATCATAAGCTACAACTAAGAGATATTACAATTCATGTGGAGACTGTCTGTGACCTATGTCTAGACCGGTTGTCATTACAAAGATATAACATGACTAATGAACTGTGTGATTATAGACGAGGATTGTTCGTTGTAATACTTTCAAGAATGAGACTAAGTTTAATTGTTGGTTTGTGCTAAAGGCTCTTGCAAATTTCCTGCGTCTCCTTTATTTTCACTTTCTTTATTATGCTACTCTTTGACTTAACAAATTCTTATTTTCCCATCCAGATTCACAGGTTGCACAGTACATTTGCTTATGAGTTTCTTCTTTTTGGTAGGCCATATTGAGTGGTGCGGCTAGTATTTTGTGACTTTTTTTTGGAATAAGTAATTGTGACTTTAGTATGATGAGATATTGGGACAAAAGTTGTCTCACTTTATAAGTTGGCTTGACTGGCCACTTATGCAGTTGGAGTTTCTATCCTTTTGGCTGTACGGAAATTATTGTAGGAGTAGTACTGACTACTGATTATGGATATTGATGTCATTGACATGTGGCAGTCATTGTGGAACATCATCAGAAAGATAGAGAAAATTGTCCAATTTTCTATAGCTACTTTATTTTAGTAATAAATTTCGACCCATATTGCTTTGCAACTTGATGTACTACTCCGTTCCAAAATATAAGCAAAAATGAGTCAACATAAGTTGATGTATTTGGTACAAATTTTGAACCAAATACATTAACTTTTGTTGACCAATTTTTGCTTATATTTTGGGACGGAGGGAGTATGAATTAAGTTCTCGCTAAGGGGATCGTGAACCATTGGAATAGTATTTCTCCTTATCAAACAAGATTCATTCCTACAAGCACAGGGGGAGCTATTCACACTTGAGAGTTGAGGGTGTGCACTTACACACTCTTAACCTAGGAAAAGTATTCTTGTTATCCTACTTTGTTTGCATCTATTTTGCTCACCTTAGTATCTATTTTGCTTTATATTTTCATAATCAACCTCTGATCCCACTTTATAAAATCACAATTTTTTCCCACCCTATTCGGATTATAAAATTCAAAATGTTTAACGTGTTTTGGAGGGTTTTATAAAGCGTTTTGCTATTTGGATTATAACGTGAGAAATTTATAAGATGAGAAAAGAAAGTGCCTTAGAAAATAATATCCACTATTAAATGAGCCCAAAATAAGAAGGGTTTTCTACAGACCCTCACTCGTGGATAGTACCAAGAACAATGCAAGCTCTTGCATTGGAATCTACGCGAAGATTTGATAATGGGTAGGAGAAGATGAGAATTGCATTTTGGAAATTCAAGTGTCAGCTAGATTCAAAGTTCTCTAATAGCCAAATTGAATAGAGGCGATAATTATAAGACTTAGAGTGTGTTTGGATGAGGTAATTGAGAAATTTTGATGAATTTAGAATTCTAGGCAATTTAAATGATTCAATTAAATTGACTTTATTTCTAAATATTCTTGTTTGGATGGAGTAATAAAAAATTTCATTGTCATCATTTTTGGGTAACTTTTATAAAAAAAAATTTGGCCAAATTTGAAAATTGAAATTAGGGGTCAATTTGTACATTTTAAAAAATTTGAGGGGTTAATTTATAATTTTGAATAAGTTGAGGGGTAAATTTGTAATTTTCAAAAAATATTAGGGGTCAAATTGCAATTTTTTGTAAATTTATTGGGGTCAATTTGAAAAATTTGGAAAATTTGAGGACCAAAATGCAAAATTTGAAAATTATAAGAATGAAGAAACTTGAAATTCTTAGTTTTTAGGTGTCATTTGAAATTCTCTAAATTTAACTTGAACAAAATACTTCATAAATTTTCATCATTTTTGAAAATTCTCCATATTATTATCCAAACAATGAAATTCATCTAAAAATATTTTAATTCCTTTAAAACATTACATTACCTCAAAACATTCCCTCATTTAGGGGTGTGCAAAAATATGGTTAACTGAACCATATCACCAAACTGAACTGCACTGAACCATAAAAAAACCAAACCATATTAAATGGTTCATGAACTGAACCATAAAAATAAAACAGTTCAGTTAACCAAACTAAATTAAATAACCGGATTTAAACTGTTTCCAAAAAACAAAAGTTCAATAGATCGACGCGGAATTTAATGCAAGTTTGTTAAAGTTCACGCAAATCAACGTCACTCATCAGCGCACAATAGCCATGGCCATGAACATCAAACACCAGAAAAGAAAAAAACAAAAAAGCTGCTGTTTACCCTGAAATTTGGTAAACAACCGCTAGTCTAAATTAATTGCTTGCGAGACCAACTAGTGAATCTCAGGAGCATAGTGCTTTGTTTGAATTCTTTAAATTATCTGAATGTCCATTACGCATAAACATTTTAGTGTAGTTTTTGGAAGAATTAAGCATAAAAGTTACTTGGATTGCAAATAACAAGGAAAAACAAGTTCCTATTTAATAAATGACTGTGTTTCGATCGAAACAGAAATGGACAGAATTTAAATGAAGAACGTTAAACTTTGCATGAAACTTTAAAGTGCTTAAAAGATACATTTCATGAAAAAGTAAATTGCATTGAATTGTAAAATGTGCTTTACATAAAAAGATGGTTCACAGATTCATACTTGGATCCCATTTCACTCGTTTCTCTCGATAGCGTGGGTACTTTGAGTTTACAAGGATTTTGTATAAAATGAATTGCGACCTTTTTTCTGACTAAAAAACTACTATATATAGACTTTCGAAAATAAACTGCCCTAACGGTCGAACACTATACTACTGCCAAATGTCCTGCCACGTACACCCTGCATGCACTTAACTGCTCCTTAGAACGGTTGTATCTTTCGAAGTCGAACTGAGTGTTGTGAAAGTTTGTCAGAATTGTGCTAAGTCCAGAACTTTGTTGCTTCGATTCGATCATACGCTTGTTCGATCTGCCTTCTGGTTCGAAGTCCTCCTTCTTTGCCTTAGCCTTGTATTTGTAAATATCCTTTCGAACCTGTGAACAATTCCAGGATTCTTTTTGTTCTTCGATTAAACAGAATCTTTGCAAGATTCCCTTCAGCATTTAATGCATATTTAGAGCATATTCTTAGCTCATAAAAATATGGGCTAACAAATTGCCCCCCAAAAATGTTAGGTTCGACGGAATATAATGTAGGAGAAAACTGACATTTTTGAAAAAACTGTAACCTTCGACGGAAACTTTACATCTTCTTAAACGATGACGTCATTTACCTCGAGCAGTTCCCAAACCAGTTATTATTACAGCACTATTTTCGGAGATTTTTTTGGCTCCTAGAAGAAGTAACCGACGGCTTGGTTCAGAGATCCTTCAGTTTTCCTCTCGCCACGTGGTTGAATTTTTTCAACTTTTTCAACCAAGTCTTTTCAGTTTCCCTTCAGTAATGAGTACAAAATCTACTTTTCACTTCTCCCATTGTCATTTCCTTTCCAGAAAAAACCTCTTTAGAAAAACCAACTTTCTTCTTCTCTCTATCATGGAGAAACTTTCAGAAGATTTACTAATCATCATTACTAAAAAAGTAGCAGCAACTGGTACTCAAAACTTACTCAACTTTAAGGCAACTTCCGTTACTCATCGTCGATTGGCGAACAAGAAGACAGTTTTTAGGGCTTTGCCTCGTAGCTGTGTGTGGTATTTCTATGACCATTTTCCTCCTGCTGAGAAACTTGCTTTCATGCGACGAATGATCCAGAGTGGTCACGAATCGTTCAGCCTAGTGGAGACAGCAAGACTCCTTTATGATGAACCTAACAACTTGAATGGCATTCTCCTGTATTTTGCGCAAAGCAGCTTCCCATGGCGTGGAAGGGGCAAAATACTTACTGATGATACTGAAAATCCTTTCAAAAGATGGATTCTCAATGGAGGAAGTTTTTCCCATTTTCAAAGATCTTTTCGATCGTCGAATGCTAGCAGAATGCAGAAGATCTACTTGTGGAGGACCAGGTTTCCCCTACTTTTTGCCATACAGACCTCATCGTGGTATTAGGCCTCTACCTCCAAGCTTGGTCATTCGTTTCACCTGCCTTGCTTCAGGGAAATGCAAAGGACATGGGAGAAGATCTGGGATTTTCTGGCCCTTACCTGGTTCAGACAATGAATACTATGGGACTGAACTTTGCTTCTACTGTCGTCTCGACTTAGAAGTTAAATGGTTCCTGCATGAATTTCACTTCTTGGAGATCGAAGGTTTCTAGGTTCTTTAGGCATTTAGGATATAACCTCTCTCTTTTTTAGGGCCTATAAACCATTTTTGATGTATTTTGGATGTTGATCAATATCTTCGATGTCATTATGCTTCGACATCTTTGATGTAATATGCCTAATTTTTGGCTTCGACTTTTAATGCAATCTAATGCCTTTTTTATTTCCTATTGCTTTCTATCTCCAAATTCGATTTGAACAATGAAACTTCGACACTGTAACCTTACGCGTCGAATGAGAAATTACAAGTTTCGACTCTAACGAAACTGAAACGGAGGGTTGTTTTCATTCGAAACAAGTTTATGGCGCCATTTCTCAAAAGCTAATGGGCCACGTTTACTGAAATGACGTCATGATGGCACGTTTTACTGTACAACTGTCACCTTACTGTATAACTGTCACCTCGATTCCCACTATCATCATGAGTTCCAACTTTCTAGGTAAAAGTGGGACACGTGTCACACTGGGAAGTCGAAGTGATTTTGATTTGACAGATTTTTTTTTTTTTTTTTTTTTTTAAAAAACTGAAAAGGTAACCCTATAAAAGGCCAGAAACGGCCATTGAAGAACTTTTCCAGAAAAAACCTTCAGAGTTCTTGCTTTTTCACTTTTCGCTTCTTAATCTCCTTAGCTTCTTACGAATCAAACCAATCCATTGTTTCCTTCCATAATCGTTCGTTCCTTAATCTCTAGTAAAGAAACTCTCTCCTCAGATTCATTGGCATTGATTCAAACAGTTCGTCATTTAAAACCCTTTTTCGTAACTGTTCATCTTCCTCTTTGATAATGTCTTCAGAAGATCAAGAAGTTCCCATAGCTGGAAGATGGCCAAGTGCTATCACAAATAATGATGGCAAAGATATGGTACCCGAACCTCATGGGGACGCCGCAAAGAAAGCCGTCTGGGAGGTGAACGTAATGATCCCATTTTCTGTGGGCGGCCATACTTACGCTTTTGGTGGGCCTTTTCCAGACCAGTCAGCTTTATCGAAGGCTATGGACAAGGTATTCCCTTCGTTCACAACTTGTGAACCCAGGATCTTCTTAAGTGACCCATACAACTTCAATTTTCTAAGCAAACCAAGTAAGCTATTTCGATCAGCTCCTTACGTAGGCAATCTAGATTATATTTCTTGGCTTGATCGAGTCGAAAAAGATTACGGAGAGTTTTGGAAAAGACACGAAATTTTCGACCTTATCCAATTTTCAAGAACTGGTCCAGAATATCGACCAGAGATGATCATTGCTGCTCTACATTTCTTCGAGAGCTCTACCAACTACGTTCCAATTTCCCTGTGGGATGCTTACTCCAACCCTCTTCGATGTAGCTGCTCTTACAGGCCTTAGGCCTACTGGGGATACTTATGACCCTACCATCACTAATGATGATATCAAAGTTGACTTTAAAGAGGCAACTTTTGCCAAATACATAGCTGAGAACAGGGGTGATGACGATGAAGTATCCTTCGAAGAACATGTTGCATTCCTGACCCTGTGGCTGTCGCACTTTGTTTTTTGTTCGAAATCTCTGCAAGTGGCAAAGAGATTTATTCCTATGGCCCAGCAAATTGGAGAAGGCAGGGCATTTGGGCTCGGTAAACTCTTGCTGGCCGTCCTCTATGATTCGATTGGGGAGGCCTGCGATGACTTGAAAAAATCGAAGGATGGTTCTTCCTTCTTGGTGTCTGGCCCAATGTGGCTTCTTCAACTGTGGCTTAATGCCACTTTCGAAAAGGAAATGGGACTGTTCATCCCACAAGACTACGTTGAAGAAGTTGAAAATCGCTCTATTGAGGGGCAAAGGGCACTTCGCCTGACGCCCAGGATCTTAGTCCAGAGCCCACGGAGGCTCTTTCTCACATATATGCAAATCTTCCTGGACCTCAAACACTTCCTTCCACAACATGCCCCCTTCCATAAGAGACAATTTGGTCCAGCTTGGTTTACGGAAGATTTCCCCACCATTGACCCAGACAACGAAGATGAAGTAAACGAAGTATGGTCAGCTTACTTATATCCTTCCGTACTTTCCTGTAGGACTGGGGTGAAATCAAACTACCTAGGTTTGGTTGGGTACCAACCTCATCTAGTGTCAAGACAGTTTGGGTTTTCTCAACTTCGACCCAAGGGTATGTTCTCAGACCCCAGACATTTTTTGAGGGGAGCTAACCTCTCAGATAAACTTTACAAGAAATTTCTGAAGTCATCTGAAGAGCTCCTGTTCGAATTACACCCATTCGAATACAGTGCTTCATTCTTCTGCACCACAGAATTCACGAGATGGTGGGAGATACCAAAGCTATGATCTCCAGACTGGAAAGTGGATTTTCTCAGCCAATCATTGAGAACATTCGTTCGAAGCTCCCTGCTCGAGGTATCAAACTCATTTTGTCACTTATTGATATATGCTAGTTTCATTTATTTATGCCTTTCGATTTCATTTGTTCAGGCAAAGCACCAGTGACAAAGAAAGGTGTCGAATCATCTCGAGCTGGGGAAAAGCCCAAAAAATCAACTGGCATAAAGATCCAGGAAGCCCCGAAGGAGAAAAAAGAAAAGGTAACTAAT
The DNA here is from genome assembly GCA_018208015.1 of Medicago ruthenica. Classification (NCBI taxonomy): domain Eukaryota; kingdom Viridiplantae; phylum Streptophyta; class Magnoliopsida; order Fabales; family Fabaceae; genus Medicago; species Medicago ruthenica. The sequence continues at coordinate 22,235,169 of CM031371.1, read as the reverse complement.
TTTGTTTACCTTGTTTTAATTTCCAACATTTCCTAACTCCGTTCTACTTCGATTATGGCAGAGTCGGAAAAGAGAGAGTAGCTCTGGGGCTACCACAACCTCTAAAAAATCAAAACCTGAGGTCATCTATAGTATAGATGAAGAAGAAGTAAGCCCATTCGAACGTTTTCAACTACCTCAATTTTTGATCTAATGTCGATCCTTTTAGTCTTTTCTTATCTCCTTTTTCCTTTTTTCACAGGAAGAGGAGGAAATTCCTCTTATTAGGAAAAGAAAAACGCCCCCGAGCTCGACACCCACCGAGTCCGTCGAACAGACGGGTCTTGGTAGTTCTCAGGCTCAGGAGCCGAAAGAGAAGAAAAGGAAGAAAGACAAGAAAGCCAGGCCTGAAAAATCTGCAGATCGACAATCAGAAGAGCCTGTTGAGAAGAAGAAAAAGAAAAAGTCTTCTAGGTCTTCAGGAGATCATTCGAAAGCAACTCCTTCTGAATCTCAGCCTGCTTCGACTGAGGTTGACAATCAGGCTGACAAAGAGCCTAAAGACAAAGAGGATGAAGGAGGGGTTAAGACTCCTGAAGACCTTAATCCAAATCCCATTATTGCAGAGGTTGAGGTACGGATTTATACATAAACTTCTTCTTTTATGAATAAGATTGCCTTTGCTGGCGTCCCTTTTTACTTCGTTTATATTTCGAATCAGGTGGAAGGCCATGCAGCAGAGGATGCTCCAGCAGGGACAGAAAAAATTCCAAGCCCCTTTATCGAAGAGCCTCCCAGTCCTGTAAGAACTGAAGCTGTTGCTGAGGCAGACCCACAGAAAGAAGACCAACCAGATCAACCAGCTGCGTCTGAAGGTCCTAGTGGTTGGAGGGGCAAATCTGTCGAATGTGAGACTGGACAAGCAGAGGCTGCTGTGTCTACTGAGTCGAGCAAGGGTTATTCGCCCTCCCCTGAGAGACACCAATTCGATGATGAGGCTATCAAGGAGGCTGAGGTAGGAGGGTCAGAGATTTTGCCGGAGTCTTCGACTTCGAAGCTTTCTGCCAGCTTGGGGTTGCCTGAAGAGGAATTCATGCATATGCAAAGTTCAGACCCAGCAGCGACCCTTCGACTTCTGCTTGCCAGACAAACCCCTCCTCAGACTTCAAGTGACAGGGCCACTGATTCGACTCAGTCGGCGGAAGAAATTAACTCATCTGTGCGCCAAGACTCGCTTCTGCTAAAGCTGACTACAGATTTTGTAATACAAGACGTGCCCAGCATAATCAAGGCAAATCCCTCCACCGCTTTTGGACTTCTCAACTTTTTGAAGAAACTCCATAATCCCTTGACTACTGACGAAACCTTAGGGAAGGTTATTCAAATCGAATCAATTATTGATCAACTAGCCAAAACTGTGCAGCATGATGAGGACAGTGCCATGAGACTTGTTGCTCAACAACGAACACATGACCATTTGCTCGAAAGGGCCAAAGCTGCACAGGCTGAGGTTGATCGATTAGCAAATCTCACCAAAGAAGTGCACCCTGATATTAAGGCTTGCAATAACAACATCTCCGATTGGGAAAATACTATCATCGTGTTGCAGTTTCAAATCGACAGCTATAGAAAGAAGATTGCTGAAGAGGAAGCCAAACGCAACCGACTCGAAGAGGACGTCAACAATTCGATTAAGGCTCGAATTGATGAGAAGGGACGGGAGGGTCTTAAAGCTTATAGTGCTTCTGCAGTACTACTTGAAGAGGTTAAGAGTTTGGAAAGTGCTCGTCAGGTCTTCGACAAGGAGATGAACAGCTTAACCAAATTGTACTGGGAGTCTGTAAAGCACTTGTAATACCTTAATTTTCTTGTGAATTTCGAACATCTTTTGGCATATTTTGATTGTAACATTCAGGACATGCCCAGTTTATGGCAGTTTCTTTAACCATCATTTCGAAATTTCTTTTGAAGTTTTATTCTGCGCATATTTTTTACTTCGAATCACTTTGATTATTTTAGCATTTTAAAAACGCCAAATATCGAAGATTTACATAGTTTTTATGATACACAGTGACACACCTCTTTTTTAGTAATGGATAAGGTTGTGCGTATAACAAAACGCGTAACTATCAAGCCATATTTCTGACTGGCTCTAATTTCAAAACGAGTCAAACATCCGTTTTCAAAACAATCATTAATGAAATTAAGAAACGGTTGAAGAATCATTAATGATTCTACCATTATATATATGGTCATTCTCTATCCATTTTACTTACTCCACTCTGCAAGTCATAATAATATAGCCAGTATCATCAATTTTGAAAGCGAAACATGGGTAAGGGCAAACAAATTGCGAAGAACACCGATGGAAAGAAAGCAACATCTGCAAAGAAAGACAACAAAAAGGCTGCTGATTCTTCAAAGAAGACCAAGAAACCTACTTCCAAGGGTGAAAGCTCAAGAACCTGCAGGGCTCCTCCTCCTCGAAGGGAAAACACCTTCGAAGGCTCAACCAGAGGTTTCTTCCTCAGAGTCTGATAGTACGGATCCTGATTGGGCAGAATTCCTTTCGACTTATGATGAAAACAAGGAGTACCTTCGTTCCTCAGACTCAGAAGTGGATTCGAAATGAAAGCCCCTTCAAAATCAACGTGTCTTTCTTTTAGATGAGGGCCCATTAAAGATTAACGTGCCACTTTTCCTTTTGTAATTCGAATAAAATCTTAGTTATGATGGGTAGAAAATCCAAGATAAAATCTTTGTATGTTGAGGGATGAAACCCACCATTTTTAATTCGAATGTTTGATTTTAATGGCATCTTCGCTAGTTGCCACTTTAGTTATTTATTTTTTGAACTATTCTTGATTTATTCGAACCTCTTGCAGCACTGGTCTATATCTTTTCAAATACTTACCATTTATGCTCAAGGTACGTTGATCAGGAGTTAATTCCTCTAACTCATAAGCACCATTCGAATAAATCTGAACTATCTTAAATGGTCCTTCCCAATTTGGGGACCACTTGCCCAGGGTTCGATCTTTTCTATCCATGGGCAGGATGACTTTCCACACCAAGTCTCCAACATTAAAAGTTTTTGACTTTACTTTCTTGTTATAAGCTTTTGCAACTCTTTCCTTTTGCCTAGTCAAGACTTCTAATGCTCTTAATCTCTCCTCATCTAAATCAACCAACTCATCTGACATCATTTCCCAATAATGATCAATTGGTATGTCCATTTGTTTTTGTATTCTGGCTGATTGCAAATGTATTTCGACTGGAAGTACAGCATCATGACCAAACGTTAGTCGAAATGGGGTAGTGCCAGTTGATTCCTTAGGAGAATTTCTACATGCCCATAAAACTTGATCCAACGTTTTATTCCAATTTTTTGGTTTTTGGGCAATATGTTTTTTAATCAAGTTAATGATAATTTTATTGGCTGCTTCGACTTGACCATTTGCTTGCGCGTAATATGGTGTTGAGGTTAATAATCGAAAGCCAGTTTCTTGAGCAAATTCTTGCATCTTTCGTCCAGTAAAGACTGAACCTTGATCAGTGGTAATTGTTTCAGGGATACCATACCTGTAAATAATATGGTTTTGAATGAAACTAATTACTGCCTCCTGATCAACATTTGGTAAAGGCACTGCTTCAATCCATTTAGTAAAATAATCTATTCCAACTAAAATATATCGTTGGTTTTTAGACGAAGCAGGTTTAACCTCACCAATTAAATCCAGAGCCCATCCTCTGAAAGGCCAAGGTTTGATTATGGAGTGTAACTCACTAGCAGGTACATGCTGTATCCCTGCATGCTTTTGGCATTCTTGACAGCCTTTAGCAAATTCTATGCAGTCCTTTAACATAGACGGCCAATATAAACCTTGTCGAAATAAAAGCCATTTCATTTTATGGCCTGCTTGATGTGATCCACAAGCACCACTGTGAACATGGGAAACTGCTAAATATGCTTCTGATTCACTTAGGCATTTTAATAAAATTCCTTCTGCAGTCTTTTTAAATAACTCATTTCCCATAATCACGTAGTTCAAAGCCCTATATTTGATCTTTCGAGCCACATTACCTGTTGGATTTTCCAAATATTCAACAATGGATTTTCTCCAATCATTATCCAACATATTGTCAATGGCCAAAATTTGAATTTTTTCCTGAAGATCATCTACGTTTTCATCTTCACTACCTTGTGGTGTACTTGCCCCCACAAGTTTTGGCATTGATAATGCAGTGCTCAACGGCTCTTGTAACACCAGTTTATCTTTTATTTCGATCAACTGAGTTAATTTTTCCTTCGACACTTTGTACCCTGAAGCTATTTGGGCTAAATCATTTGCTTCTTGGTTTTCTAGTCGAGGTATATGTTCAATGTTAATATAATCGAAATGATTCAGAAGAGAACTTGCTATAGCAAAATATTTTGCTAAGTGTTCTTTCACACATTTGTATTCTTGTGTTAATTGTCTCAACACTAACTCTGAATCACCCCTTATGTTAACATTTCTTGCCCCCAAGCTAATTAAAATTTCAAGGCCTGTGATTAAAGCTTCATATTCAGCCTCATTATTTGAGCAAAGACCTTTAATCTTATATTTAAACTTAGTTGGGACTTTTGTGGGAGATATTATTAAGATTCCAATCCCAGTTCCATGTTTATGTTTAGAACCATCGAAATACAAAACCCAAGGTTCAGTATCTACATAGTCCTGAGACATTTCGATCACCGAATGATCTACAATAAAATCTGCCACAATTTGACCCTTAACCGATTTCAAGGGCTTGTAAGTTAAAGAATATTCTGTTAATGCTAAAGCCCACTTTCCAATTCTGCTGTGTAAAATAGGCTTCGATAACATGTGTTTAATAATATCATAATGAGAATACACATAGACATCAACAGGCTTTATATATTGCTTAAGTTTACTACAAGAGAAATACAAACAAAGACAAAGTTTTTCTATGGCAGTATATCTAGTTTCTGCATCATTTAATACACGACTAAGATAATAAATTGCATGCTCCACGCCATTTTCATCTTCCTGAGCCAACATGCTCCCAATGGTATTGTCAGACGCAGCAATGTACAACTTCATATCTTTACTTCGACTAGGAGGCATTAGTACTGGAGGCTTAATCAAATACTCTTTAATTTCATCGAAAGCCTTTTGATGCTCTTCATCCCATTTGAATGGTTCATCTTTCTTGAGTCGAAGCAATGGCGAAAAAGCTTGAGCTTTGCCACTTAAATTCGAAATGAATCTTCTCAAGAAGTTGATTTTCCCTAGCAAAGATTGAAGCTGTTTCTTGGTCGAAGGAGGCTTTGTCTCAAGAATAGCCTTTGTCTTGTTCTGGTTTATCTCGATGCCTTTTTTATGCACCACAAAACCAAGGAAATCTCCTGCATGCACACAAAAAGCACACTTTAATGGATTCATTTTTAATCCATGTTTCCTCATCCGTTCGAAAGACTGCCTAAGGTAATCCAAATGGCTATCTTCGGACGAAGATTTGATGATTATATCATCTATATAAACTTGCATGAATGTGTCTATAAAATCATGGAACATAGAATTCATGGCCCTTTGATAAGTGGCCCCAGCATTTTTCAAGCCAAAAGGCATAACAACCCATTCATAAGTGCCTAATGCACCAGGGCATCGAAATGCTGTTTTTGACACATCATTTTCAGCAATAAATATTTGGTTATAACCAGAATAACCATCTAACATACTTAAAAATTCGAAGCCAGCTGCTGAATCTACTAACATTTCTGCTACTGGCATAGCATATTCATCTTTAGGTGTAGCATTATTTAAATCCCTAAAATCTATGCATACTCTAAGAGTTCCATTCTTTTTAATAACAGGGACTATATTTGCTAACCATTCGACATACCTGGCAGCTCTGATGAATTTACACCTCAGCAGCCTTTCGATCTCATCCTTGATCTTGGACATAATTTCTGGTGCGAACCTTCTTGGTAGTTGTTTCACTGGCCTCTTTCCTTCTTTGATAGGTAGTTTCAGTTCGACCATTTCTCTGCTTAGCCCAGGCATTTCGTTGTAATCCCACGCAAAGCAGTCTTTGAATTCTTTAAGAAGAAGCACCAGCTTTTCTTTTAGACTTGAAGTGATATTGGCGCTGATATAAGTTGGCCTTTTAATCGAGCCATCTCCAATATCGATCTCCTCCAAAGGATCTTGTGCTTGCATTTTTGGCGCCTCACTCATAGGATCCTTCTCGAACCCCAGCGGCTCATCGTCATAGATGCAGTCAAGTCTTCGATCCTTTGTTTCTTTGACTTCCAGATCTTCGATCTTGGCTTCTACTGCCATATTTTGTTGAAACTCAGCCTCAAGGGCCGTATTTAATCTATTTTCGGCCATATAAGCCGTAATCCTGGCCCATGCAGTGGCCTCAGTCATAGTAGTCTTCATATATATTCCACCCAGTTGGTGGAATGACTCCATCTTCAGAAGAAACAGCATTAATTTCTTCTCTCTCCCATATAAAGCCATGGGCAGGGTGGAGCTTGACAGAATGAATGACATTGTCACTTGGCACGAAAGCAGAATCCTTGTCACCACAAGGTGCTATATTAGCCAAATTTTTGTCAAAGGTTTGTGGGGTGACAATGTCAACCTCTGACTTATAGAAGCTTTGATCTGCCTCTATGTTTTCAACAATCCCATCTTCCCTCCAAATAATAAGTTTCTGGTGGAGAGTGGATGGTACTGCCCCAACTCCGTGGATCCATTCCCTTCCTAACAGCAAGTTAAAGTTAGCCTTGGATTGAACCACCAGGAAAAGAGTTGGTCGAACTATGCTGCCCACAGCAACATCAACTTGTATGGCTCCCATCGAATAGCCAGTTTTGCCCTCATAATTAGAAAGCACAATGTTGTGGGCAGATAGATCGCTGTCATATTTCCCAATCCTGTAGAGCGTAGATTGAGGCATCAAGTTGACAGCTGCTCCCCCATCAATGAGCACTTTGTTGATCCCAACGTTCTCAACCTTTGCTCTGATGAAAAGGGGTTTGAGATGGCTTTTCATCCCAAGACTTGGCCTTTCGAAAGAGGCTAGTTGCTCCTCAATGCAGCCATTGTTCATCACATAGTAACATACAGGCTTTGGGTCAGCCATATCAAGGTGATCGAATTCACCTTCGATCTCAGTCACTTCAGATTCGACATCATACTCAGATGGCAAGATGGATACCACGCAGATGACGTCGAAATCAGGTTCAGAGTCCAGTAGATCCTCGTCCTCCATCTTATCTTCATTCACCGGAGGAAAGAGTCTTTCTTTTGCAGGCCTCCTGGACACATCCTTATATTGGCCAGTTTGCAGATTCTGTTCGGCCAATTTCTTTTGACGCTGAAACCTGCGCCATTGGGTCCTTGTCATGGGATTCTTACCCTTGTAATTGTTTCGGTAAGAATACTTATTAGCCTCCTGTGGGCCAACTTGCTTCGTTCCACTGGAACCACCTACCTCCATAGTTCCTTTGTTGAACCTTATGAGCCCCTGGTGCATCCATTTTTCGACAGGAATCGAACCAGGAGGAATAAAGGTAGTCTTTCGACCAGATTTCTGGCTGTTGTTCGACTGCACCATAGTCCTCTTGCCTTTATCGAATCGCTGGTTTTGCGTTGCCCCCTTGTTGACAACCTGGTACTTCTTGAGGCCCTCAGTAGCCTCTCTATCACACACTGCACTGCAGCGGGGACACAGCATTACATTCTTGTTTTCGAGTTTGCATCTGTTCAAGAAATCGACCAAATCCTCTTCAGTCTGAGGATACACAACCTTCATCTTCTCGCTGTAGTCTTCTTCAGATATGCCTTGAACTTGCACCTCAGACACCTCCATGGCTTCGACCATCATTACTCCTTGAGGTTCCGCATAGAGAGTTTCAACAGCCTTTGGTGCCTCAACATTCGTCTGAGTTGTCTTTGGTTTCTCACCAAATTTGAGTCTCCCCTCATTGAGAGCCTTTTGGACCAGATCCCTGAAAAGAATACAACGTGAGGTTTTATGGCCAAGGAAATTATGAAATTTACAATAACCCCTTTTCTTCTGTTGTTCGATTGGGGGTACTTTTAAGTCCTTAGGAACAATAATCTGGCCATCTGTAACTAATAAATCAAATATTTCATCACATTTGGTTATGTCAAATGTATAAGTTTTAGACACAAATTTATCATTTTTAGGCTCAACAGGATTTTTCCCATTCGAAGGTTTAAGGAGTTTACAGACATAAGGAGGTCCAGGTTTTAATTCTGCTAAATCAACCTCGTTGTCTTCGATATCTTCATAAGTGATATCGAACTCTTGGTCACTGTCGTTTGCTTCGACATATGCAACCTTCTCCCTCTTATGAAACTTAGAATTCCTAGCCTTTTCAGCTTTTAGCCGTTCGACTTGTCGAACTCTATCAGCCAACTGAGCCATATCCCTCAAATACTGAGTGTCTAATTTCTTTCTAATCGAATAGTCTAGGCCACCAGCAGCCATTTCGACTAATTCATGTTCAGGGACTTGGGTGAAGCACCTTGCCTTTAGCAGTCTGAATCTATTTAGATAATCATCAATTGACTCAGGCGCTTTACGTCGAACACTTGCTAATTCTTTAAGGCTTATTTTTGATTGTCCCATGTAAAATTGTTCATGGAAAACTCTCTCTAATTGATTCCAATTATGTATGGAATGTGGAGGGAGGGTTGTAAACCATGTAAAGGCATTTTTTGTTAAAGAATTTGGGAAATACTTCATCCTTAAATTCTCATTATTTGCTATGTCTCCTGCTTCTGTCAGAAACCTTGCAATGTGCTCAACGGTTGATTCGCTAGTGTCACCAGCGAACTTAGTGAATTTTGGGATTTTGACACCCCTTGGTAGTTCAGTCTGAAGCACATACTCTGACAAGGCAGAAACAAAATTTGGTCTATGTAAACCTACATTCAAACCGTTTTGGACTAAGATAGCTTCGACCAAATTTGCTATGTTATTTTGTGCCCCTAAATTATTTTGTTGGACATTTCGAACCACTTCATCAGCATTTTGATTTCGATTTACTAAGACTATCCCTGGATTTGGTTCGATTTGTGGTTGTACTTGTGGTTGAGCGTATGGTTCGATTGGACCCATTTGTAATTGTCCTTGATTAGGCTGTACCACTAAGTTATTGGGCATAGGCACCATAGCATTATTTGGTACTTGGATGTTTTGTATGGGTGCTAGATTCTGGATCTGAGGGACTGGTTGATTAGGGACATGTGGAGCCCCAAAGAAATCAGCCATTCTACCCATCTGGGTGGCTAACAATTGATAAGACTGGTTAGTATTTTGTATCAAAGGATTAAACACTGTACCAATTTGTTGTGTCAACATATTAACCATATCATGATTACTCTCATCCATTTGTTGCCTTAAAGACATCAAGGATGTATTAGTTAATGATGGCACTGCATTTCGATTAACAGAACTGGAGGCCAATCGTTGGTTTGTAGGCGAGTAAACGCCAGACACAGTTTCTGAATATAATGAAGGGTTGGTTTGTAGCCCTTGCATCAGCGTTGTAGGCATACCATATGGTACATTCCTACTGTTGCCTTGACTCATATATTGTGAAAAAGGCATACTGAACGTAGAGCCTATTGTGCCTCCTCCTCTTGATGGGGATGGCTGGCTCCCTATGTTTTCGGGTATCGAAACTGCAGGGCCTGCAGTGGTAAAGGGCATCGTTGTTGATGCAATGATAGGCATAGTAACGCCCAATGTCGAAGAACTGGGAGCGGAAATGGTCGCTCCAGTCACATTCGAAGTGTTCAACGCGCTCGAAGGCGCTGACACATTGTTATCATTCACATTTGCATTTTCCATATTATTTGTGTTTGTATTTCTGGGTGGTGGTCTAACCATTTCAGGGAGTATTTTCCCACTCCTCAAGAACATGCACTAACGCAATTTCCAGAAAGAATGCACAAATAGAAATTTGCAAATCCAAACAAAAATATTTTTGATAGAAAAGATTCAATTAAAGCACAGGTCCCACTGGGCGTGCCAATTTGTTTACCCTGAAATTTGGTAAACAACCGCTAGTCTAAATTAATTGCTTGCGAGACCAACTAGTGAATCTCAGGAGCATAGTGCTTTGTTTGAATTCTTTAAATTATCTGAATGTCCATTACGCATAAACATTTTAGTGTAGTTTTTGGAAGAATTAAGCATAAAAGTTACTTGGATTGCAAATAACAAGGAAAAACAAGTTCCTATTTAATAAATGCTGTGTTTCGATCGAAACAGAAATGGACAGAATTTAAATGAAGAACGTTAAACTTTGCATGAAACTTTAAAGTGCTTAAAAGATACATTTCATGAAAAAGTAAATTGCATTGAATCGTAAAATGTGCTTTACATAAAAAAGATGGTTCACAGATTCATACTTGGATCCCATTTCACTCGTTTCTCTCGATAGCGTGGGTACTTTGAGTTTACAAGGATTTTGTATAAAATGAATTGCGACCTTTTTTCTGACTAAAAAACTACTATATATAGACTTTCGAAAATAAACTGCCCTAACGGTCGAACACTATACTACTGCCAAATGTCCTGCCACGTACACCCTGCATGCACTTAACTGCTCCTTAGAACGGTTGTATCTTTCGAAGTCGAACTGAGTGTTGTGAAAGTTTGTCAGAATTGTGCTAAGTCCAGAACTTTGTTGCTTCGATTCGATCATACGCTTGTTCGATCTGCCTTCTGGTTCGAAGTCCTCCTTCTTTGCCTTAGCCTTGTATTTGTAAATATCCTTTCGAATCTGTGAACAATTCCAGGATTCTTTTTGTTCTTCGATTAAACAGAATCTTTGCAAGATTCCCTTCAGCATTTAATGCATATTTAGAGCATATTCTTAGCTCATAAAAATATGGGCTAACAGCTGCGTAATAACAAAGTAAAAGCAGCATTCTACTAACCTCGCTCTGAAACTCAGATTCTTCCGGTTCACGTCCCTTCCTTTTCCGGTTCAGCACTCCCGCTAGAACAACCAGGCGACTATGTAATTGTCATGTCCAACGTCGTCGCCGCTTTTCCGGTGGTGCTCACACTCACACATCCAATTTCCGCCGTCGCGCTCCTGATCGTTTCCGATAATCTCGAAGCCGCGTACGTCTTCGCCGTCATGATCGGCGTATCACATGAATCTACCTCCGTCGATTCTCTTCCCGCTGCAATCATGGAACTCGAAGATGCACCTGGTTCACTTCTCGCATTACTTTGGTTCGTATTCGTAAAATGCGCAAAATTCTTCACTACCATCTCTGGTTTCCTCGCCGGATGAATCGGAGGCCGAGAAGCCGCCACCGCTGCCGGTCTCGATTGCCGAACAAACTGTGACTCACGAACTGTGGCTTGTCCTTGTATAACACCGCCACCGCCGTGTTTCTGACCGGCGCTTCTGGCGGATGAATGAAAAAGTAAATAATAACAGTAAATTTCATGGATCTGAAGAGTTTGATCGGAAAACCCTCAGATCGAAAAACAAAGATGAAGCAAGCTTTGCTCCAACGCGGAATATGAAAAAGTAAATAATAACAGTAAATAATAATCCGGTTCAGTATGAAAACCGGTTCAAAACCGGTTAAAAATAAGTAAACCGGTTTAAAACTATAAACCAGTTCTGAACCGGTTCTAAACTGGATTGGAACTGTTTTTAAGAATTAACCAGTTTTTATTGAAATGGATTTTATGAACTGAACCAAACCATTTATATGGTTCAGTTCAGTGCAGTTCATGAACCATGAACACCCCTAATCAAAACCACCTTCACAACAGTAAGATTAAACCTAATTCACTCACTTAAGAGAGTCTATTAGCATTAGATTTCGTGTCACGCAAGAGAGTCTAATCGTGAAGATTAAGCTATTTTCACAAAATAAAAAATGGGTTTTGGTTCACAAATTACCCTAATAATATTTGTGTTATTTGAACGATCATTTGGATGACAAATTTTGGGACAATCATAAATTTATAAAAAAAAAATAGATATTGACACAGAAACCAAAACAATTGAGAGAAAATAAAAACATAATATGAGTATGAGAGAGAAAGTTGTCACAAAATTTTTTAAAAAATGGTCGTACAAATATCATTTGTCTGTTTCTCGTGTTTATGTTACTACTAGGGCAATCTTAACTTAATAACTAAAAGCAGTAGTTCTTTCAAAAAAAAAAACTAAAAGAAGTAGTTACTAGCTTTGGAAATAATAAATAATTTTTAAAAATCATTTTAAACTTTTAAAAGTTGAATTTATCACTTTTCACCACATTCTAACACAATATTGAAAAAATACACTAATAATTATTATAATTAGAAAAAACATACTCTCTCTCTCTCTTTTCCCTTTCTCAAACCCTAGCCATCGCAACTGACAACTTTCTTTTTCTTTTTCTAGATCTACCAAAGTGGGGTGATTTATGGTCAATTTGACCCGAAATCGCCCTATGAATTGTTTTTCTTTCTCTTTTAGTTAAATAAGTGATTTTCAAATGTTTTCAGTTTTCTTTCGTTTGTTTTTGTGATTTCGCCGTCTAGCACGACTTTGTTATTTTGATTTATCATCATTATGCGGCGTGTTTTTTATTTCTCATCTTAGTGCGGTGTTTATTTGATTCAGGTTGAGGGATTAGCTTTGATCAAATGCATATTCAATCAATGACTTTTGCGTCGTCAACGTTACAGATCCGGAAACATGGGTATTTCGGTGGCTTGAATATAGTCATATTTGTATGCATATGTACTCTGCCGTTTTATGCTATTAACATGGATGTTGTGAGTTTGTTCGCAGATTCATCCTTTATGTTTTTAGCGACTTTGAATTTGTATTGTATCGATATGATCTATTAATTTGAATGAATGAATTCGTTTATTTTTGTAAAAAAAAACTATTTATGTGTTTATTTGGTCAAAAAAAATACTTACGTGTTTATGTCACTAGGGCAATCTTAATAATTCGTACGCATTAGATTAATAATAATAATTATTTCATCTAACTCATACCATGTCTCTCTTTGCAATATTTACTTCTCTCTTTCTATTAACGAACAAAGTTATAATTAATTTCCCCTTAAAAAGTTCTAATTAATTTTTTCCACTAATTTACCGTTATTTGTTGTATATAATCTATCTATTCCACTAACTACTACTAACGAGAGCATTTTAGCAAATGGAATTCTTTTTATCATTTAAATCAACATACTAATCATTTTCTTAAAATCATACGCAACTCAAATGAGACATTTATAATATGCCGGAGGGGCCTTAAAAAAATATGACGGAAGGAGTATATATAAGTAAATCATATTTAAATCTCATAAGTTAGGGTTAAAGTAGCTGTAGATTATCAATGGGGTTTAAACTTCAAGATATCAAGCTCGATTCCTACTAATATAAACAGTAGTTATAGATTGGAAATCAAACCTCAAGCAAGTTCGACACATTCTAAAAATACTTTTTTATGTATAAAGAAAAAGTTTACTCGATTTAGTGTTTATTTTCCATTATTAAAGTGTCGGGACTAGCTAAACTTATAGTCCCTCTAGTTTGATGCTATATTTGTTTGCCTCTGAATAGACAGAACTTGATAGTTTGTCATCAAAGAGATTGCTTCATATTTGGCTATAAGAAATTTGAACTCTGAGTCATCATTTGTATGCTGCTGAATACCATTAGCTACATTTTTGCAGTCTAGCTTAAATATCATGTTCATCAAGGCAAGGTTGTAAACCCTTTGAAGAGCTAGATGCAACCACCAGACCTCTAGCTGAAATAGTGCAACCGCCAGGCCTCTCGCTCGCGAAATAGTAACATGGGTGGGATCCAATCAGTTTGAGCTAGAGAAAATCTGCCATCTCAAACCTTATGCACCTGCCAAAACCAGTAAATGATCTTCAAAGAAATGCTGCATCAAGGTTACATTTAAAACTTCCTGATAGCAATTTTTTTTTTTTGGACAAAATCCTGATAGCAGCTTGTGCAAGACTATATTGAGATTTGAGGTGCATAGATATATTAAACATTACAGCCTGCTCTTTCATGCTAATAGTTTCCCAATCTGCTAAGACAGTCTTCGCACGCTAAAAAACCGCTAATATAGATCCCAAAACCGAGTATTGTGCCTTTTCCACACTCCAAATCATCGTTCGAAATATTTCTTGTTATCCTTGCTAAGAGACGCACAAACTTGGAAGAAAAATCTTCGAAGCTGATTGCTCTCTCCAAGCAAGTAAATAGTCCAACATGTGTACTTCTTCCCAACATTGTCTGTTGTACCAACATAGCACAAAGGCACGAAAGTTATTTCCAATCGATCTATCACAAACCATACACTCCTGTTGACAGATAAGATAACACCCCTGCATATGAAGACTGTCTAAACAGAACTTGATAGACTGTCTAGACACACCTGCCAAAGGCAGACTTTAATTTCTGTTTTGCTGGCATAAAGTTGATCCCTGAAGTACTAAAACAGCAATTACAAGGTTGATGTTCCACTCCCTTATTTTTTAGTAGAGTGATAACCTCATAGATTACTGCTAGTACTGATAAAAATTAGAGACAGTGGCATTACAGCATACCTCAGAGCACTTCCTAGTGTTTACATGATGTCTTCTTTCAGGGTAAATCACTAAATCCCGCTTACTCAGTTTATTATTAATATGAGCCATATCATAACTTATGTTTCTGCATGTATCTCATCATTTAACTATGCACATTTAATGAATATGACTTTTGCAAAATATGATTGCATGAGATGAAATCTGTTGCATTGATATTCTATGCTAAGATATGTAACCTTTATGAAGAAAGGGAAAACCTGGTAACATTTTCACTAAACCAGTCAGTTCATTCATTGCAACATTCTACCTTAGACTTTACAATTTTTCTTACCGCTAAAGCCAAGCAAATGCTTGTGTTACTTGCTTGGACAATTGAAACTACCTAATAAGTAATAATCATACCATAGTGATGATCAAGCCAAACGTCAAAGACTAAGTGAAGGCACGGTTGTTTTGAAACCTGGCTATCACTTCAGCAGCCATCTCCAACAAATCAGATACAACGGTTATCGCATGAATGTTCAAACTGTGTGTAATCGTCTCTTCAGAGATAATACTCAAGCAAGCCTTAGCACTGCCACTACTAGCAATGCTGCAGCTCTAAAGTAAACTTCTGTTAGGCTCTTATCCACCTTTTGAATCATTTCCTCATCTTTCAATCCCATCTTTCCAGCATTCTTGCTTATGTTGACAATTGTATCCCTCAGCTTATTTACTCCCCAAGAAAGCCAAACAAGCCCAAAACCCAACCCTGTGTCGAAGACCTTAGACGCACAAAAGGGGACCCTTCCGCAAGCTAGTTTGCAGATCACAGATAGCATGACAGCAAGGCCAGTACCAGCAATGCCAGCAGAAAATTGTGTAAGGAGCTCAGGAAGCTCCGGACCTGATTTCTTCAGTGAAAGAATTGCTGTTTCCCGATGATGCCTCTTATCAGCCATCAAGAACAGAAGGCTCTCACATGCATGAATGTAGTTCTTCTTGAATAGATCCCTCTCCCTGGCTACTTTCTTTTTCTTTTTTCGAGATGGCCTGACTTTGACTTTCTCCGGACTGTCAAGCAAGAGAAATACAATATTAATATATTTCTTGAGCAAATACTGTGATCACTTGTATGGCAGCAGATGAGACTATCAACAATGGCAACAGAAATAGTTAACATAAATGAAATCAATAATACAGCCCAAAAATCAAACATGATTCCCTCATCTGATGATTATTTCTCTTAAAATTTGAGCTAGGCCTAACACAATCCACATCATATGAAAGAAACAAAATGCATAAAATTAAAGTGGGGCATAAAATTAAACCATTTTTAGATTAAAAGCTCTCAGACCAATGATCCATTTGTTTTACAGAGGATAGAATGATTATGAACAGTTTTTTGGATAAAAATGACTGTCATGGAGAACGTATTCTGCCTACCGTTTTAAAGGAACGGTCAGTGTAGAGTGAATATCCAATGTGGGGGAATTACTTCTGGCCTCTACTGCATTTATATTCAGCCTGTCCATGTAGATTTTCAGCAAAAGTCGGTTGATTGATACATAACTAACAAAAATAGAATATTGAATATGGACAATCGGAAAGTAAGTGTATTATCTATAACTAAAGCATGTATGCATAACTTCAAAGGTTTTTCGAAAAATCAGTTCAGGTATGGACTCACTATACAAGAACAAGGCAAGCCAAGCCATTGATTTTAACTACTTTAACTTATAGTAGTTAAACTTATCATATATGCATTCTGATTTTTGTAATTTTTTCCGAATTAAATAACACTATTCGATAAATTAATATTAAAATTAAAATAAGAAAAACAGAGTCACATGCATATGGAGGGATCAGGTGAAAAAGGAAGTCTGTTGTCCCAATGATCAAATTTACAGCTATCTTAAATGAGAGTATCCCAATGACCCAAACTAACACAGCACTCCTGGCAAGACAGGAGTAACACAAGCTAGTAATTTTTCAAAGTGACCAAAATATGTAGGACAAATTTATTAGATCATGCACCGTAGCCCACTGTTCGCACACTTATGGATACAATTCTTCAACTACTTGTCATGAATGCAATACAGTAGAGTCAGCAATGTTAAAACTTCATCATGCAGGTTATATGTAAAGCCTCTAGTATCCGACAATACACTAGAAAACAAACACATTTGGAAACGAATCTTTGGCCAAGTTTTTAAATTTGATGTTGAAAATATAATTAAATCTGGTGTTGATCAATAGATTAACAGTCATAACTTAACAAATAAGTCCCTGATTATTCTTTTCTATTATGACAAAGTAATTCAAAGTAACTCACAGAAGGATTTCATGTGATCAATTGAATTTAAACGGTTCCACATGTACATACCTACTGAAGTGTGGAACAAGCATAGACTGTTTTTCTCCCTTATGTGTGTGTTTTGATAAGTATGACTCAGCAACTATAGCAAGAAAATCTTTCATCTCAATTTCTGTACCCATAAACGTGACTTGACCATTTAGATGAACAGTAATTTTTGAACTAAGGGCTGAATCTTGGAAAATATCAAGCAAAGGCTTCGAGATGTAGAAAGTCCTATTTGGGGAGATGAGGGGATGCAATGATATTTGAGGTATATTAATGCCTGAAAGTTGCAAACCCATCAAGTCGGACAACAAAGCTTTACAAACATCATCTAGACCTGCTTCAGCAGTCTCAGATGTGATACACTGCGAAGTTTTATCATGCTCGGTGCATTGATCAACGACGCCGAAGCTGAAAAGTACAGTGCTTGGACAAGTTGCTGCAACCAAAAGATAAATTACATTACTTAGAGTACGACACATAATATTGGAACAAAAGATTTAGCAACATAAGTCATCATCTTAGACAATCATCTCAGACTCAAAAGTAAATCTATACTTCTATACTATATATAAAGAAAATGGCATGTTTCGGCTTTTTTGGGCTGACTTTTTCTCTTTCCAAAATTACCCTCAACTTTCAATACAAATATCACATATAACAAATAGATAAAAGTAAATTCAAATATTAAAATAAAAGTGTAACAAACACGATATGAGTATATATATGTCCAGTTTTTTTTCTTTATCCTTTAAAACGTGTAACAAACTAGATGAGTATATCTATACTTACTTTTTCATTATCTCAATTATACCCTTAAACAACTTTTTCTATAATAAAGATTGTTGTTGATGTCATTAAAAAAAATAAGGTTAGTTTGATTTGTTATAATTTTAAAGCAACAAACATTTATATCTTCCTAGAAGATACCTTGGTAATCAGCTTGTCCCTCTTACGTTTCAAACATGCCACCGGCACCTTGACTGATATTGTGATATTCTTAGAATAATTTGAGTTACTACTTACTACCATACTGCTCATAAAAAATAAATAAAAAAATTGACCTACAGCAAACTGTAGGTTTACATCCACCAACAAAACAGAGTTCACTAGGATCAATGAGGCATACAAGTAGTATTCTTCAAGTCTCAACTCCTACACCCTTATCCTCACACTTGCTAAAACTTAGTACAATCTATGAGCAAACTATTGAGTTATAATACATATTTACTGATCCATACTGCACGGCACACCCTAAAAATTCATTTTCCAGTTGCATCACTGCATGTTTTCAGGTGCAAGGACACATGTTGATCCAGGAAACTAGCCCTCAAATACAAGCTGCTTTATGCCCAAAAAAAGTGTATTTGCAGCATTATTAGTTATAATCCATAAATAGAATTTATGTGGTGTAACCAGGTGCAAACCATTCAAGTATTCTACTAATACATAGAAAAAAGGCAAAAATAAATTATAAATTATATATAACATTGTATAAGTAAATTAAATACACAATTCAATGAACTCTTAGCAAACCTTGGACATCAATAACCATTGGCTTTAAAGCTGACAAATCAAAATCAACGAACTGATTGGAATGAAACCACTCTTTCGATGTCGTCATTCTTGATTCCTCAAACGAATTTAACTTAAGATTAGGACACTGATATCTAATAATATCTGGTTTTGGTGCATAACAAGGCACCAATTGTTGACAACCCTATCATCATAAACAAAAAAATTCAATCAAAATTAAAACAAAAAATACTTCAGTGATAAAAATAAAATCATAAACAATACTAATAATTTCACCTTCATGGCATACTCTTGAGTAGGGAATCCATGAGAAGCCATCAAACAAAGTTTCTGAATCATCATCTTTTTTTTATTGAGAGAGAATTTTGGTTTTATAAACCAAAATTCCCCTCCTTTGGTTGCTCTATAAAAAACACGAGTTATCTTTTTTGTTTGAACCTTTTAAACGCAAAGTTTTATTTTTTTGCAGTAATTGATTTTTGGGTGGTGACGAAAATATTGAAAATAAATTTAAAAAAAAAACAAATAGTTTTTGTTTTTGTGAGATCCGTTAACTAATGCGGAAAAATCTGAAAACGTAGGAATCAACGAGTTGTGGTGATGTGAGAAATCCAGGTTGGATTCTAGTAAACGACAAGAATAATGGCCTATGACTTCTTAGGTCTTAGTTTATTTCAACCGTTGGATTGTGATATTTGGTATATGTATGTATCTGAAGCGTTGGTATGATCACGGAGTTAATTGAGTTTGTGGGTGTCTTTGGCCTACATGTCATGGTTTACCTACCCTACTAACTCTTGCGGCGCCCTTGTACCACTTGTTATTATGGTATCTTACCTAAATAATTACTTGTTTCAAAAGGGGAAGGTTAGCATGCACAAGGACCTCTTTTTGTGTATGGTGCAAAAAGTTTTTTTTACCTTTAATAATAGGTAAACAAGTTTATCCCATAATTCTAAATTGACCCCAATTGTTAGTTTAATTCAAAATATCTCCCTAAAACAATCTAATATAATACTTTGGCCAAATTAATTTTTCCAATATATTTTTTATCAATCATTCATATTCAGAATTGTTCACCAAAAATTTAATTCTCCTCTCTCTCTCACACGTAGCATCAGTGCATCATTGCCAAACCAATTTCTCATTAATTATGGGTGTTATTCTTAACATATTGTTTGGATTCATCTTCACAATTAACAATCTTATCAACCCAGAAATTAAAAACTTAAAATATCTCAAATTAAATCGATTATTTCTTTACCATCACTAGAGCTTTGAACAATTCAGAAATCGGCCAACTTTACATACCCAGAACTCAGAAATCGGCCAACTTCACCCACCACAAGACTACAACCTATTTCCATATTCACCATGTTCTGAAAACAAAAAAAACCAGAAAACTTAAATTAAACAACAAACTGAACAAATTTTTAACTTCAATTACATTGAAAAAATAGTAATATCCAGAAAAAGAAGAAAACGTTATTAAAACAACAATTGAATATGTAACAATTTTTTTTTTTCTCTTTTACACTCTTATATTTTTGTTTAGATCTGGAATTTTTTTCTTTTCTTGATCTGGAAACAATTGGTCGGATTTTCTCGCTCGCGCGCATCCGCGTGCGCGCGCTCGTATTATAAGAGTGACTTAGAAGTTGAATTTTTTCATGATTTTTTGCAGGCATGTTTAGGACATAAAAACAACATCGCCCACAAAAAACGAGAATTTTCCGACAAGGGACGGATTAAATATGAATTTTTTACGCGCCAAAAACTCAAGAACGCGAAACAACAAAACATGCACCTAGAAAACGAATTTTGAGCTGGTTTTTTTCAGATCCTCTATATGTATTTTTATAGAGGTGTCTGCAAAAAACCAGCTCAAAATTCGTTTTCTAGGTGCATGTTTTGTTGTTTCGCGTTCTTGAGTTTTTGGCGCGTAAAAAATTCATATTTCGTATTATAAGAGTGACTTATAAGTTGAATTTTTTCACGATTTTTTTCAGGAATGTTTAGGACATAAAAACAACATCGCCCACAAAAAACGAGAATTTTCCGACAAGGGACGGATTAAATATGAATTTTTTACGCGCCAAAAACTCAAGAACGCGAAACAACAAAACATGCACCTAGAAAATGAATTTTGAGCTGGTTTTTTGCAGACACCTCTATAAAAATACATATAGAGGATCTGCAAAAAACCAGCTCAAAATTCGTTTTCTAGGTGCATGTTTTGTTGTTTCGCGTTCTTGAGTTTTTGGTGTGTAAAAAATTCATATTTAATCCGTCCCTTGTCGGAAAATTCTCGTTTTTTGTGGGCGATGTTGTTTTTATGTCCTAAACATGCCTGCAAAAAATCGTGAAAAAATTCAACTTCTAAGTCACTCTTATAATACGAGCGCGCCCGCGCACGCGGATGCGCGCGAGCGAGAAAATCCGACCAATTGTTTCCAGATCAAGAAAAGAAAAAATTCCAGATCTAAACAAAAATATAAGAGTGTAAAAGAGAAAAGAAAAAAATATGGTGTAGGAAGTCTATGATAAAATCGTGTATTCCAGATCTAAACAATTAATTATAATGAATTACAATTACAAAAATGTGAATGACTATTTCTGCAATTTCCAAAAATATAAACAAATACTTACTATTCAATTAGCACATCTTTAATCTTGGCCTTTCAATTGTTTAATATTAAATCTATGGTGAATTCGCTTCTTTTGTACCATACACAAAAAGATTGACTTGTGCATGCTAACCTTCACCGTTTCAAAATACTAATGAGGTTTTTATTTGGTATACACAAAATAATGACTTGTTTGAGACAAAATATTTTCACAAATCATACTTAATATAAATGCTATCAGACCAAGTTCTGGTAGATCACAACCATTACCACTAGATCACTAAAGTTTTTTGTGACTTATAGTTGCTTTCATTTTATTTATCTAGCACAAATGCGAGTTCACTTTAAGTCATTCTCACAACCTTGAATTCCAACATCATTTGAACACGAATTGAACGTCATTCACACACATCATGCGATTCAACTTCATTTTCACCGCCGCCGGTGACCCCAATAACAACATCCCGCCACCGTTGCAACTGCCACTTCAACAACACATGCTGTCGTAACTGCCACCGCCGGAAAATCACTTTCTCTCACTGATCCACACACATCACGCCGCCGCCGCAACTGCCACCTCACCAACAACTGACTGCCGTAAATGTCATTGCCGATAACTCGCTTTCTCTCACCGATTCACACCATCTTTCATCGAATTGACAAAAAATTATGACCAATGTTGATATTGATTGTCTGAATTTTGTTAATTTCGAATCCTTGACATTAGGGTTTGAAAATTATTGATTTTGTTATGTGAAAACTTCGGATGGGGATCGAACCAGGTACCACATGCTTTCAATTCACAACTCTTACCACCAAGGTACTGATGTTTTTTATGACATGTGATTGTTTCAATGTTGTGTATTCAACACAAATCTCGGGTCCTCTTTCTTTCAATCTCACAATTCCTAAATCATTTCTCACTCACTTTCATCTCTCTTACCATCTTGCAATTGAACCTAATAACCATAACACCACCCTTTTTGACGGACCTAATTAATTTTTATGAAAAAAAAAATATGCAAGGAATTGAATCAGATAACACATGAAAATGTCATTTTTTTAAAAGTCACTAACGCCATTGCAATTCCTTTTTTGATAGTAGTTCATTTTCATTATTAGCGGTTCCTTTTTATTATTATTATTTTTTATTTCAATTACCACGTAACGTTCCTTTTTATTTTATTTTTCTTTCGGTTACTAAATAACAATTCCTTTTCCTTATTTTTTTCTTTCGATTAACAACTTTTGCGATTAGGATCAATTTCTTGGTGCTAGCTTTTGTATATATTTTTTCTTTTGATTTGTCATTTTTATTGCAGTCCATCTTTTATTTTTGTTACTTTTTGAGATAGTTTGATAACATAATACTGAATATAACTATAAAAGTAATAATATAGTCATTTGATAGTTATATATGAAGCTATACAAAACCCGTGGTCAAAGTTGGAGGAAGTTATATGGTTGTTTTATGATTTATTGATAATTGGTAATATAAAAAAAATGATACGATAGTGTATCAAAATAAAACTTATTCTACCAAAAAATAAATAAATTTAAATAATAATGTAAAATAAGTAATTATGTAAATAATTATAAATTAATGTCCTTTCTGGTTTTCATTTCTCTTTTTACTATCTTCAAATGTATCAACTATAGTATTCCACTAAATTTCTCATTTAATTGACAAAAGTAAGAAACATGATCATCTCCATCTTTTCAAATCAAGCCACTAAGCATAGTACAACATTGTGTTAAACAATCTATTGCCTGTTTGTTTCCACGGTAGAACCATACCAAACGCGCGTCTGTGCTGAAGCTCCATTTTGTAGCTTCTCACAAAACGTGGCATTGGGTCGTGCACCCATGGTTGTGGAAAAGCCAATCCAAACATACTACTAGACTAGATGCATAGCCTCTTGTTACAATGTATGCCAAATCCAAATATGTACGTCTACAAATCGGTCAAGACAAGGATCTCATATGGGATGCAGGGTGGGCAACATGTTATTGGTTATGGCACTGGATGAATTTGAGAGTGCATGAGCATGATCCGATCTTTATTAGCCCCTTTAAACCTTGGGAGTCATGTGGTTGAGCTGCTGCAAATTTACAATCATGCTGCAAAGTTTGATGAGCTTTGAAAGGAAGTGCGCAAAGGTTTGTGTGTGTGGAAATTTGTTGGTCACCACCTCCTTTTGTGTGGACTAGACTCAACACGGATGGTGATTCAAAGAAGAGTATAGATGCAGCTGGTTGTGAAGGTTTGTTGAAAGATGGGAGTGAGATGGATTTAAGGCTTTGTTAAACATATTGGATATACATCAGCTTCTATGGCAGAGGAATGGGGGGTTTTATGAAGGTCAGTGAATGGCAAGGTGTTTAGCAATTTGAGGTGCAAGTAGACTCAGAAATTATTGTTAGGAGTATGAAGAATGGACTAGATTTGGAGTCTTCCGAGGAAAATTAGAGGATTGTTGAACTCAACATGGGAGGTCAAGATCAATCACATCTATTGGAAAATCAATCGTTGTACATATATCCTCACTCATGTGGGGTGTAGCATTACTACAGATACCTTAGTCAATCGTGGTGCAGGTTTTAGTTGATGCTTTTGGGGTGTTTCCTTCCCAAAAAAAGTGTATGTCTACTACATTTTAAATAGATAGTTTTCTCTGAGCTATCACAAGAAATTTATAGAATCCTCCTAACCGTTTTAGGATTCAATTTGGATCAAGAACTGCAATTACATGGCATCATCAATAATCTGTGCTAAATTACATTTTTTTTTTTAAAATCATTTGAGATAATCAAACTATCTAAGCTAAGGCAAGTAACATTTTCAAGAGATGATTTGAAGCGAATAAAATAGATCAAAGTGAATTAAGAATGTTTACACTTAGAGGAACTCTGGTCTACACAGAACAAATGAGTCTATGAATGTATTGATCTCAAAGCTAAGCTAAGCCACATTACAAACGTTTGTCAGATACGAACATATACAGTATCAACATCAATGCCAATCTACTATACCACCGAGTGTGGTGGATCCCACCCCTTCCCACACTTCACTGACCCCCAATTCCTCATTATCAACACCTTCCATGTCGTAGTCCCACCAGCCGCGACCATTTGCATCTGCTCGTAAAAAATATTAAGAGTAATGGTGATGAAAATTTTCAAATGCACCCTCTATAACAAAATATATGTATATATGTAAATCATACAGTGATTGTAAGGTTTTTGCTTTATGCCATTGGAGTCAATTTCCATCCGCTTTTTTGTCTTCAACCTTGATTCACCTCCAAAAACTACGACATGCTTTCTAACAGTTTGGTTCTCATGTCCACCTATTAACATATAGAACAAAAAGGTTCCAGAGAATAAACAAAAAATTATGATCCAGAGTTCAAGAAGTATTTGATTGTTCAATTTAAAATCTGTTACTCGTCTTTATGTTAGCAGTCTTTTAAAGAGCTGCAAGCAGAGAAAGGTAGTGTGTCTGTTATCGCGTTCTTACTTTTTCTGTCATTCAGTCTCAAACCTCGGTATAAAATGACTTCATGGATATCTTTTAATGCATTTGATCACATTCACATCAACTATCCAATATGTTTGAAAACTAGTATAATGTAATAATACTTAAGCTCAAAATCATGCCTGCAACCACATCCCAAGAAACAAGTTTGAAATCCTATACTGTAATTCTTGGTGTCTTAACCTCAAAATCTAAAACCTATAAACTTATGATTTGCCTATCATATTGGTTAGACCACAAGTAATCCATCCTGATAGATTATTGAGTCAACACTAGGCTAGCTACAGAAAATAGGTGTTTGAGCATTAGACACCTCCATATCAACTTCTCAACCGCAATCACTTTATAGTTGTCAACAAACGCAAATATCAGACTGAACAAACTCGAAAATCTGGAATGATGCTATTTAGTGAAGCTCGAATAGGAAATTTGAAGGAAGGGTTGGGTCAACTGAATCCAAAGGGAGGTAATGGGCCTAATGTGTGGGTAAATTACTACATGAATAGGTTCAAATTCAATAAGAAGTATGATGAGCTGGCGGGTGGAGGAGGGAAATGAAGTGGAAGTTAGTTATAAAGAGAATAAGGAGTGAGACATTGGAGGTTATAATGAAGTCTGTTAGATAAAGAGAATAGGGCTTGTAAACTTGCTGTTGCTATCAGAATTTTCTTTTCTTTTACCAATGTAATTTATTTGGTTCATCAATACAGATTACTGCTTGTTCAATATTTTCATTCTACAACCTATTAAGTTCCCTAAAGAAGCATATGAAAAATGGGGGCAAAGGATTAAATCAGAGATATAATGCTACTTGATCATCCAAAAGGGACTTAAAGCAGTTGTCAGTATAAATTGTTTCTATCACATCAATAAATAAGGCAAAGAACCTCACATGTAGTCATTAGCCAAGAAAGTAAAAGACAATGATACTTTAATTGGATTATTTGGCTTAATAATGGTTTCAACTTTCCAGTAAAAATAATAAATAACAAAAAGTAAATGTCATATGCTTAATTATAAGACCCCGGGATCAAATTCATTGGGATAGGAAGCAAACCTTCAAATGGATTTTTCCTTTTCCTTGATTCTTGAACATCATCTGCCACTGAATTTTCTGACTCATCAACATCCAATGGAATAACAAAGTCGTTATTTTCATCTTCTTCAGTATGCTTAAACATTTCCAAAATCACCTTATCATCTGCGGTTGCACCCTTTCTCTCTTCTTCAATTTGTTTGACGCTTCCAACCTCGTCACTCGTCAGTACCCTCAAACCTAGAGGAGATGCAAAAGGTGTCGACTTCCCCTATTAAAAAAGTATCAGGAAACTTCATCAGAAAAAACAAACATGTGCTTTTGAAATGAACAACCAATAAATCAACACACTTGTTTATCAGATAACAAAATATCAGATAACAAAAATTTCAGAAAAACAATAGTTAATCACTTGTTTATCATTCAAAATGTCCACATATAAGGCCAGTTTGGATTAACTTATTTCAGTTTATCTACCGGCATAAGCACGATTGAGACTGTTTGGGATAACTTATGACGTGCCCATAAACTCTAGGTCTAGGATAGTTATGAAAACAACTTAATGCGACTTTATTTTATCTTTAGTTATATAAATAGCTAATATATAACCAATAATATGATAAACACTTACACTATAAGTGCTTAATTAAGTTGTTTATACAGACATGACCTGATCAGCTCAATACCTTAAATACCAAAACTCCCCATTCTTAAGAGTTTTCTGTACGAGCAAACCATCAAATTAGTCTCTGACTTTGTAGGAAGCTCTCAAATAGGTCCTTCTGATTACGATTATTTCAAAAAGGTCCCTAACTCTATTAAACAGTCAGGTTGGTCCCTTTATTTAACCACTTACTATCAATTAGATCCTTAAATTTTAACAACTTACTATCAACTTGGTCCTTATACTTAACCACTTACTATTAATTTAGTCACTAACATACTCTCAGAATGACTAATATGGGTAACATAAATTTGACAGGATCAGATACCTATTTGAGAGCGTCCTACTAAGTTGGTAATTTACTTAATCTGTCTCTATAAGACAAATAACTAATAAACAATGGTTCAGCCATATCTACAAATTTAAAAATAAAATAAAATTAATTCATACATTTTAAGAAAATTATATAAAATTACCGGAACTTTATGAGTAATTGAGGAAGATTTATGCAGTTTGCGATCGAGGAAGTGCGAAAGCGATAAACGAGTAGAGTCGATCTTGGGCAAAGGTTGATTTCTGGTTCCAGCGAAAAAAAAATATCATAATGAAATTGATGCTGTTGTTGAATCGAATGAAATGGAATAAAGAGATTACTTACGAGTTAGGTGGAAGAATGCGAAAGGTTGAAGTAATTGATCGCTGTCCGAAAGCCCTAACCGGTGCGCCTTTTTGAGGTTTTGGTTTTGAGTTCATTGCGTTGAGTTGAGTCTTGAGGTGAATAAAATTTTAATTTTTGTTCTTATGTGTGAGTGGGAGTGAGTCACACTCATCGCGGGAACGTGAAATTCAAAACTCGATTACACGCCAAAATAATTGGGTTTTGAAGGGTTAATTAAGTAAATAATCCCTTTAAATATTTACAATTCTGTTTTTAGTCTACAAAATAAAATCACATTTTTTAGTTCATGTGTCATTTATCTTTAGCATTTTAGGGACTAAAAATGTTGATGGAAATTTTTTACGGGGACTAAAAATGTTGACGGAAAATTTTACAGGGACTAAAAAGTGTAATTTTATTTTGTAGAGAATAAAAATGAAATTCTGAATATTTGTAGGGATCATTTACTTAATATTTTGAATAATAGAAAAATTACACAATTTATTTTCTTTCATGCTCGTGAACTAAACACGACCTTGGAGTAATGTATTTCAATCACAAACAACACAAACTACATGAACCACCAATATATATTACAAAAAATATATAATTGTCTCATTTTTCATGTATTAAATATGAATTTTTGAGTCGTATACTTCAATCACAAACAACAACACCAACTACATGCATAAAATATATAATTGTCTCATTTTTCATGTATTAAATGTGAATTTTTGAGTCATATACTTCAATCACAAACAACAACACCAACTACATGCATGAACCACCGATATATATTTTCATTCTTCATGTATTAAATAAGTCTTTTAAGTCATACATGTCATTTGAGAATAAATATTATATAAGTTAGAAATACAAAGTGATTGTTAATTTTAACCCTTATTATATTGACGTATTATGTTTCTATTTTTTATAAAATAATTGAATTAATTTTTTATTTTTTTTATAAATAATCACATAAGATTTAGTAATATTTGTTTGGTAATGTTGGTTTGGAACCTTGAAGTGGATTCCTCTAAATGTCTCAGGTTCGATTCTCTCATGTCCATTTTCGATGGGTTAGTTTGACTTCTTCATAAAAAAAGAAATAGTAATATCTATTATTTTACGAAAAAATTATAAATTACACTGTTTACCACTTTGACATTAGATGGAGAACAATAACAAAGTTAATTATTTATTGGTTTTCTCATTTGTTTTTATCTATTATTTTATATTTATTTATTTCTTCTTTTTTCCAAATGCCTAAAACGAAGACACTTTTGATAACAAAAGACCACAAAAAATTATTACTCTCCAATTATTTGACATATAATATGAAAAACAATTAGTGCACGTCAACTATTACTCGATACCTTCTCACTTCCATGTAAGATTTTGTCTTACCATGTGCATGGGAGTTCAGATTAACTCCATTTATCATTTCAATGGTTGCTTATATTAATCTGCAAAAAAAAGGTAAAAACAGACATTTAATACGAAAATGTACTCCTTTGCGTTTTCCAATGCAAGACTTGCTCTCTCAATAAAGAAATGTACGCTTTATTTCAATGTCCAACCTTCCAAAAGTGTTAACTATTATGGTAGTCTGATCTCATGATTAATTTAAACCATGGATGAATCACGCATGTTTTCATCAAGTTTCTCCATGAGAATGTCTAAGCTAATTATATTAGATTGATTCTACACATAAAGCAGTGAAGTTTATACATGGCTTCTACTCATTTTTAGAATATACCTCTATGTGACTTTTATACAAACAATACTACACAGCTGACAAAACTCATTCCATCTTTCTTTCATATTTGCATTCATATACATGAAATACGCTTTCACCGGTTCCCAATATTCAGCCTCTTTTTCTGCAGTACAGCTGACATATTGCGAAGTCTATTCTTAACTTCTGTGAAGCATGGTCTGGTTTCAGGATCAGGGCTCCAACACTCTTCCATCAACTTTTTCCACTCAGAATCACAACGTTTCGGAATAGATGGCCTAAGCGTATTACTGACAATACCTCCTTCAATAAATAATTAGTAGGAAACAAACTTATAATTAGAACTGAAACAAAACTTACAAAAAGACTGATCTCTAAATGATCATAGGAGAAAAAAAAGACTTGAATAAGGATATAATTTGAATTAACATGGAAAAAGTTACCTATGATGGCACCACAATGCATGTTTGCATAAGGTTCTTCACCGGTCAAGATTTCCCACATTGTGATGCCAAATGAGAAAATATCAACCTAAAGATGACAAAAAGTAGTGAGCTCAATAATACAATCTCCACGAAAGCACTTGTTCTATCCACTATAACGTGAATAATCTCCACGAAAGCACTTGCTCCATCCACTATAGAAGTGAATGTTCAAAATTGAAGAAAAGAACATATGGACAAATGAATTCCTAACCTTTTCAGATACTCTAGAACTATTACCATCCAATAATTCTGGTGCCATCCATGGAAGGGTCCCTCTGACACCACCCGAAACAAGTGTGTTGCGTTTAATTCTTGATAGGCCAAAATCTCCAACCTATTGATCAAATTTTAGCCAAAGAGATTAGACCAACAACTTTCTTTAAACAAAATTGTTTCTAAATAAAAAGAAAAGATATGACTACAATAAGAGTATGGGAGCAGGATAACAACTGGGTTAATTTTGTATCAATAGTTGGGAAATATTTTGAATAATTAAATAAAAAAATGACTACAATAAACATGACATGATATCAAATGTTTACAACACTTTCTTAAATGCTCATAAGTTAGAAGGAAAAAAAAAAATTGTTTACGCTGCAAAGTACCTTACATACAGGCCGTTCAGGATCGCCCAAGTTGACAAGTAAATTATCACACTTCAAATCAAAATGAACAATATTTTTCAAATGCAAATATTCCATGCCAAAGGCTGCATCCATTGCAATCATGATCCTTTTACGACGGTCAAGTACCCTGCGAGTATACTTTAGTAAGAGTGATGAATTCAAAATTAATTAACAGTTCACAACCTATATATGTGAGAGCTTGCTTACCTTTCCTTCTTCAAGAGAACATTCCTCAGTGATCCATGTATCATGTATTCTGTTACAGTTGCCAATGTTCCACCTGGGCCATCTGGAACTACCCCGTAAAATGCCACCACATTTGGATGGTGAAGAGTTGATAGAATCTTTGCCTCTCTCCAAAAATCTTTAGTCTAGAGAAACAAACTCAATAAGCATATAACTAAGAAACCTCATACAGAAAAATAATTCTATGTGAATTAATGTTAATGGCCGGTAAATATGAGATTTTCCAAGTCAATGAAATTCCCTTCCCCATTCATTCATCATGGAAGCACTTTTCCATGAATAACTTTTTATAAGAAATTTTATAATATAAGTTTGAAAGGAAAACTAAATAAACAACACTAATAAATTCAATTTGTTTATACTCAATGGATACTTACCAACCGCTCTTGCTCGGAAAATCTACCAGCAAAACAACTACTTTTTATTCTCTTAATTGCAACATCTGTTCCCCTCCATTTGCCATGATAAACGGTTCCAAAGGTTCCAGATCCTAACTCATGTAGTTCTTCGATATCACCATTCTCAATAATCTATATTTTTACACATGAAGTATTTGGGTTAAACATGGATACTTGTGGATTTTGATTTGCCTTCTTTCAATCTTTCTACTAAAAAAAAATTAAAAAGCCAAAAATTGGAGGAAAGATTAGATCTCAGGTGGAATTAGTCCTAGCAGGATTTGCTCAATTAACGAAGTCCACTGTTAGTCTTCGTATGATTAACAGCAATATAATTACAATAATGCAAGTGTTATTTTCAGAACAATAACTTTGAAGTATCTCTTTACATGTAAACCTCATATTACTGAAATTCAACTTCAACGATATAATTTACATTATACAACTGTTATCATCACTCTCATGTTTCATATTGGTCGACAAAACCAATTAGTAAAAAATGGAGATAAGTAAATAAGTGGTTTTAATCAACCAAATAATACCTAATGAAATTTGAGAGTTTATTATTATATCAAAGATGGAAATGGAGATATACATCAATATACCAAAATCTAGTGGTTTGGTACCTGTAAACCATGAAGTTCAGACTCTATTTCAGGAGTTTCTGAATCACCCATAGGCTTAGTGAAGTTTCCACTATCAGCTTTTGCAAGCTATCATTGTAGATAATAACCACAAGTCAATTATATAACATAGTTATCACATATAAAGCACCAACACGACAGTTTCAAATTATTCTCACCTTACTTTCAGATTCTGGAATAACACACAACACCCCTACTTTTTCAGGAGATGTATGTTTGTCCTCTTCAGCTGTATTTGAGACGGCCTGTAAGCATGATTGGATACCTGAAGATATATAATCAACCGTCTCTTTGACAACTGCTGCTGATTCTGGCTTATTGATGCAAAATTCATCAATGTATTCATAATATTGTTTGTCAGTGACTATGCTTGCGTCCTTTTGGTTCTGATAGTATGCAGGATTGTCGTCATGGACAACAACCTCTCTTAGTGAAGAAGAAACCATATCTGGATACTAAATTAAAAAAAAAATGAAAATACTTATATTCTTACCTGCAATCACATAGTTTATTTGATAAATCAAAGGTTACATCATATACTTACTGAGATAGCTAGTGTAGACTCTGTGTCAGTTTGAGACTCAGTAGACCGTAATTCAAAAGAGCCAGGGGGAGGTGGTTGGCCATCTTTTGTCTTTGACACATCATATTGGTGTGTTGATGAATTTTGGCTCGTCATAGAACACTCATACGCAATTGTGTCTAGTGGTATACCATGGGGTTGCTCTGTCATACTTCCAATGGACTGTGAAGAGATAAAAGGTGCAGCAGATGCATTGTATTCACTGCTTTGTAAATCTGGTGAAGATGAGGAAGCACCATGTTGGTAGTAGATGTGTTGTAAGTGTTTTGGCATAACTCCAACTTTTTCATCGAACCAACCGGTGTTTTTATCTTTGCAGTGTAAGTTCTCTTTACCAATTTCTGACAATCTCTTGAAACTAGCGCTTGTTCCAAAAGTCGACAAGTTTTGATGTAAAATCATATGTTCTTTCCCATCATTTATCTCTCCTAGATGTACTGAACATTCTCCCAAAGAAGTCGAAGTTTCTAGTGATGACAATTTGTCTCTCTCAACATTAAGCGGAAATTGCAAGTGGCCTTTGTAGTTCTCACTATTCTCTAGAAGTGTTGAGTCGGAAAGTGCATGCAACATTCTATACTGAGATACATCCCTGTCATCAGACACCAAAAATACACTCGATGACTCATGAGGATGATGAGAGACAAACTTGTTAAAATGGTATGAACCTTCGTTGTTAACTAAAGGTCTCTCAAATATCATATCACTTTGATTACAAATTGCAGAAGAGACAAATTCATTACTATTGGTTCGTCTGTGAAAATGAAACTCAGAATTAGACTTCTTGACATGGTCAGACTCCAATATATATTGATTACTAGGATGATAGTTCACACATGGAGACCCTTGAGGAAGATTGTTATAATATGCAATCGGATTAACAAAATTGGTATTGTCTACATACAAAGAGTTGTCACCTGGAACTTTTTCCGTGACAAAGGGAATAATGTTTTCATTAACAACATTATACGGTTGATCCTTAGATAACTGAACATTAGATATTTTTGTATCTTTAGGCAGTACACGGATGGGAGATGGAGGCTTTTGATTAAATGACCTTCCTGGTACATTCAATGCTGTTAAATATGGACCTCGTTTTGATATTATGCTTGCCAAATTTGAAGAGGTTGGGTTGCAATCCTTTGCCTCTGAATCAAATGCAGATGTGGATAATTCCCTATGGAAATGTGGACTGTTGTAATCAGAGGTATTTGCAAACTGGCTTGTGTGACTTGCCAAACTCATCCCACTAGAATTCTTTCGCGGACTTGGATCTAGCATACCATTAACAGCAACAACATAGTGATAATCGACATCACTTTGTTGATTGACTCTTGATTCATTAGAACTTGGACTCTCAGATTCATTTGAAGTTACGAGAAAAATCCTAAGTCGTTGAGATCCTCCAGCTCTTTCAAGCTCTTCATACTCCTCAATCATATGCTGAAGATCCTCATCGGAACAAACAGAAATAAGAGCGTCAAGATCCTCTCCAGGGAGCTGGTATTTGATAATGTGAGTTTGATTGCAAATACCATAAGTCTTCCCAGTAAGTTCCTCGTGTGTCATGTTCTTCCTAATCGATATAATCCGTGTCTCCCCACCCACATATCTCAGTTTCCCGTCATTTGGCCTTGGCAGTATTCGACCTCCAAAACTACATAGAAACTTTATCTTTTTGTAGAAAGAACCTTCTGAGAATACTGTTCCATAAGGATGGCACGAACGAGGAGACTCAACAGCATAAATGGTTGGAGTATTTGGTATCGAGGAAACTTGATCACTTCCATCAGAAAACCTACCAGATAATTGTCTTGAAAATGCACTTGATGCTTGTCTTATAAGACCGTGTTCACACTGGTATCTGCTCAAATTATTATGATATCCCCTGTTATCAACTTCAGCAACATAGCCTCTAGATAAAGCAATCTCTGACAAATCCAAATTGCTATCAGAGCCCATTCTCCCTAGTCCAAGAACATGATTTTGATTCTCATAAACCAGTTGGTAATTGTTACTATTATTAATTGTATTGAAGTCCAATCTGTTTGGCAGGTGCTGCTCTGCGTCAGTTATAACAGGAAGTCTCCTTAAAGCAACCCGATCACGTAAGAACTCAGCAGAAAATTCTTCACCAGTCTGTAGACATATATTATCTTCATCGTCTTTATCAGAAGACGTTCTGTCACTAAACACAGCACTTATTGTACCTTTATATTGATAGCCTGAAATTTCAGGGTCCTCATTACTCATGATTGAAGATTATACAGTTAGCTTAACCCAACCACCTTTTGCAATAAACTGTTAAAAAAATTCTCAATGCCTATCACACATTTAACCATTTGAGCTTGAGAATTTAAACCCTATAGAAATATAAACATGATCAAAGAAAATATAAATTGAGATAATGCAGAACCTA
Organism: Medicago ruthenica; assembly: GCA_018208015.1. Classification (NCBI taxonomy): domain Eukaryota; kingdom Viridiplantae; phylum Streptophyta; class Magnoliopsida; order Fabales; family Fabaceae; genus Medicago; species Medicago ruthenica. The sequence goes on along the minus strand of CM031371.1, from coordinate 22,201,012 downwards.
TTTCTATTTCTTTTTTTTTATAATTAAATTGTGAAGAAACAAGGGTGCAATAAAATAAAATTAGGAACAAATTATGAAGAACAAAGAGGAAAGTTTGGTGTGAAACCTAAAATAAAAGGGAGCAATTAGCAAAACTAGATTACCTGTTTGTGTGTCCATAAAGTGAAGGTGAACGTGAGATTGAGGTTGAGAGATTGTTGTGTTGGGGATGCAAGGTTTTGGGGCCGGTAGGGTTGGAAGAACCCAAAAGAGAAAAATGGGGGTTGAAGTTTTGTTTTTGTTGGGAATTTGGAAAGAGAAAAAGAGGGTTTGTTTGAGAGAGAGAGAGAGAGAGATGAAAATATTCCATGAGGATCGGAGGTTACTACCAATGGAGATGTTGGAGAAGAATATTTGCTTAAAATGGCGCGGAAAGGATTTGGTCTGTTAGAGAAAAACAAGGGGTTACTCTTCTCTTCTATCTATGTCCACATCATACAAGTACGTTGTTTTAAATGGGGAAAATTGTCATTTAATATGAATTTTTTTTAATAAACAAAACAAATCTTGCTAAGGAATGCCCCAAATATTTTTAAGGATTTCAAATTATCAAATTATTTTTAAAAAAGTTAAATACTACAATTTTCAATATATGGAGTATACACATTTTTATAAAACATATTATTTAAGGTTTTTAAAAATTATTTTTAAGGTTTTTATTTTTTTAAAGAGTGGTTTGGGACACTAGTTAGTATTTCTCTAAAAAAAAAAATGCATGAAAGATATTTATTTGAGGTTAGTAGTAGGTATGGGCTCTCTTCGCTTAATAAGTGAAGAACTAATTTGATATTATTTTTTGTCGGTGACTGAACTGACTCGCAAGAAAATTGTGAAAGATCATAGCGGGTTATTAGTCTATGGATTTTTCTATGATGTGCAAATTTGCACATGTTAAAGAAGTTCAAAATAATAATTTTATATTAAATATATAATTTTTTAATGGGTTTTTCTATCATGTATAAATTAGCGCATGTTAAGAATTTTAAAATAATATGTTTTTTTAAGAAGTTTAAAATAGTAAATTTTTATTAAAACTTTTGCATTTTATATTAAATATATAAATTTTAAATAAATTAGTAAATGTTGTTTTTCAATGAAAAATTACTATTTTTAGTTTTTATAACATGTGTAATATTGCACATGCACGACAAACTATTTTTTAATAAAAAATTGATATTGTTAGTTGTTTTAAAATGTGTATTATTGCAGATGTTAGACAAATGTATTATAGAGGATGATACTAGGATTTTTTTTCTTCATGTATAAAATTACGAGGCAAGCAAACACCCCTTACATCATCACTAAAATAAGACTTAAAAAGGAAAAGGTTCATATATTTTGAATGACCCAAATTAACTAGACTATCAGCACATCTATTAACTTATTTTAAAGACATGAATGACATAAGTTCTTCAATACGGAAGTTGGAGAAGAAAAAAAATCCTCTTGAAGTAGAGGTTGGAGATGCAAACTTAAGGAGTATCATGAATGTACAATATATATTGACCACTATACATCTTTATAATACTAAATATTAAGTAGTGTTGCCATAACCTTGGTGGGAATCGAACCGGGTACCACATACTTCCAATTGACAACTTTTACCACCAAAGTACTAATGTTTTTTATGACATGTAATTGCTTCAATGTTATGTATTCAACACAAATCTCGGGTCTTCTTTCTTTCAATCTCACAATCCCTAAATCATTTCTCACTCACTTTTATTTCTCTCACAATCATGCAATTGAACTTAATAACCATAATTCCGTCCTTTTTGACGGAAATAATTAATTTTTATGAGAAAAAAAGTCTGCAACGAATTGAATCAGGTAACACATGAAAATGTTATTTTTTTAAAAAATCACTAACATCATTGCAATTACCACATAACAGTTCCTTTTCATTATATTTTTTTTTCTTTCGATTACCACATAGCAGTTTCTTTTCCTTTTCATTTTTATAAATTTAACCGTTTTTGCGGTTAGGACCAATTTCTTGGTGCATGCTTTTGTATATATATATATATATATATATATATATATATATATATATTTTCTTTTGATTTGTCATTTTTATTGCAGCTCATCTTTTATTTTTGTTGCTTTTTGAGGTAGTTTGAAAACATAATACTGAATGTAACTATAAAAGTAATAATATAACAAATTTGATAGTTATATATGAAACTCTACAAAACCCGTGCATCGCACGGGATAGAGTCTAGTGTGTCTAAATCGAAGACAGCCATAATAAGATTTTGGAACTCAGCTAACTTGATAACAAGTCTTAACACCTAAAGCTGTCCGGTCCAAACAGCGGAGCAAGATCCAACTCTATTTGGAAATCCTTTGATTAAATTACCTTCAAAATCATGAGCAATACTGCCATAAGAAGAACTATGAGATGAAGTTCTAAAAGAATCATGCGCATTCACTTTGAAGTTTGAACCAGCCTTGAGAAGGTTTGGATCAAGAGACCACTGCTTCCTACTTCGGGATATAGATTAACCTGGTTTTTTGATTGAGCTTGACTTAGAACATTGTAGAACAACTAATTATCTTAAGAAGTGGGTTGAGAGAAGACAAGGCTATTACGACCTTTTAAAATCTCATAAAATGCCACTTATCTCTAAACATATGCATAATAGTTTTTCAGCAATTGAGATATCTAGGACAAAGATTGTAATTGAGATCCCTCTAAAGTGACGCGCATCATTAGTGAAAAACCTTTTATGGGTTGGTTTCTAGAAAAAAAATATCAATACGATAACGGGAATAGATTCTCTCAAATACTATTTTCTCTTTTTTAATTGTTACATCTTAACCATGCACTCAATATTCTTTTTTCTTTATAATTTTATATCTCCTTTTCTCTTTCATGTTTAATGGTGTAGATGTAACAGTTGAGAAAAATTGAGAGTTCCACTTGAGAGAATTCATTCCCCCAATTAGGACCCTTCCAAGTCCAAATATTGTCAAAAATAGGATCACCAATAGTTGTATATGAGCATAAAAGGGGAGAGATAGGTTAAGGGCACACAATAAAATCAAAATCAAGTAGATCGTCTTAATCCTTGGAATGTAGAGTTGAAAAGGTTTAAAAGAGGAGAGATATGTTGAGGGTAGACATTTGAAACGTGAGGCAAAAAAATACGAGAAGATATTTTGTCTCGACTTTATAAAACATTTTTCTCAACTCTTTTCCCTAGTTCTCTCTCTTACCTAGTGATGATTCATATCACGTTGCAAAATATGTCTTATGGGGGCTATACGGGGTGATTCAAATCATAACCATGGTTTGGATAAGCTTGTTTGAATCAACCTTGTTTTCCTTAAAAAAATAAATATCCAGAAACGTTGAAAAAAATACCAAAAAGAGGGCACACTTAGAGCGAGAGATTAGGACCCGTGTGTTGAGTTCTCGGTGAGGTCTTAAGGTTGGTGTCATTTATTATACACAAAGCACAAGTTTGTGCATATGAAACAAAGACGTTTGTAAAACTTTAATAGCCATTGATATATAATAAAAAAATGTGAGCGGTCGGGATTTATCATTGGCAACCTGTAATGACTTTTTGGTTGATAAAATTATTATAAAAAAAAAAATCTGACCCCACCAAAACATTATTTTATGACTTTTGTGTTTTGGACTTTAGTACACATTTATGTTGGGCCAAAGATTTGATTTAAATTGCGCTTAAATAATTGGACCCTCAAGATTTATCTTATTTTAAAGCCAGAAACAACAATGTTGGTGATAATCATGAGCATCACAATTAATCCAGTTCATAAATTGGAACAATCATGCCTAAATTTTGCAAGCTAGCTGAACATTTCAATTTAATTTCTTTTTAATACATTGTATATATCAATTAGTTAAAAAGTTAATTCATGTGACGTTTCAATTGTATATATAAACTAGTTTTTATAAAATACTACCTCCGTTCCTTTTTAATTGTCACATTTTGACATTTTACACAAACCAAGACAAACTATAAATGTCACTACTTTTGATACAATAATTTATATTTTTACTATAATAACCTTATTCATTTAATATATCATCTCATATATTTCTCTCTCCGTAATAAATAACTAAGGATAATATTGGTAAAACAATATTTAAAGTTGCATTGAACTTTGAAAGTGACAGTTAAAAAGGAACAAAAAATTTCTTCAAAAGTGACAATTAAAAAGGAACGGAGGGAGTAACTAACTTGCAACAGAGCACATTTGTATTCGTTCAATCTTATATATAAAAAGGCATACATTCCCTATTTATTTCATCAAAAATACATTCCCTAAACCCTATACATCCTTGTCCCATTCTTATCACTACTCTGCCAACCAACGGAGCTCAATGGCCATGGATCCATCTTCTGAAGGTGCCGCATGTCCCAGGCAAAAGCTTGAAGAAGCGCTAAAAGTTGCGATGGGTCTTTGAGAATAGTTACCATGAACTCCCCAAGTAGTTTGAGTCGGATTATTCTGAAAAATTTGAGGGGCAAGGGGATTTCTTCTTGTACGAAAATCATTATGCTCCACATCTACAGGAGCGTTACTAGAATGCCTTCCAACAAGAAAATGACTTGTCTCGTGACTAAAAAAAGCACTTGAATCTGCATTTTAATTCAACAACCACATTAACATAAAGTGACATGAAGCAACCAGATTTGATTCTGTTTATTGTTTGCCCAGAAATTTATTCTGTTTATGTATGGCCACCAGATTTGCGCAGTTCGGATTGTGTTCTTTTGTTTTTCCAGGACAACAAAGTATGAACAAAGATTAAACTGGGAATGGACAAAAATTGATGAAGTTTCAAGATGTGGAGTTGAAGGGAAGGGAAGGGAAGAAAGAAATGTTGTGTGGAAGGAGAAATATGGGGTTCAAGTGAAGGGAAGAGAAGAAGAAAAAATTAGATGGAACTGGAATTCATTTCTCACGCAGAGTTGTTGTTTGTTTAAAACAGGGGGTGTATTCCTACAACCGGAGGTGCTTTAGCAAAACAGTCTTTCATTTAATTGCAATTAAATATGTTCCTTTTTTTTTTTTTTTTTGTATTTTGGAAGACAGGTTGGTTAAGGACAGATGACAGTATCCACTCAATTTGTACATGGTACAAATATTTGTGCATTGTTTAGTAAATGCCACCACTAAGGTTGGTGAATACAGGGTAAACATCTAGGGTATATAGAAACCATTAGGGAAAAGATTTAAGCATTCTCTACTATATTATTAAGGGAGAATCATTGATGCATGAGAGAGGAAAGGAGATAAATTATGGATAGTTCTTCTTGAACAATTAGGAATAATTTATTGGTCACTTTTGTAAAAGGGAAATAGTAGAAATTAATATTTGTTAATCTTGAATTCTTGAAGCTAATTTCTTGTAAAGACTCATTATAGCGAGAGAGCTGCTCTCTCGCAGCCATATGTCAATTTCGAGTTGACTGCATAAACAGTCTTGGTATGAATCCTTTACTCTCTTTATCTTTATCTTTAGATTGATTGTTTGTATTACCTCTGCACATAGGTTCTAGATTTGTTATAGGTTGAATCTCTATTTTTTAGAGCAGTTTAGTTTCGTTGTTGTTGTTATTTGATTCATTTTTCTTGTTGAATTCACAACGTATGAAGTATGTATTTTAACGTGTATGTAAATTCAGTCAATACATCATTTTTAAGTTATGAATTTTCAAAATTTACGCAAGTATACATAAACTCAATTTATGTATGAGCACAATCATCAAATTTTCGGCACATTTGTGAGCTAGTTTCACGCAAGTGATTCATCCAAATATCAACAAAAGCATGAAATGATTTCACATACATATCTACTACAAAAGAAACAATATATATGTTGAAAAAATACATTGAAATTCAAAGGGGGCTGAAGTAACGAAGTCGTAAATGGAACAACCAAATTAACATGAGAGAAGGAGGAAGAAAAGGAAGAGGAATTTTTTTTTAATGTTTTTTGAAAAATTAATGAGATAAGGGATTATTTTTGAAGAGAATATTGGTGTATTTTTCTCAAAGCTGACAGGAGGTGTAATTCGATATTAGGGGGAGAAATGAGTATAAATCGAACATGAATCAACTAAATTTGTTCAGAGTTACATTGAATTGACTCGGGTCGACCCGATCTGACCAATTTTGCGTTGAGAAAAGAGCGGGAAAAGCACGGAGCCAAACGAGAAAACAACAAAGCAATTCAAAAATCGAAATATAAATACCAAAAAAAGAAAAAGGAGAGTACGAAGATAACAAACAGTGAAAAAATGGCGGAAGGAAACTCCGGCGCCGATATCCACTGTATACTCGCCGCCGTTAAATCCTCCGAGGCAAGCTACTTCCATTTCTCGCTTCAATTTTCCTACTCATCAACTACCTTTCCATTCTGTTCACGGATTTTAGGGTTTCGCGCTAAAATTTCTACTTCGTTTTTCTTTCATTTTCGTTGCAGATTGTTGAAGATCGTGTTCAATTGTTCACCGATCTAGGAAATTTAAGCTTAAAAGAAGCTTCTGAATCCGATCATGCTTCCGTCATGAATTGCCTTGTAGTATCCTTTCTTCATCTTCTTCAATGTTTGTTATGTTCTATGTCACTGATTATTGATGATTGTTAGATTAATTTGTTCAATTAATCAATTATTAGAGATTCTGATTAATTTATTATTAAGGTTAATTATTATTAAATTCGTTAGATAATAATATTTTCAGTTCACACATTTTTCGTTGCTTACTTAACTTGTGGCACTGACACTTCTGATCGAAAGCGTGTCCCAGTGTCTGACACTGACACATGCGATTATATTGAATTATGTCATTTTATCAAAATTTTACCGATGTCCACGTGTCAGGGCTTCATACTTATTTACACAATATGTCAAACTAAATTTTTGTATATACTTTTAACTTTTTTGTTATTTTGCACTTCAAAGTAATTTTGCTCAGCACTGCCAAATAAAACTCATTTTATTGTTATTACCTTTAAACTAATTTTGCACTTTGGTGTATGTTTAGTTTACAATTAAGAAACTGTAAATGTATGCTTGATCATAAAATGCTCAGAGTCAAATGTAAGTTTTCGACGGAATTCCGAACATATTTAGTAAATTCCTGTAGAATTAACTCATTCAAAGTAATTTACACTGAAAGTAATCTACGCGACTACAGAGGCATCAAAACCAAGACTGTTTAGTTTATACATAATTGTAAATTTGTTTGCAATCCTATTGTTTATGCATAATTGTAAATTTCTAAATCAAGGACAATTGTGTTAGCCTTTCTGAATTCGTGCATGCACGTGTGCACGTGTAGGTGCGTGGTGCACACTCATCCAAGATGGTCGAGCAGTGAGATAATCATGTTTAGTAATTGGTGTGTGCACATAAGAACAACATATACTGTTCATATGATATCTATTTGCAAGATTTGGCACAACTTGACTTGAATTATGATACACTGAGTCAATCTTTTGATCTTCAAGATCAGTCTGAAATGAATTAGCACAAATTTGTTAGCTGTCGGTTTTAATTTCCTTCCTACTAATCTGAAGTAAGTAAGGCTGACATTATCGATGGTTGTCATTGGGGCTCAGGCTTGGAATGGTAATATTGCATGGAAACCAATCAATATATAAATCTTAGATTGATGTTTGTTTAAGTGTTGTTAAAAAAACGGCGCTGTAGCACTATTGGATTGGATAGCAGAATTTGATCAAATTGCTACTGTTCCGCGATATGCAATTAAGTATAAAATATTGTGAAATAGCAGCTATAGCGGTGCCATGACACTGTTGCCGTCTTGCGTATTGGAATTTGGACACATCTGAAATCTCTATTTTCCACTTCCGCAATTGACAAAACTGGTTTAAGTTTAATGATAAGTAAGTGCCGAATTATTAAACAACGACTATTTCAGTACTCTACTACTTGTTTGCATTGTTGCTTCCACCTTAACTGCAAGCTCGACCTATTGGGAAACTTTCACATGTTTGGATGTTACCCAATGCATGCTAAACAGAAGTATTCTACAGGTCGCCTTAAAAAACATAGATTTTAACCTACCTACCTGTTTCCTGCAAACTCTCACTCTTGGAGTCAAGGTATTTCTTTACTTGTGTGTTGTTTTTACTTTCTATTTATTCATATACATACTTCAACACACTTTTATATCTCCTAACCTTTTCAGGAATATATATTCTTTCTGATCTCTGATTACACAATATTGTTAATTAGGCTAGTATTTGGTCTGGCAAACATCTACAAATGACTCTTTTGTCGACAGAAGAATCTCAGGAAGATGAACACAGCTCTGTATTTTACCAGGTAGGAGTTTTTTTTTTGTATGGACTGAGATCTCAAATTGTCCTTGAACGGTTCTTATTCACACACAAAAGCTTTTACTTGGCCATAGATATATGTATTTATTTGTATTTCCACATTTACTCTCAATCATTTTTGTATATTTTCCTCTTGATTAGTGATTTGAAATAAATATTCTCTCATGTTTTAGACGTAAAAAACACTTGTTGATTATGGTATATTCTCTAAGTAAATGAAAACGAATGTAAATGAAGTTATGTTCTATATGCTTTATGTATATAGGAAAAGAGATGATAATGTTTGTATCATGCTTCCCTATTATTTTTATTTTTTGTATGATTTCTTCTGATCATTCAGTACTGCAATATGCTCAAGGAGAAGTTAATATTTGTATTATGACTCGGTTATTTCATTTAAGTGATGAGTTAGCTGTGATTCCTGTTGCCTCCCATTTTAAATTATACCAATGTTGTTGTTTTCTTCTATCTAACTTATGAAGTAATGACTTATAAGTATTAGCGTGCAAACTTAGAGAAAAGGGAAATTATATTTTTGAATATTCTCTATTCTGAATTCTGAATATGTAGATTCATATCACAAGAAATTATACAACTACCAACCTTCACTCACTTAAACGCTAACATACACCCTCTGTAACTGACTTTAAAAATAGGCACTACAAACAGTGCTTATTTGGCACTTCACGAACTAATTCTTTAGTGTTTATGAGGCACTTTCATGCTGTTAAGAGCAGCTAACCCAAGCTAAAGCTAGTATACACATTACTCATACAACGAGTCATGTCATGATTATTTATCCATGGTCGTAATGCACGTCAGCTTCAGCTTCAAATTTTTCTGGACATCCTAAATTTTCTTGCTGTGTATGATTTCTTGCTAGGAAATTTCCATTGATGATCATCTCAGTCTGTCGGTGAGTCTCCTTCCTTGGTTATGCTGTGCAACATTCCAGCCAGCTCACTGGGTTGATGATCATTCCTATTGATTTGCTGAGTTGTCTTCCTAGCATTACTCATGTTTCGAACATACATTCTTGAGTTGTCTTTCTAGCCATGTTTGGTGGAGCCTATATTATATTTTCTTTAAAGATCTATTTGTAACAAGTTTAAAGCTTCAGCTTGAGCGGAAGTTTTAGAATATATGAAAAATGTCTCATAATATTTGGGTTCTATCTCAGTAATTTAGAATATATTGGATTATCTTCACACTTAATATGTTTCCGTATTTAATAAGGATCTGGAGTGTAGTTTTACTACAAATAATAATGGATAGTGCTTAGTCTTTTATATCAAACCACAATCAGTCAATCACAATTTAAAATCATTATTCTTTTTCATCACTTCTAACTTATCTAAAATCCCTATAATCTCAACAAATATGAATAGAATGGTCCAAAGTGTCAACAACTCAAGATCTATTTGTCTTCCTAGCATTACTCATGTTTCAAACATACATTCTTGAGTTGTCTTTCTAGCCATGTTTGGTGGAGCCTATATTATATTTTCTTTAAAGATCTATTTGTAACAAGTTTAAAGCTTCAGCTTGAGCGGAAGTTTTAGAATATATGAAAAATGTCTCATAATATTTGGGTTCTATCTCAGTAATTTAGAATATATTGGATTATCTTCACACTTAATATGTTTCCGTATTTAATAAGGATCTGGAGTGTAGTTTTACTACAAATAATAATGGATAGTGCTTAGTCTTTTATATCAAACCACAATAAGTCAATCACAATTTAAAATCATTATTCTTTCTCATCACTTCTAACTTATCTAAAATCCCTATAATCTCAACAAATATGAATAGAATGGTCCATAGTGTCAACAACTTTTCTAATGTGGGATGGTTTGTTAAATGGTGGCCATTTATTTGAGAGTTTTGCAAAGGTCATTCAGGAATCTGCGTGTTTGTTGGGCTAAACATTGATTTTAGTGACATCATATTTTACCTGAATCATTTATATTTATTTTCTGCAGCTTCTTTTGGAGATCCTAAGATTTTCAGCATCAACTTTTTCGGCTTTGTTGAAATTCACCGATACTAGTAACAAGGAATTGATGGACAATGTTGAAATTTTCACTATAGAAGTGTTAAATCTAACTAAAGATTCTATATCTGAAGCCAAGGTAATATTTTTCTTCCTGTGTATGAAACTTGACAATTGGAGGATATAATTTTTATTATTGTCATTATATGATCTAGGATTTAATTTTGATCTACTGTGAGATATTTTTCCTTTTTGGTTACATCATCTCTAAATCATGTATTTCTATTTTCCACATTATTAGAAGTGTCCGACTTTGATAACCGCTTAAATATCAAACTTGTCTGTGGATACATGACTGAGTGGAGGTGTACCAAAACATCAATTGAGAATCAAAATTGAACCCCAATGATTTATCAGTCCTTTGAGGTACCACTGATATTTTGAGGCTTGTGCTCTTCCGGGTTCCATTGAAGTCCTTGAATGTTTAAATTTATCATTTCAGTATTATTAGTCGTGCGGCGTTCGATGATAGTTAATGCTAGGTAGCAAGAGTAAAACAAATGTGCCAATGATGAAATTTCTCCCATTCATTTCATATTTACACTGCAAGATTTTGTATGTGTCGCTAAGCATGGTTCTTTTTTTATCCTAAGCAGAAAATTCAATCATTTGGATCAGAGATATTAAAGGCCGCACACACGGTCATTGATGTTGTTGTAAAGCTATGCAAGGTGCGTTCTGAATTAATAAACTGGGAGGCTTGTGATGAAAAACAGTTGAGGTTTGACAAACCTATTCATGTTGTCCATGCTATCAACATAACAAAATACACAATAGAAAAGCTGTCTCAAATTGGTGTTCTTGCTGCGAATGATGGTGGCAGTTTAGTCAATATTCTTAGTATCTCCTGGAAAGGTGTTGTTTCTTTGCTTCAAATTGGTGGGGGGCATCTTACAGAAGTGAATATAGCAAATATAGTGGTATCTTTGCTTGTATTAATAGCCGAGCCTTTGAAATGTGCTGCTGAGGTTTGGTCATCATCACTGAATGAAACTATTTCTGTAACTGAAGCTAAAAGGATATTTGTGCCAGTGAAATTTTACCTGATCAATGCAGTTAAAATATGCTCACTGTATCCTCATCAGACCTACACAGTGTACAGGGAGATCACACACTGCATTCTCACTATCACTTCTTTTTGGATTTTAGCAAATAATGAAAATCTTCTGAAAAATGCATCAACAGTAATAGCGGAGCTATTGGAGGAAACAACCTTGGATTTGGTGTTGTCTTTGCTAATATCTGATAAACTAAAACTGGAACAGAAGCTTGAGGTAGTGGAATGGCTATTTGTTAATGAAGATTCTCATTCTGGCCTTGACTGTCCAACATTAGCTGATTGCAACTTTACATTGGTTAACAAAATATTTTTAAGTAGCTGTGAAGACATAAGCCGATCAAGAGTACTAATACTTGGTCGAGTTGTTTTGTTTATTAACTTCCTTAAATATTCTCTCAAGCTTGATGAGGATGTGAAAGTAGCAATTACTCAGAAGCTCAATTGGTTTTTGGATGTTTTAGTTGAGGAAGATGTATATTCTTGTATGCTTGTTTTGCAACTTCCATCATTATCTGGCTCTGGAAAAACAGCTGAACTGGTGTGCCAGCCTATGTTTACACTCCTCTTGCAAGCATTCAAAACCTTCATGATTGTGATCTCTTCAAGTACAGCTTGGAGGGAGTTGCAGTCCTTCTTACTAGAGAACTTCTTTCATCCTCACTTCCTTTGTTGGGAGATTGTGATGCAATGCTGGTGCTTTGTACTGCAATATGCTGAAACACAAATGGCAAACAACATAATTAGCAAACTATGTTCATTACTTAAGCTGTTGGGATCCTCCGACTCAGTTTTCCTTCCTCATTCTTCCTTCAGGAAATTGACAAGATCATTTTGCTTGCTTCTAACCTGTTGTGAAAAATCAGTGGTTGAAGAGGTGTTTATGTCAATTGTTGGTGATCGGAGATCACACTTGTCACAAATTTTGTGTTTGGCTCTGTTCATTGAAGGGTTTTCGCTTGATTTGCTGTCCGATGAGTTGAGAAAAACTTCCATTCAAACAATTATATCTGATTATTTTGACTTCATCGACAACTTTAATGAAGCTTCATTGACGGCATGCTCCTCCGGTTTGTTTGGGATTCCAGTTTTTATTCTCTCTGCTTCTTTGCAATCATTGTAAGTAATTTGGTTGTTATATCCATTATTATATGCCTATTTATATATATAATTTTATTTCCTATTAATTACTGTTGATCACTTTGTCATTGTTAATCGTAGTCTTCTTACAGCATGCTCACACAATTCTTATGATCAGTTTGTCATAAATTTATTCTGCTTCTTTATATCAAAGACTCCTAAATCTTGGAAGCAAAAATCAGCATCGAGTTTGATCTCCCACATGCATATGTTTTACTTTTGGACTTGGATTTCATTCATTTTAACCTGATATCTTTTATCCCTTCACTGAACCAGAATTATCATTCTGATTCCAACCTTAAGAATAGTGTTCCCATTTTATGCAGCGAGGAAAGACTACCTGAGATTGATGCAAGGGCCATAAAGTTTTTGGTTTCAATTAGTTCTAACTACAAAAGTACCGTCGACAAAGAAATAAAGGACCATTCACTTCGGCTTTTTGGTGAAATTCTAGTGATCATTTCATATCTGGAACATCTATACAAATCGAATGATATTGAACAGGCCATAATGCAGATTAAAAATATCTTTATCACTGAGCCTCCCGTCCTTTTGTACAAATGCAAACCACATTTGGCTCAGTTCCTCACTGGACTTGTTCACATGGAATTTTCAGAAAGTGATGATGGTGATGCAAAAAGTCGTGCTGCATGGGAATTATTTCACTTGATCTTGACAGAGTGGCACTGGGCATTCACTCATTTAGCATTAACCGCATTTGGATATTTTGCTGCTCGCACAACTTGCAGTCAGCTATGGAGATTTCTTCCACCGGATGCAGCACTTTCATATGATATAATTTCTGGAACAGAGACAACTAAGGAGAGATTTTATGCCGAGCTTAGAGAATTTCTTAATAAGCAAAATGCTCTTCTAACAGTTGCACCAAGTCCTGAACAGCTTGAGCTGCTACGAAGAGAAGGTCTTATGCTAAAGCAGATGATCCATAACATTTCAGTCAATGCTGAACAGAGAGATGGATGTGAGAGCATGGAAATTGATGACAAGAACCAATTAAATAGCATGGAAGTTGATGACAAGAACCAAACAAATAAAAAAAGGAAACTTCAAGCAGGAATTAGCAAAGGAGTGGAATTGCTGAAAAGCGGTTTGAAGATTATTGGTGACGGTCTTTCAGAGTGGCAGCTTAATCAGTTTGAAACCAATGAACTGCATGTCAAGTATTTTGCTCAGTTTTCTCGACTTGAAGATGCAATTACTCACTTCGAGGAATTGACTGGGAGTGGTGAGGTATGTTTATCTCCTATTCAGAGCAATTTGCGAGGTTGATTACCCTTTGATGTATGTTTTATAGTAAAGAAATCTGATATATCAACAAGTATACTGTATGTTTCTGAAGTGCCAGATGTTCAGTAAAATTTAATTCCCTCTTACCCATTTTTATCTTGTTGATGTATTGATTCTGAAAAAATATGATTACATCAACAAATATATTGTAGTGGTTTATTTAGCATTTATGTAGCAACTACTCCCACCATTCCTAAACTTTTGATGTTTTAAAGTTCTTTGCACATATTAAAAAATAATAAATAAATATATATTTGGACTATAATGTTCTTTTTTTTGACAAAAATAAATGATATTCATTCAATAGAGTACATTCATACAATGCAAATTCGCTAAAAACAAAAAGGATGAATCTGCGAACAAACTCACAACATTCATGTTAATAGCATAAAACAACAAAATACAAAAGCATATGACTATATTCAAGTCTCTGGAATATTCATGTCTCCGGATCTGCAACGTGGACAACGCCAAAGTCATTGATTGGATCTGCACTGGATCAAAGTTGATTTGACAATCTGAATCGAATAAATACTTGAACGAAACAAGAAAGACAAACAACGCTGCACAAAGACGACGAACAACCCAACGTCGCACTAAGACGACGAAATCACAAAATAAAAAACGAAATAGATGTGAAAATCATTTATTTCAATAAAAATGAAAGAGAAAAATGAGTCATAGGGGTGATTTTGGGTCAAAAATTGACCATAAATCACCCCTCTTTGGTGGATGAAGGAGAAGAAACTAGAGTTTTGATGACGGCCCATAAGAGAGAACGGGAAAAGAGGACTATAATGTTGTTATTTAACCTCTTACTAGTATTTGTCATTAATTATATTGCAGATTCTTATTTCTCTCTTCAATTAAGGGTATAAAGGGAAAAGTACATTAATTAGACATTGAAATTTTAAAACATCAGTAGTTTTGAAGCTAAAACAAATGCTAAAACATCATGATTCGTAAATAATAGAAAAAAAGTATATTTAAATTTTAAATTTTGATGTAATCTTGTGTACCAAATACCTCTGTTTAGGTGGAGAAAATAATTATAAGGTAGCAATCAAGTACTAAAAATAAGTAGTAAATTAGCAATCAACTAAACTTTTACTTTATTAGACGTGTGGTCAATACTTTCAACATTACTCCCTCCGTTCCTTTTTAAGTGTCTCTTTTGAAGAAAATTTTTGTTTCTAATTAACTGTCACTTTCAAAGTTCAATGCAAAATTAAATGTTGTTTTACCAATATTACCCTTAGTTATTTATTGCGGAGAGAGAAATATATGAAATGAGATATTAAATGAATAAGGTCATTATAGTAAAAGTATAACTTATTGCATTAAAAATAGTAACATTTATTGATTGTCTTGGTTCGTGTAAAATGTCAAAAAGTGACAATTAAAAAGGAACGGAGGTAGTAAAAGAAATGAAATCATTTTAAACTCTGATTATTGACGTACAAAGACAACATTAAGCGGCTATTAGTAACATCAAGAAATGCACATGACGAGATGACCCATTAAGATACAAATGCTTTGTATACCAATTCATAAAAGCCATAATTTTCTCAAGAAGATGCCTTGACTGCCTTGATTTTTTCAATTAGAGTATTAAGAAAGGCCACAACCTTCTCTTGTCCAGGGGTGTTTTCTTTGATGACAGGAACATCTTTGAAATTATTAAACCATAAATGCAATCGGGGGAATCTCTCACTTTGCAAAATCTTCACTTCAAACATATCTTCCTGAACCTCAATAAATTTGATAAAAGATCCAAGAGCTATGTCTACAATGTTAATGGTGTCTCCCCCATAAAATTTCTTCTGATCATCCAAACACTGATCCTCAATAACTCTGAGTTGCTCCCATAAATTCTCTCTGGCCTTCTCTCGCTCTTCACCAATTTTGCTATAGAGGAATGCTGCAATTGCCGAAAACTGTAAATATTGATCCAAATATTGTTAGTCTGAATCATGATGAGATGGTTAGAACATATTAGGTAATGTTTATAAGACACAAGGGAAAGTAAATTAGTTAAGATTCAAATAGGCAAAACTACACCATGAATCCTTTAACTTAATTTTTATTTTTTAACCTAATCCTTTAACTTAATTTTAAGTTTCGAAAAGGTCATTCGTCTTTTTTTTGTCAAGTTGGGGATTTATGTTCAAAAACGTCAACAATATTTAACCAAACGTCTTTTTTGATCTATATATATTACCAAAAGTTATACTTAACCATTCATAAAGATGAATTACATCTTCAATTCATCAAGATAACATATAAATTACATCATAATGATATTGTAATCTTGTTGTCAATGTGAGTCTAATTTTTGTGCAAAGTGTGAAACATTCTTTATAGTATAGGAGTATTATTCAATGATGATGTACACAATAGCAATTAGCAACAGAAGTGGATTAAGAATGAAAGTTGAATTACCGGTGTAGTTTTGCCAATAAAATTAAATAAATCATCATGGTGTAACTTTGCCTATAAAATGAGTGGAACATGTATTGTGCAAGTGCAATTGGTTTATGATCACGATGGAAATGCTAGAAAACTAAAATTAAAAAAACAGATACAAATATGATGATTAAGTTTTGAAATTTGTTACCATTTCATCAACATATTTAACCCAAAATCTGGCTTGAGCTCTGTCATATGGATCAGCAGGAAGCAATGAGTTTTGTGGCCATATCTCATCAATATATTCAACAATGATCATGGACTCACATATGGGTTTTCCATCATGAACTAGCACTGGAGTTTTCTTGTGTACTGGGTTATATTGAAGAAGCAGAGGACTTTTATTGAAGCGATCTTCCTCTATGTTCTCATATGGTATACCCTTTAGATTTAAGGTCCATACTACCCTTAAAGTAAAAGGACTATACCAAAATCCATGTAGTTTCACCTCTGCCATCCTAGCTTTGTGCTGTGTTATCCTAAACCCACACCAGTCCTTTTATAGATGGTGATCCACCCATGGAGTTATTTGGCCTTGTCCACTAGTCAAATTCAAAACAAAATAGAATTTGTATTGCTATTTTTTTTTTTTTTTTACGTTCTATATTGCTATCACTAACAAAAAAATAGATAGACTTAACAAGCACCATATGACGTTGAATTTTTATTTATTTTTATAATTTTTTGGGACAGATTTATGAATAAAATAGTTAAAAAAACTATCTACTTGTCATTATATTAAAAAGACATTAAATTTATTTAATTCTCTAAAAAAATTAAAGTTATTTAATAGAAAACGAAATAATTAATGTCCTTTATTTGTTTAATTTCTCTTTATAAAAATATAAAAAACCTTATAAGAAGATTTCCTTCATCCTTCTAAAAAAAAGAAGATTTCCTTCAATCATGGCAACACTATAAAAAAGAAGAAAACTATCAACGTTTCATGGGTGCATAGTCTTCCACACAAATGTTTGGTTTTGTTCCCCACCAGCATTATTATTTTTCCTTTTTGGCAACACTATATTATTATTTATTGAGTAAAAAGAAAACAAGCATTATTTTTTTGTATATTCAGAATCGGTGTCGTAAGTGCTTGCATCACTAACAGATAAATTCGCGTGTACGTGAACGCAGGGTAAGTTTGTCCTTTATGAGAACAGTAATACGAGTCATGCTAACAAATGTCATGATTACTAGTCAGGGACCCGTGCGGATGCATGGGCTAGCTGAGCCATTTATGATACTATTTTTATAATTACCTAAATATTTAATATAGAAAGTTAATTTATTTTTAAAAATTAAGAACAATAATAAAACTCAAAATGGTCTTCCAACTTCAAAACTTTTAGTAAGCTTTAGTTACATACGCAAAAAATGGAGATATCATAGGCAATGAATATTTAAGTTAAAAGTCATACAATTGTGAACAATCACTTTATTAAAATATTAAATATCAAAAAAGTCCTTCTAAAGAGAGTTTGATATCAACTTGATTGCACAAAATGTCCCTACAAATATAAATGAATAAGTTTAATATGTGAATAAAAATAAGCATATATATAAAATAAATGCAATTTTTTGAAAGTATATTATGATACATAACAAAAAGTTGTTAGATTGTACCTTGACTAATGTGTTTTAGAGATTTTCAAAGACTTCTTTATAAACAACATTGATAGTCGAGGTGCAAGTCTGACCATCTTCATCCATAATCAACATTTTTAGCCCTTTTTTAGTCGTAACTCTGGACAGAGTAACATATAATTGTCTATGAGTAAATACAAGTCGAGGTAGGTATAACCCAACCTTAGACAATGATTGCCCCTGACTTTTGTTGATTGTCATGGCAAAACACAAAGAGATCGGAAACTGCCTTCTTGTGAATTTGAATGGAAGTCCTGAATCTGAGGGAACCAAGTCCATCCTTGGTATCAATACCTTCTGACCAATACTCTTTCCAGTTATAACAGTGGCAGTAATGAAATTTTTTCCAAGATGATTAACTTGCAAGCGTGCTCCATTACATAAACCGCTTGCCTGATCAATGTTTCTTAATAACATAATAGGAACACCAACCTTCAAAGTTAGGCGATGGTTTGGTATTCCAGAACATGTAATATCATTTAGAAACTCAGAAGTAAACCAATCACCTTGAATATCATAATCTTCATCAGATTTGCAAGGGGTGTCGGAACTTAGATATACCTTTTCTTCTCCTTCTATTAATGACAACACATAGTCGTTTACGGTGGCAACACATTCGAGAGTTGGAGCAAGGATGGCTTTCTCCTCGAACATGCGTCGATTGTCAATGTTACTAAGAATATTGGGATAAACAAAGTCAATCAATGCATGTAAGGAATTTTCACATTGAGGAATGCACAACTCATGAGGTATTTCCAAACGACACTCTCCATCTTGATCTGTTTCCATATCACCATCTCCAATCTTCAAAATCCAATCTGCAAATTCTTTTATCTCTATTGCACTTTCACTGGAACCATCACCACTCAACCTCATGTTTTTGGTTAATTTTAAAACCTTGCAACTATGCCAGAGAAGAGAAGAATTAATAGTTGACTTCATGATATGAGGCCTAGATCCCTTTCTAATTATCGGCAAAATTTGTCTAAAATCTCCACCCAAAATCACAACCTTACCTCCAAAAGGCTTATTTTGATTATCGTCACTTTCAACTCTCATCAAATCACGCATAGTGCGATCAAAAGCCTCAAAACAAAATTTATTCATCATTGGAGCCTCATCCCAAATAAACAAACTTGCTTCTCTTAACAATTTTGCCCTCAAGTCTTGTTGTTTTATACTGCATGATGATTTCTGATTGATTTGCAATGGTATACAAAATGTAGAATGGGCAGTTTTCCCACCAGGCAACAATAAAGATGCAATACCACTTGATGCAACATTAATTACAATCTTTCCTTGAGACCTAATGGCAGATGATAGTGTTTTCCACAAAAATGTCTTTCCAGTTCCACCATAACCATATAAAAAGTAAAATTGCCCATCTTGTGCTGAGACTGACTTCATTATGGTGGAATACACACTATATTGCTCATCAGTCAATTTTTCAAGAAGGGATGCATGAAGATCACTCATTAGACCTCTATCATAATTTAATTCATCTGCAATGAATTTATTTTCCATGGCAAATAACTCTTCAAAATCTGGATAGGGTAGACTTTTATAATCTTTCAATGTTTTCCCATTACACATCAGCAACCTCTCCAACTTTATTAGGCAAAGATTTTTCAGTTTGTCATCAGGAATGATTAAATCTGTAGTAACATATAGTTAGACCTTAATGTTCTTATATTTAGGAAAAAATATTAGTGTTACTATTTACAAATAATTAATATGTACAACCTAAGTGATGTCTATCATTGGCTAGACTTAAGAATAATTCGGTTACAAATCAAATCATGTAAATAAATAACAGTAATATTAGTATTTCGCATTAATCATTTTACAATTATATCTCTAAATGTAGCATGTTTTGGTTTATACATGGTTATAAAATATACATCGGGTTATAGAACAACTGTATATTATGGTTAATTAGTTTGACCATTTATAATTGCTGATTTCATATTTAGTTCACTTAAACATTTTGAATCAAATATTGGTATTAAATATTACCTGGAATATTGAGGGTCCTTCTCCTTTCGTAAAGAATTCCATCGGCTAAGATCATCCATGCAGCGTTCCATACATTATCCGGTTTATTCATTGTGCTCATGTTTAAGAGTCTAACAAACAAAACTCTAAGCAAATGGCCACTCTCTGATCTTGAAGCTTCTCGAATTCCATCAATAAATTATTTGTCATCATTCAACAGACCAAGAGCATAACATGCATCCTGAAAAGTGTCGTATAGTTTCCCCTTCACTGTTTTTAAACAATTATACCCCTTACAACTCCTTTGCATTGTGAGCAGAATCCTCAGATAATAGAGTTCACCAGAGCCAACAGGAATGTATGAAAGCCTTCCTATCTGAAATCCATTTTTTCTTGGCTGCCAAATCCTTTTTTGAGGAAAATAGGTAAACATTGTTGGATACTCAACGTATGTCAAATCCCTTCCTTCGGGGAATGTTTGATTTGCAGCAAACCAAGCAAGAAACATAGTCAGAACTGATTGATAATAATTAACAACCTTGTCAAGTTTTTGGTTTTCTCTAAACCTAACAGTTTGCTGACCCTCAAGATGTAAGCATAACCTAAGAACAGGTGGCCACTTTTGATGAATATCAAACATATATATCCTCCAAGCAGCTTCGCATGGTGAGACATACCGACAATCATAATAACGCTTTATTTCATTAATCGGACCATCTTCCTTGTTTTGTTCTTTGCTTTTTATATGCAAGTTAGCTCTATCCGGTCCTTTGTTCACATATTTAAACAAATACTTGATTGAATTTGACTTATTGCAATACTCAGTATTAATGTGCCCTTGATATCTCATCAAAAGTGATGGATTATAAGGAACAACATACCTATTGTCCAAAGGAGTTCCATGTTTGTTGACACAAAGACCGTTATCTCTTCTTCTATAAACTGGAAAACCATCCTGGTCAATGGTAGTTGATGGTACAGATTTCTTTGGGAAGTATTTCGAACATCTTTGCCTTTCATGCATGGTGAGTTCAATTTTGCTTTTCCACATGGTCCATGCATCATGTAACTTGCAACAGCAAAATGCAACTTTGGGTACAACTCTGGATGAGGAATTTCAGCAGATATCACTCTATCTATATCCTTAGTGGTGATCAATTTGCTTGTACCTTCCAACCACAAAAGAATGTGTGCATGTGGTAGCCCTCTTTTTTGAAACTCAACGGTATACATACCTAAGAAACAAAGAAATTTATATTAGTGTTTTGTTTCATTTTTAGTAGATTTGTGGTGAATACTAAAAAATATAGCATAATACTTTTTACATATAATAAGGATAAGGACAAACCTGCAATGACTTTCCCAAACATTTGATTTTTTTTTAAAATCAGACATCATGTTATCAAGTTTCATTTTGAACACCCGACATATGATATCTGGCCTATCTGATGCGGTTAGACCTTTATCATATATGAAGTTTTTGATTTCATTCCAGTTTGCATTGCAAGTGATAGTAATGAAAAGATCAGGGTAGCCAAACTTTTTACAAATAGCCATGGCATCTTGGCAATTATTGAACATATACCTTGGCGAACCTGTAAATGAATCGGGAAGTATGACACGTTGGCCAGCACTGCATGGATCATTGTCGCCATTTTCAACTGCCTCTTGTAATCCATTCAATAAATCAGATCTAATATTCCCTTGATTATTCCTTATGTAAGACAGTCTTTGAGCTTCAATCATGGTATAACAGTCAACAATAAATTGTTGAAATAGCCTTCTTGCATAAACAATGTTGCCAAATTCACAATCCCTCTCTTGAATCCTGTAAGCAATAAATTCCCGGATAGCAACCCTGACCCTTGAAGCACGGTTTTTTTTGTCATCATCAAATTCTCTATAAGGTATATCTTCCTCAAAACCATCTTCACCTTTGGGAAAAACTAATGGATATTGCAAAGGCATGTATAACACATGTGTCTCATGAATTCTCCTTAATCCCCTGTTTGTGTCATCAACAACGATGTCTCTGCCTTGTTCAGATTCATAGTAGTTACCAACGATCAACCCAGCAACCTCATCCACTGAAGGAATATTATGCATCCTTGAATCCCTCTCTCTTTTGCGGAACAATCTTAAGACCATTTTTGGAGGTTGACCTTTTTCAACAATATCACGTATCTTTCTAAAAGATTTGCATAAAGGGTTATAGTCATCCAACATGTTAGTGAGAGATCAAAGTCAGTGTCTTCACCTTTGTTCCTGCACTCGAAAAAAATATTGTATGTGAAAAGGTTATCTAATTAATATAAATAAATGTGTCATATATTTTAAAATTGTTCGATAAATTTTAATGAAGGCAACAATGTGGTATAATCAGATTTCAAAACATACCCAAATGTTTTTGTTCTGTTTACAATCTCATTTTGGGTGTCGTAGATGTACAACTGAGCAAATTTTGGAGTATTTCCGGGTTCTGGCAATAGACTTCCAATTCTATGATAATTCTGTCCACTCAATATAAATTGTGGAGGTCCACTACCATTGTTGATATTCGAAAAAACTTTCCCACCAAGTGATGTAAATGAAAACATAGAGTTATATGCTCTAATATTCTCAATGAAATGACTGCTCCTTGGCTCTGTTCCATTTAGTAGTGCTAGCAATAGTTGAGGAGGTTTACCTATTTTAGGAATATCAACATAACCTCTCTGACAACAAATGGAAAATTCAACATCAGCCGAAGTGGTTTTCGATTTCTCTGCACTTGTTGACGAATATGAACTTCCACCTACAACTTCCAAGTCTACATCAAAGTCCAATTTCGCAACTGGAAGTTGTCTATATTTCCTTTTCCTTTCAATCCTTATCCTTTGTGATTTTTTTTCCAATGTTTATTACTTGAGATACATCATATGAACCTACGTATAAAAACAGATATATGAAAGACAATGAGATATTTTTCTTGCAGTTATTAAGGAAAGTACCCTATTTAATATACCTGTGTTGACAGTAACATACTAATTAATGCTTCGTTTCAGCTCATAACTCGATTGTTTTGATTCGCACGTAGAACTGTTTGAAGCATTTAAATGAGTCAATGTTGAAGCACCTGTGAGATATGACCAGTAAGTTAATACTTTTGGTAAGTAATAACCATAGAGATTGACATACGTCAAAAAAACAAACCTTCCAATAAATGTTGTATACTCACTTGATATCATAGGTGTTTGAGATTGATTAAATGGGGATTGTAATGCTCCATCTATAAATGATTTTGAATCCATTGTTTGAACTGGAATAAAAATTCAATAACCTTGCTAAAATACTTAAATAGAATTTGGAAGATGGTCAAATTATAATACTTGAATATTTAATAACAAAATAGTGGGAATGTGATTACCATTGGTTAATGGGGTAAGTGTGCGCACCTCGTTTTTTTCCTCGGGAAAAAGACGCGCAAATCCTCCGAGGTCGTCCTCGAACGCTCGGAGGGCCTTTGTGAAGCCGCCACCAAAGTTTTTGTGTAAAGGGAACGTTGATAAACCCTTAAGTTTTTTTTGTTGTAAAGGGAAACGATAATAAAACCCTTTTGACGATGAGGATAAGGATTAGGTCATCGCAACCATTGTCGGGTCCGGGAGTCGGTTACGCAAGGGGAAGGTATTAGCACCCCTCACGTCCGTTGTACTCAACGGGAACCTTCTATTTGGTTAATGCTTGAATTGCTTTTTAATAATTTGCGTGCATGTTTATTTATGTTAAAAATATAATAAAGGGGGAAAGAGATAAAAACAAACGAAAGAAAAAAAGTTTTTTATTATTGTGCTTGACAAGATGTCGATCTTGCTCCTACGTATCTCCCGGTAGTCGGAGAATTCAAAGCATACGTAGTTCTTTGATAGAAAAACGTATATGTGTTGGTTGTTTTTAATTGGACGATGTTTTAACCAAATTCTTGCGATTAAACGTAGCTTGTATGCTCGCACTTGGAGACTTATTAAGCGTTCGTTCGCGAATCACATTAGAATTGTTAAAAGGTACGTCCGTTAGGGTAGAGGGTTGAATTGGTCGCTATGGGACCAAGAGAGGTACAATGGACTCATATAAGTCAAACATTGACCGAGTGGACTCCGAAAAGTCGGGCGATTGTTCGATTGATCCACTGAGATCAAGAACGGGTACAATGGACTCGGACGAGTCGAACATTGACCGAGTGGACTCTAACGAGTCGAGGGGTTGAGTCTAATGGCCAACGGGGGACCAAAAGGTTTGGATTGACCACAAGGGGCCAAGATTTGGTTTGGTTAGGGTTGTACATATTGAAAAAAAGGGAATGACGATTGTCCGAGCGACGAGACATACGTCACGCATTCGTACAATCGGGGCGATGGAGAGACATACGTCACACCATCCCTTTTTCATTCATGTTTTTGGGTTGAATTTGTTGGAACAAAATGTGTTTAACGAGTCTCTCATAAAATAAAGGGGAGATTGTTGAAACATTTATGTGTAAACATATCTCTCTTTATGGTTTTGATGATAACAAGGTATTAAAGAGAAAATTGGTTATTTGCTAATGCTTTGTTCAAGTGTTTCAGAACCACATGCTTAAATTAGTATTGATTGATAATGGTTATGAAGAACAAGCTAAAGAGCAAGAAGGAAAGCCAAGAAGGAAGGTTGCAAGGCTAGAAAGAAACTGGTCCTGAAGAAGTGCTCCTGAAGTAAGAGCTTCTGAAGAGGTCCTGAAGAAGTGCAGCTTCTGAAGTATGGGTGCCTCTGAAGAAGTCAACGCAAGTCAACTCCTGAAGCCAGCCTCTGATCCGTTCAACTAAGTCAGCTTCTGATCCGTACAGAGAGAGAGCTTCTGATCACTGTTCAGTGAGAAACTTCTGAAGCTGATATGGCATGGAAAAGCAACCAGTACTGTGTGCATTTAATGCCTGGAGGTGTCAGAACAACTCAATGGAACATTTGTTCCCCTGACCCAAACATTCTCCAGTTTTTAAGGTGGGCCAATTCAAAAATGGCACCTGCCCTGTTCTGACAGAAAAAGTGCAGCACACATTTGCAGCAACCTAGCCCAATTGCAACGGCTAAATTCCTGATTTTCAGCAAATCTCCAACAGCTCTAATTTCATCTATAAAAGGAGGGAGATTTGAAGAAGAAATTGTTGAAGACTCTTTGAAACACATTGCTGAAACTTTGCCCTGTTTTCTGTGTAAAAACTGTCATAGTTCAAAACTCTTAGAAATTCTTCAGTCTTTGTAACTTAGGAATTTCTTAAGGTTAAGAGTCTTAACCTGTGTTGTATTTAGAGAACACCTCTGATATTTGATCAAGTGTTCATCCCAAACTTCTTTACGTGTAAACCAGTTTGGTCCCTCAAAGTCTTAGTCTGAATACTAAGCAATTGTAACCTCACTCCTTTGTGGTCTGAGTCAGAAGCCTCTTGTCTTTGTGACTTGAGCATTGAGAAGTCTCTTGTCTTAGTGACTTGAGCATTGGAAGCCTCTTCCTTGGTGGTTGAGCATAGAAGTCTCTTTCTTTGTGATTGAGCAGCTGGAAGTCTCTTTCTTAGTGATTGAGCAATTGTAATCAGAACTTGATTATAGTGAAACTCTCTTGTTGGACACAAGGGGACAGGACTACTTCTCACATTGAGAAGGAACCTGTATAATTTGCTGTGTCTTCTCTTTTCCCTTACTTCTTAACTTGTTTAATCCGCTGCATTCAACTTCTGATATCTGTTCAGAACTGATCATATCAGCTTCTGAACTGAACCTTAAGCTTTAAAAAGAAAAAGAACAAGTTTTTAGAGTCACACAATTCAACCCCCCCCTTCTTGTGTGTTTGTTTTTCTCACCTTCAGTTGGTATCAGAGCTCCGGTTCTGATATTAACACTTAACAGTGTGTCAGTAGGATCCTGAGAAAAACATGGCCTCAACAAGTGAGTCACCTCCACCTTCTCCCAGAAATCCACCATCTCCCAGAAATCAAAGAAATGTCCAATATGACTACAGTACTGAAGAAAAGAAGTCTAGGTCACACAATAAACCTCCTATGTTTACTGGTGACCCAGAAAAATTCTCTTGGTGGAAGAGCAAAATGTATAGTCACATTATTGGGATTGATGATACTCTATGGGATATCATTGAAGATGGAATCACTATCCCAGTAGATGAAGAAGGTGTTGCTATCAACAGAAGATCTCTGAGTGATGCTGAAAGAAAGATCTATAGGAAGCATCATCATGTCAGAGGTATCATTGTGGACTCATTGCCTCACACTGAGTATCAGAAGCTGAGTGACAAGTCCACTGCAAAGGCAATATTCACATCCCTCTGCTCTAACTATGAAGGTAATCAGAAGGTTAGAGAAGCTAAGGCAAACATACTTGTTCAGCAATATGAATTGTTCAGAATGAAAGAGGATGAAAATATTGAGACTATGTTCTCAAGATTTCAGACTCTGGTTTCTGGACTTCAGATTCTGAAGAAGAGTTATACCACAGCTGACCATGTGAATAAAATCCTTAGAAGCCTGCCATCCAAATGGAGACCAAAAGTGACTGCCATTGAGGAAGCTAAGGATCTGAATACTTTAAGTATTGAGGATCTTATAAGCTCCCTCAAAGTGCATGAACTGGGACTCAATGAGGATGAGCCTGTTAGAGAACCAAAAACATTGGCTCTGAAGTCTAAAAGAAAACCTGCTAAAGCTTTGAAAGCTATTGAATCTGAAGAAGAGTTTCCTGAGGGAAATTCTGATGAAGATTCAGATGCTGATGAGCTTGCAATGATTTCTAAAAGACTTCAGTATCTGATGAACAGAAAGAAAAAGTTCTCTAACAGAAGCAGTAACTTCAGAGGATCTGGTTCAAATTCAAAGAGGGATATCCAGAAGGAAAGCTGCTACAACTGCAAAAAGCCTGGCCACTTCATTGCTGATTGTCCTGACCTTCAGAAGGAGAAATCAAAGGAAAAAGCAAAGAAGTCCAGCTCAAAATCCAGCAACTTCAGAAATAAGCTCAAAAAGAGTCTCATGGCAACATGGGATGATCTGGATAATGAGTCAGAATCTGATGAGGAAGAAGCCAACCTGGCCCTGATGGCAATTGCATCTTCTGATGCAGAATCATATTCAGATTCTGATGAAGAAGATGAGGTATATTCTGAACTCTCTAGATCTGATTTAATTGAAACAGTTAATGATCTTATGAGCCATCTTAAAAGCAAGTTAAAAGAAATTAAATCTTTGAAAAATCAAACTAACTTGCTGTCTAAAGAAAATCTTCAACTACAGAGTCAATTATTTGAATATGATGAAGTAGTTGAAGAACTTAAGAAGGAGGCTCATAAGAAATCTGAAGAGGTTCCTAATGATCAGGAAATAGCTCTTCAGGATTTCATGTTAACTGGATTCAATAGAACTAAAATTGCCTCCATGATGTATAATATGATCAGAAATAAAGGTGAAGGCATTGGCTATGATTTATTCAAACCTTCAAATGATTTAAACACACCTTCATGTTCTGATGATATTTTAAAAGGCAATGGTATATGTTTTGTGCCTGCTTCTGATAATTCTGAGAAACTGAAAGTATCAGAATCTGAGACTAAGTCAGAAGTTCTGAACAACTCAGACTCTGAAGCTTCTGAGCCTAAGGGTAAGATGAAGGCAACTGTTAAAACCTTGCCTAAATCTAAGCCAAAAGGTCCTAAGCCTAAGAGTAAGAGGAAATCAGACTCTGAACTTAAACCTGTTCAGAATCTGAAGTGTTCAGAACCTGGAACTAGTAAGTCTCAGAATCTGAATAAATCTGATTCAAATTTTTCTAAGACTGGGTCTATTAAAACTTCAAAATCTGTCAAACCAGTTAATGGAAAACATTTTCAGTCTCAGAATGATAGGCAAAGCAAGCCAAAGCAAACCAATCAGTTTTCTGCTTCAAACTGTTTTAAGAAAGGCAAAACTGAAGCTTGCCTTGTGCCTGAAGTAAACAAAGTCAGAATTCTGAAGAGATCAGAACCAGAGTACTCAAAAGGTCAGACTCTGAACAAATCAGAACCAAAGACCTTCAAGTCTCAGGTTCTGAAGAAGTCTGAGTCCAAACCTTTGAGAACTCAGGTTCAGAAGCACTCAGGTTCTGAAACTCAGACCTATTCTAAATACAAGGATTCACATCCAAAGTATCAGAACAAGTCTGAATACCATAACTTCAGACACAAGAAGCCAAAACCCTTCAAGACTAACCCCAAAGGACCCATGAAAATCTGGGTACCTAAGTCTGAAATTATTTCAATTGCAGATATGCTTGTCATCCAAAGAAAAGGAAAGGTCCTGGTACCTGGACAGTGGATGCTCGCATCATATGACAGGGGACAAGTCTATGTTCCAAACCCTAACTCTGAAAGAGGGAGGAACTGTGGGATTTGGAGGAAGTCAGAAAGGAAAGATCATTGGTACTGGTAAGATAGGTAATTCTTCCCTGTACATTGACAATGTTTGGCTGGTAGATGGACTTAGACATAATTTACTTAGCATAAGTCAATTATGTGATAGTAATTATGAAGTCCTGTTTAATAAGAACACTTGCACTGTAATCAGTAGCAAAGACAAGTCTGTAGTGTTCAGAGGCAGCAGGAAAAACAATGTGTATAAAATTAATTTTTCTGAATTGGTTCAGCAGAAGGTAGTTTGTCTTCTGTCTGTGAGTGATGAGAAGTGGGTCTGGCACAAAAGGCTGGGACATGCTAACTGGAGACTCATCTCCAAGCTTAGCAAGTTACAGCTGGTCAGAGGCTTGCCCCAAATTGATTATCACTCAGATGCACTGTGCAGTGCATGCCAAATTGGAAAGCTTTCTAAAACTTCTTTTAAACCAAAGAACATTGTTTCTACCTCTAAACCTCTAGAACTCCTTCACATTGATTTGTTTGGTCCTGTTGGAACTGCTTCAATCAATGGGAAGAAGTATGGACTTGTTATTGTTGATGATTATAGTAGGTGGACTTGGGTTAAATTCCTCAGAACCAAAAATGAAACATATGATGTGTTTTTCAAATTCTGCAAACAAGTACAAACAGAAACTGATTTGAAAATTTTGAAAATCAGAAGTGATCATGGTGGTGAATTTGAAAATGAACCTTTTGAAAACTTTTGTGAAGATCATGGAATTTTCCATGAGTTCTCATCTCCTAGAACTCCACAACAAAATGGAGTTGTAGAGAGAAAGAACAGGTCTTTACAAGAGATGGCCAGAACCATGATCCATGAGTCAAAAATTGCTAAGTACTTTTGGGCAGAAGCTGTAAACACAGCATGTTATATTCAGAACAGGATCTACATCAGACCTATTCTGAATAAAACTTCATATGAATTATTTAAAGGAAGAAAACCAAGTATTTCTTATTTTCATCAGTTTGGTTGTACATGTTACATACTGAACAATAAGGTCTACCTAAAGAAATTTGATGCCAAGGCTCAAAAGGGTACCTTCTTAGGATACTCAGAGAGATCTAAGGCATACAGAGTGTATAATTCTGAAACACATGTTGTTGAAGAAGCTATACACATTAGGTTTGATGATAAGAAGCCTGGTAGTGAAATACCAGAGCTGGTTGAGAGTTTTGCAGATGTCAGAATCTCAGAAGAACCTTCAGAAGCTGAACCCAGTTCAGGTTCTGATGAAGGTTCAGAAGCTGAAATCAATAAAGACTCTGAAAAACTCTCCAGCAATGACACTACTCCTGATGCTAATCAAGAACAGCATAGTTCTGAACAAATCCCTGGTGGCCCCTCATAAGCTAATCCACCCAGAACCTCATTCAAATACAAGTCTTCACATCCTGAGGAGTTGATCATTGGAAACAAGAACAGTCCAAGGAAGACAAGATCAGCATTCACTCAGAATGAGTCCATGCTTGGCCTTTTATCCATGATTGAACCCACAACCGCTGATGAAGCACTTGCTGATGATGGTTGGATTGTAGCAATGCAAGAAGAGCTGAACCAGTTCCAAAGAAATGATGTATGGGATCTTGTGGCAAGACCTGATCAGAAGAACATCATTGGAACAAAATGGGTGTTCAGGAACAAGCTCAATGAACAAGGAGAAGTGATCAGAAACAAGGCTAGATTAGTAGCTCAAGGGTACAGCCAGCAAGAAGGAATAGACTACACTGAAACTTTTGCTCCAGTAGCAAGACTGGAAGCAATCAGGTTACTTCTTTCTTATGCTATTAATCATGGTATCATCTTATATCAAATGGATGTTAAGAGTGCTTTCTTAAATGGTGTGATTTCTGAAGAAGTGTATGTCAAACAACCTCCTGGTTTTGAAGATGTAAAATATCCAAACCATGTTTTTAAACTTAAAAAGTCTTTGTATGGTCTGAAACAAGCTCCCAGAGCTTGGTATGAAAGGCTAAGCAACTTCTTAATCAAAAATGGTTTTGTAAGAGGTCAAGTTGACAATACACTCTTTAGAAAAACTGTTAAGAAAGAAATCTTAATTGTACAAATCTATGTTGATGATATCATATTTGGTTCTACTAATGCCTCCCTTTGCAAGGAATTTTCTAAGCTAATGCAGGATGAATTTGAAATGAGCATGATGGGTGAGCTGAAATTCTTCTTGGGAATTCAAATCAACCAATGCAAAGAAGGGGTTTATGTTCATCAGTCAAAATACACCAAGGAGCTTCTGAAGAAGTTCCAGTTGGATGATTGCAAACTGATGACAACACCAATGCATCCCACCTGCACTTTAAGCAAAGAGGACAATGGCACTAAAGTAGATCAGAAGCTGTACAGAGGTATGATAGGTTCTCTCCTATACTTAACTGCTTCTAGGCCAGATATTTTATTTAGTGTATGTCTGTGTGCTAGATTCCAATCAGATCCTAGAGAATCTCATATGACTGCTGTCAAGAGAATCTTCAGGTATCTGAAAGGAACAACTAATTTGGGACTTCTGTATAAGAAATCTCTAAATTATAAGCTAGTTGGATTCTGTGATGCTGACTATGCTGGGGACAGGATTGAAAGAAAATCCACCAGTGGAAACTGTCAGTTTCTTGGTGAGAATCTGATATCCTGGGCCAGCAAGAGACAAGCAACCATTGCTTTGTCCACAGCAGAAGCAGAATACATCTCAGCTGCAAGTTGTAGCACACAACTGCTCTGGATGAAACATCAATTAGAGGATTATCAGATTCATGCAGACAATATTCCTATTTATTGTGATAATACTGCTGCTATATGTCTGTCTAAAAATCCAATTCTGCATTCTAGAGCCAAGCACATCGAAATAAAACATCATTTTATAAGAGATTATGTTCAGAAGGGTGTTTTGGATATTCAATTCATTGATACTGATCATCAATGGGCTGACATATTCACAAAACCCCTAACAGAAGATAGATTCAATTTTATTAAAAAGAATCTGAACATGCATTTTGTCTCATGAAAAATGTGCTTGAATCTGAATATATTCCTTGATTCTGAGTTTATCATAAGCTAAGACTTATCAAACACTCACCTTCTGAGAGTTTGAATAAAGTTAAGCCTGAAAAACCTCAGAGTCTGAAGGATCAGAACCTGGATTTTCTGACTTCTGAATCTGATAAAATTCTAATGTTGGTCAGAATCTGGTAAGTATAGTTATGGGCAATGATGATTAAAGCTTTGAAAGTCTATACTATAATCCTCCCAAAGTCATCAAGTAAAAAATGTGTTTTTATGCCCTGATACTCATTGTTAAAATTTGCCTAACAAACAATTTTCAAGTTGGTATCAGTTTGTTTTCAAAATGTTTAGCACAGACACATTTTAAAAGCCCAAAGTATTTCAGACATGTTCAGTTTCAAGAACTCTTTTCATCTTGGTATCAGTCTTTAGAAATGTTTTATTTGGTATCAGACTCTGCGTTAAAACCTTTAACTGGTATCAGACTCTGAAATAAATCCTCAACTGGTATCAGATTCTGATATATTTCTTTAAAGCAAGCTCAGAATTGCTCTGATACTGAACACTTCTTGAGAAGTTTTGCTCTGATGCTGAACCAGTGTGTACTGAACAAGTAATGTCTGAACACAGAATGACCTGATCAGAAGCTCCAAAATTTTTCTGCTTCTGAACAGCATTCTATTTTTATTGCAAGTCATATACTAATTGAAAATCAAGTAGGCTCTGATGATTATCCTTGCTACTTGGTTATCCATATGATTGCACCAATATCTCACAATCTTGGCTAGTTCAATCCCTCTCAAATTCTGAATCCTTTTCAATTCTTTTAAACTTGGTGTCAGAACTGCTTTCAAACTCTTTCAAAAAGGGGAAACTGAACTGCTTTCAAACTCTTTTCAAATCCTTTTCTGCTCTAATTCAGATATCTTCAAACTCTCTTGACAAAGGGGGAGAAATTTTTCTGTCTTAAAGGGAGAAATTGCACTTTTTGTTGATGACAAAAGGGGGAGAAAAGTAAAACAAGTATTAAAGCACCTGAGCTCAAATAAGTTAAAATTGTCAAAAGTTAAGCCTATTAAAGCTCTGATACAATTGTTAGGATTAAGTTCTGATACAATTGTTAAGCTAGCTCTGAAATATTGTTTGACTAGCTCTGATACATTTCTGACAATATTTAACTTATGAGAACTGCTTTTTAATTCTTAGCCTCTGAAGTGAACTTCTGGCTATGATACATTCTGTGAGATATATAACTCTAAGTGAGTTAAGATGAATTTAAAATAACTTGGATAAGACTCAGGGAGCTTACAAAACTCATCCTGTGGATTATCAGACTTAGGGGGAGAGCTTACAAACCTCAGAACCTGAAGTCAACAAGTCATTTTAAATTCTGAGTGTAAATTTTCACATTTATGTTTTTAACTGAACTTAATTAACTTGGATCAGACTCAGGGGGAGCTTACAAACCTCACCCTGCAGTTAACTTGTTAATTAAGTCAACAACAATTTTCTGTTTTAATACTTATATTTGTCATCATCAAAAAGGGGGAGATTGTTGGAACAAAATGTGTTTAACGAGTCTCTCATAAAATAAAGGGGAGATTGTTGAAACATTTATGTGTAAACATATCTCTCTTTATGGTTTTGATGATAACAAGGTATTAAAGAGAAAATTGGTTATTTGCTAATGCTTTGTTCAAGTGTTTCAGAACCACATGCTTAAATTAGTATTGATTGATAATGGTTATGAAGAACAAGCTAAAGAGCAAGAAGGAAAGCCAAGAAGGAAGGTTGCAAGGCTAGAAAGAAACTGGTCCTGAAGAAGTGCTCCTGAAGTAAGAGCTTCTGAAGAGGTCCTGAAGAAGTGCAGCTTCTGAAGTATGGGTGCCTCTGAAGAAGTCAACGCAAGTCAACTCCTGAAGCCAGCCTCTGATCCGTTCAACTAAGTCAGCTTCTGATCCGTACAGAGAGAGAGCTTCTGATCACTGTTCAGTGAGAAACTTCTGAAGCTGATATGGCATGGAAAAGCAACCAGTACTGTGCGCATTTAATGCCTGGAGGTGTCAGAACAACTCAATGGAACAGTTGTTCCCCTGACCCAAACATTCTCCAGTTTTTAAGGTGGGCCAATTCAAAAATGGCACCTGCCCTGTTCTGACAGAAAAAGTGCAGCACACATTTGCAGCAACCTAGCCCAATTGCAACGGCTAAATTCCTGATTTTCAGCAAATCTCCAACAGCTCTAATTTCATCTATAAAAGGAGGGAGATTTGAAGAAGAAATTGTTGAAGACTCTTTGAAACACATTGCTGAAACTTTGCCCTGTTTTCTGTGTAAAAACTGTCATAGTTCAAAACTCTTAGAAATTCTTCAGTCTTTGTAACTTAGGAATTTCTTAAGGTTAAGAGTCTTAACCTGTGTTGTATTTAGAGAACACCTCTGATATTTGATCAAGTGTTCATCCCAAACTTCTTTACGTGTAAACCAGTTTGGTCCCTCAAAGTCTTAGTCTGAATACTAAGCAATTGTAACCTCACTCCTTTGTGGTCTGAGTCAGAAGCCTCTTGTCTTTGTGACTTGAGCATTGAGAAGTCTCTTGTCTTAGTGACTTGAGCATTGGAAGCCTCTTCCTTGGTGGTTGAGCATAGAAGTCTCTTTCTTTGTGATTGAGCAGCTGGAAGTCTCTTTCTTAGTGATTGAGCAATTGTAATCAGAACTTGATTATAGTGAAACTCTCTTGTTGGACACAAGGGGACAGGACTACTTCTCACATTGAGAAGGAACCTGTATAATTTGCTGTGTCTTCTCTTTTCCCTTACTTCTTAACTTGTTTAATCCGCTGCATTCAACTTCTGATATCTGTTCAGAACTGATCATATCAGCTTCTGAACTGAACCTTAAGCTTTAAAAAGAAAAAGAACAAGTTTTTAGAGTCACACAATTCAACCCCCCCCTTCTTGTGTGTTTGTTTTTCTCACCTTCAGAATTCTTTAGAAATCCCAAGGTATGTCAAAACATTTGGTTTGAAAACCCAAAATGGGAAGGTTTAGCAAATTTGCTAGAAAACGCGCAAGTTCGTCTCATTTTGCGAAAATGCGAACGTAAACGGTGTATGTTCATCTTTGAGTTTTGAACATCATGAACAATATTTATTGTTCAAGTTTAGATTGAAAAGATGAACATAGCTTGTTTGTTCATGTGGTTTTGAAAGTTTGGGAACATAACTTGCTTTGCAAGTTATCCACAACATGGTCATACGAACTTGTGATTTTGCCAAAAATATGCAAAAACCTTGTTATGGTTTGAAGAACATAGGTTTAAAAACTCTTAAGTTCTGAGCTCTGGGGCTAGAACCTCAAAAATTGGTTGTTTTGATACAAAAACTCAGGTTCTGAGTTCTGTCATGGTCGCACTGCGACCATGACTTCGCACTGCGAAGCATGCGAAATTTTGGGTTCAGAAGCTGTTTCTGAACTTTTGTTCAGAAACAACTTCTGAACACACTCAGGGCCTTATAGATGGGTGAAAAACTTTGAGTTTTTGGGGTGAAAAAGGCTGGACAAACCAGTTTTGATGTTTTGAAAACCTTGGGATTTCTTTGAAACTCAAAAGGGGTTTTTTAGAATCAAAGAGGTTTGAGCCAAAATAGCTATGCAAACACAATTAAAAAGCAAGATAAGTGCTTTAGAAACTTACAGAACTCCTTAGCAAAGCTCCAGCTGCACTTGATTTGTATTGATTGAAGACTTTCACAAGAGGTTTGAATATTGGTGATGGTTTTGGAACTTTGGAAAGCTTTGTGTTGGGATTGATTGTTTCTGGTTATTTGTGGAGGTTTGTAGGCTAAAATGAGTAGAGTTTCTGCTCTTTGAATGCTGTGTTAACTGTGTTTAATCCTTGGGCATTGCCTTCTATTTATAGGCCAAAACCAAATCTTTGTCATCATTACACAATCCCAAAATTTCAGCTGATTTGTGGTCAAGATCAAGCTGAATCCCTTTGCATTAAATGCTAATGGATAGAGGCAACCTTGCCTTGTACCAAGGGGCAAGATCCAGTCTGATTTCAGCCACAAATTCAACTAATTCTAGAAGGTAATGATGAAGAACAAAGCTGATTTGCAATTGGCTAATGCTTGGGGATCAATCCTTGCAATCTCAATGGTTGGTCAATAAAAACGTGCACTGTAATGTGCAGAGATTGAGGGATGAAAAGGCTATAATTGGCTGGTGTGAGAGGGTGAAAAGCTGCTGCAAAACAGAGTAGGCACTCATGGCTTTTCAAGTGAAAAAATCCAGCTGGTTTGACTGGTTTTGGGAGGAGCAAGCAGGAGGAAAGTCCTCAAGCAGGTGGCTGGCAACCTTGTGGTGGTTAGCAGGTCACCTGGGAGGGACTAGAGCTGCCCAAGGGCAAGCCCACTTGCTTGTCACATGCTAGGTTGGAAGAAAAAGCTTCCAACCTTGGCATTAATGGCAAGTCCTTCAACTCTGGCTTTGCTTGGCCCAATTAGCCATGAATGCTACTTAAAATAATTATGGAAGTGATGTGCAACAGATTCTGGAATTAAATCAAAGAAACCAAAAATCTGCAGAAAAATCGCAGACTTCACAGTGCGAAGTCATCATTTTTAAAATGTTGACTTTTCTGTTGACTTTTGTTGACTTTTGACCTTTTTTTCCCTCTTTGATTCTTTTTGATTTTTGTTTTAAAATGCGTAGGACAAAATTAGGGTACTACAGTAAGAGCAATCCGATTTCCATCATTTTTTCTCTTTTGCCTTTGAGAACTAATTGAAATGTTTGGAGAGGCATTCTCTGCAATATTAGAATTCATCTTAGTTATACATAATACATGTTTATATGGAGGAGGCAAAAATAGAATGAATATAAGTTTGGCTATTTTTCATATTAGTGTTTGTTGCAATAAGAAACTTACCATTGTTGCTTGAAGTAGTTTTCATGTATCTCTGCATCATAGCATGTTTTCTCTTCATCCTTGCAGTCTTGGAATCATTTGGTTCCATGTTTGGATTGTAGGATGAAAGGAGTTAGATAGAGTAGGAAGATTTAAGTCATGGGTAAGAAGATTGACAAAACCAAGTGACAAAATTTCAAGGGGAATAAATATGTTGCCTTTACGTGAAACCCAACTATAAGGATGCTAAATGACAAAGTCTTGGGAATGACCATCTTTGTAGTGTCATTTTCAGTACAGCCATCTTCATCATTTCATTTTATTAAAATATACGATTGATTTAATGTTGTTTCAGTCAAATACATGTTTAAATATTTTTGATGCTTTATATATTTGCCTTAAAAACATCGAAAGTTTAAACCCCCTATATAATTTAATTTGTGCACCTGTATTGTTTACTACAATTAGAAGAAAACAAAAATTTGGACATTTGTGTTGACTTTCTTATATAAGCATCTTATATAAGAAATGACACAATACAGCTTTAGTAGATGATGTCAAAACTTTGTTTAACTTATAATATTTAAAATAATATCATAGGAAAAGCAAGTTTTTTTACTGATTTCATTGAGTAACCGAATACAATTAATAACATATATTTTAGAAAACATGGTCAAATGATTATACCCCTAGGATTAAGTCAACATGATAATTCTTAACATGTCCACATAGCATAAATATGATTGTTATAGAACTTTACATCCATAGAAAGTAACCAACGGCAATTGTTACATAAATAACATTTCCCTTGGATTTAAGTACCAACAGTGTCATTAAAATTACATATGAAATGTACCCAACGACCAGGATACATTAACAACCAAAATAGAAAAAGCAGTCAGTAGTTAATATCAACCATATATTCACCAAACAGTCGACTGCACAACAAAAAACTGCTAGCCAAGCTATAGACTGTAAAATTCGCCTCAAGGAAGATGGTTACGATGGATGAGCTCGACCAACATGACCCTAGGAGGATCCTGAACATGAAACAACAACCTATCTCCCTTACGGACTATACGGTCTTTCAGAAACTTGTACCAATCATTCCCTAAATACTTTTCGTAAAAAGCTCTGTTAGAAGTGATAACACGACATTTATAGCGTCGGTTTGTTTCAACATCCTTCAAAGTTATGCTTTCTTGATTTTCTTTAATCACATTGACAGAAGTACGGTTGGGAAAGTGCTACGAAACAAAAAAAAAATTGTTTACTTCAAATTTTATCCAATACTAAAAATCTAAACTAAAAGTGACATAGTTTCAAGATAATTAAAATAAATTGTATTAGCACATACCAAAACTTGCTTTTTCTTCCTTCTTGCCATGGCCTTGGTGACATCCCTAACAAAGAAATGATTAGTTTGATGGTAATTGTCTTCATCATATTCTATCCCAAGTTCCTCATCCTCGTCATCATGATTGACCTCAAGTTCTTCATCAGAACTAATTTCAATGACCTCCTCCTTAATTTCACCAAGTAATGGTTCATGGTGTACTTTACCCAAGTACACCACCCTAAACTTAATCAATATTCCCATGAATTCAAGCCTCACCTTAGTGTCATGTTTCAAGCCAAAGATCTTATCAACCCTTGCTCCATCTGTCATATAGAAGTCTGAGCAATCGCTACCAAAGTACACAACAGTTTGTTTGCCATTAGGACTGATGAGCATAGTTGAGGCACGAAGGTGAAGTTGGTGGTAGTTACGTTTCATGAAATCCTTACAAACACGTATCTTACCCTATAAAAAGCAATGAGAAACTTGTTGATAAAACTATACTATAAGGTGATGTAATTTCTTTAAAGAGATTAGTAGGTCATGTTTACCTCATGAGGTGACAGAATTGTTTCAAAAAAATCAGTAGGCCTTGCTGATGTTATATCTTTTTTAGTTCTGTAAGATATGCAAATAGATTAGTAGATACTTGTGATTGACAATATAAAAAAAACAGTTCCTACCAAAAAATTAAAAATATAAATTCCAACACAAATTGTATGAGCAGAGTTAGACAATTAATATGACATGTATTAAACCTAATATATTAGATAATGGTATTGGAATAAATTGTGATGGTAATTGCTAACTTGCCATAAATCGAATTTTCATGTGAATATCGTTAGAGTAAAATTTTGAATTATAAAAAAACATTACAATTTGTGAATTTGTGATAGGTTTAATATCTAGAATCTTTTAATTAAAAACAATTGACAATCCCCATTCCAGATAGGTTTGTACGACAACAACAAAGGGAATTTGAGTTGAAATATAAAAGAATCTCATGTACAGCCTTTATGATAGACCAAATCGAACCTGATGTGTGCATAAAAACAATTGTGGCGAAAATTTTTCTACAATTTCGGTCAAAAAGGATAACATTCGATTTGGGAAAAAATTTACATTTTACCAAAAATAGAATATATGATTTCATACATAAGGAAATTGGTCCAACAAAGTTTAACCAAAAATTAAGTGGAAAAATTGCTTAACTTACCTCCTTAAGCTCTTTGACCCTTCACCTTTCACCATCTTTGTCATAGTTACAGCCTAGCAAACGAGTGAAAATAAAAAAGGGATTCTTGGGTTAGAGATCGGATGGTAGGAAGTGAAAGGTAGATGAAATGAGTGGTTGGGAATGGCTGTTATAGATAAAAGGGTTTGCTGGATCGGGGTTAAACAGAAATGGGTAATGGGCCGCACATAGAAAAAATCTTAGGCCCAATATCTTGTTTAATATATGCTATCTAGACCATTGTTTTTAATTTTGCACCATGTTTATCTGAATATTTTTTTATTTTAATTTGAACTTATGTAATTTTAAATTTTGCACTTATGTAAAATTATCTATGTTCTTTTTTAATTTTCCACTTGTGTAATTTTATCTATTTTAATTTTAATTTTAATTTTCCACTTTGTAATTTTATCTATGTTAATTTTAATTGTGCACTATGTTAATTTACATATTTGGATTTCAACTTATGTAAATTTAAATTTTTTAAAATGATTATATCTAAATAACTCCAATATAGATATGTTAGTTTATCATTTAAAATAAATATATGACTAAATTCAAAAGAAATGTCAATTTTTTTTAACAATCAAAGAATTGTAAATTGGAATTTGTCCACAATGACAGTGGGTTATTAAATATATAAAAAGGCTGGAAAAATATATTTAAATTTGTTATTCATAATTGTACAGTGTATAGGGTTACACTAAGTAATTACTGTCGCGGTGATTTTAGGATATCAAGCTATTGGTTAGCGTTGACTCACAAAATTAAGTTCACCACCGATCTTTTATTTTTTCCAAGGAAAAGGGGAAAAGTTCGAATAAACCCTAAATTTTTAGAGATCAAGGTCCGGGGGTTGGTTACGCAAAGGGAAGGTATTAGCACCCTAAACGTCTATAGTATTCTATAGGAACCTCTTGTTTTATTTTATCTTTATGCTAAATTGATTACTTGTTTGTAAATAAATGCCTAAGTGTAAAAAAGATTAAAGTGATGAATGAAAAAAGAAAGAAAATGTTTTTGTTATTTTATTGATTTGGAAAAACAAAGTCTTTTGCCTACGTACCCGTGAGGGATCAAAACCTCGTAGTTCGGGGTAAAAAGCTGAGTGATTTGTTTGATTGATTTTAAGGTTTGAAAATATTTTTAAAGATAAGATGAGCCAAAGTGGCAAAAGAATGAAGCTGATTGATTTTAAATGTAGAAAATAAAGTCTAATATGATTAAAATTGGTTAAAGTTTGATTGAAAAAAAGACGCTTGGTTTGAAATCCAAGGTTTGTTGATAAAACATATTTTTTGATGAAGTTTTAAATATTTGAATGTTTTTGATTTTTAAGGTTTTTTGTATTCGGAGTTAAAAAAGATTAAGTATGATAAAATAAACTAAACGCGAGGGAATTCATAACGATGTTGGATCAAAGTGAAAGTCCCCTTTTCCTTGGATTATACTAATCACTCATTTTAATTTTTGACATAAAGTGAGTAAATAAATGTGAGTGTCGGTGCAACATTCTTATTTTATATTTATATTGTTCCTAAATATATTCTAATAGAATAATGACAAAATAATATACAAAGAATAAAATGCAAAATGTGTAAAAATAAATAAGGAAAATAAAAATTCATGAAATGCAAGACATAAAATAAATATGTTGCATAAAGTAAATAAGGAAAATAAAAATGCATGAAATGCAAGACATAAAATAAATATGTTGCATAAAGTAAATAAAGAAAATAAAAATGCATGAAATGCAAGACAAGAATAAATATGTTGCATAAAGTAAATAAAGAAAATAAAAATGCATGAAATGCAAGACATAAAATAAATATGTTGCAAAAAGTAAATAAAGAAAAAAATGCATGAAATGCAAGACATAAAATAAATATGTTGCAAAAAGTAAATAAAGAAAAAAATGCATGAGAAATAAGTAAAGACTATGAAATAAAATAAAATAAAGAAAATGCAAGAAAAGAAATAAAAAGGAAAGAAAAAAATATAGAGAAGAAAGGGGTGCATGAGCAAAAGGAGGGGTGCAGGAAGTAAGCAGAAAAGCCAGAAAGGGAGAGGAAAGAAATGGGCCGCAGATCAGCCTAAATGGGCTTAGAGAAAAAAATCACACCGGTTCGGTCTGAAAGAACCGAACCGGTTCAGTGTTTATATAAAAAGCCTGAAGGGCTGGTTTTTTTTCATTTTTCATTCTTCTTTCTCTCTCTAAGCCTCCGAACCTCTCTCTTCTCTCTAATCTCTCCTCCTTTTCTCTTCAAGCCTGGCCGGAAAGGATTTCTGGCGCGGTGGCCGCCGGCCTAGACGGCGACGCCAAGAAAAAAACCTTCTTTTTCAAAAAAAAAAATTTACCTTCACATATCCTTTCCTCTCTAGGTCTAAAAAACAAGCTTGTTTTTTTCAAAATCCTTTTAAAATAGGCTAGATCTAGGTTTAAAAAAAACGAAAAACTACCTTTTTCTTCTTTTGTTTGATTCGGTTCTTGTGTGTTGTGGTTTTGTTCTTGTGTGTTGTGGTTCGGTTGGGGTTTTGTTTGGCCGTGGGTGAGGTTTTGGTGGCTGGCCGTGGGTTAGTTTGTTTAGGGTGGCCGTGTGTGTGTGGTTTTGTGTGGTGGTTGTGTTTTGTGATTGTGGTCGTGGGTTAGTTGCTGGCCGCGTGTGTTGTTGCACCTGTATGTGTTGCTGGGTGTGGCTGGGTGTGTGTGTATAGTGGCCGAGTTTGTTTTGATGAAAATTCTGTCTGATAAAAAAATCTCTCTGTGTCTGATTAAAATTTTTTCCTCTTTTTCCTTGCCTCTGATTTCGTCCCTGTTATATAGAGGTTTTTGAGTTCCTATTGTTGACCAAAGATAACTTGCATGCTGGTTTTGTGTTTCTTTTGGCCAAGATTGTGGTAAACATTTATGGAGAATTGACTTGGTGAAAAATTTGAGACAGTGATGGGAAAAGATCAGGAGAAAGGGGCGCTGTAGAGGTAGCAACAATTATGGACTTTGAAAAAAAATAATAAAAAATAATAAGAAAAATAAATAATAAAAAAAAATAGTAATAATATTAAAAAGAAAATAAATAAATAAAGATAATAATAATAATAATAAAAAGCAGAAGAAAACAAAAAAATAAAAAAATGAGAATAAAAGTCAATATGAAAAAATAAAAATGAGATAAATAAAGATAAATAACAATAAAAAAAAAAGTGGCTCTAAAACGAAACAAAAATGAGGTATTTTAAAATACCTCCCTGCCGAAATTTCGTCTGAAACGACGAAAGTTTCTAACTTTAAAAAGACGAGAAAAACAAAAGGAAAATGAGTCAAAAAATGGGGTATGACAATTACAATAAGTACAAAATCTAAATATACTAATGAAATAAACTCTTAGTAAGAAATTATTAAGCTTCCTTAGAATTACATCCATTAATCCTCATGAATTTGCTGAAATCTTCACCAAGCTCCATGAAGGATGGTAGTAACTGTCAAAAAAATTGAAAAACAATTCATCAACTATTAGCCAATGGCAGTTTACAATTATTGTATAATATTTACAAATTTTCTTGGTTACCTTGTAGTTTTCAGACTTCCTGAACCAAAAATTACACATAATATATAATAATTTTCTTTAATGAAGTGTTGCATAGATAAATGAATAAGTATGATAAATAAAGTTCAATGGATAATAAAAAGGAGTTATATATTATTACAGACCCAAAAGAGTATTATCAAAGTAATCAAGAGGATTATCCAAAAAAATACAAACCACCTAATGAAAAGAACATTAACCAAGCTGGTTCACATGAACTTGCATAAGATTTAGAATCCAATCCAGCTATTTTCATGCAAAAAAATAAAACAACTTTCATCAAACAGTCCTAAAGCTTTTCAATCTTGACACTCCTCTTAAGCAACTTGAGAGGAACATCCATGTCTTGATCATCATTGGTAGGAGACTCCCTTTTGTTTGATGGACAACCTTCGGTGAAAGTCACTGACTCTTCATCATGTTGAGATATAACTCCTGAAAACTTTGGCATAAGATCCTGCAATCAACACAACCAACTCAGCCTATGTTTTCGTACAAAGCAAGGAAGATATGAAATATGTTTCAAACAAACCTGTTTAACACCACCAGATAAGTCAATGACAACCTTCTGCTTAATCTTCTCAACAGGGTCAGACAATGAAATGGTTTCCTAATTCATAACAGATTGTGTCATGGGCAAGGGTATAAAGAATCCAAATATATTTAGGACACTTTGTTATGATAATTAAGTTGAATTGTTACCTGTGACATAGTATTAGATGAACTACAAAGCAAATGTTGGTTTCCCTTGTCCATCAAAACACTAAGAGATGTGTTTTCCTAATGAATATAAATTATAGGAATTTTAATAAAATTAATGTGCTTAACAGTTGTTACATGATATGTATAACATTGATAAATGGAAATAAAAATAAGGCAAGTGAGGTTACATTGTTATGTTTGGATAACACAGCTTCTTCCTTCTCCCACTTTGTCATAAAGGTCTTGATAATGACATGATTAAAACATACCTTTCTGACACGGAAAGATTGCTCAAATCTGGGACTAAAATCACTTCTTGTCTCAACTTTGA
Source organism: Medicago ruthenica (assembly GCA_018208015.1). Classification (NCBI taxonomy): domain Eukaryota; kingdom Viridiplantae; phylum Streptophyta; class Magnoliopsida; order Fabales; family Fabaceae; genus Medicago; species Medicago ruthenica. The sequence continues at coordinate 22,157,371 of CM031371.1, read as the reverse complement.
ACAAAAATGTCTGTCCAATCAGTCTTGATATCTCAAGAGGCAATTGTTCCTCGGAAATGGCCTATATTAAAAGGGTTCAACATAGGTTAGTAATCTTTTAAATTTACTTTACCAAACAGTGACATATGAAAGAGTTTAAAAAAGTGTTGAAACATCACCACTGCATGTTCAGCAAGCATATCAGCACAACTTTTATTGAACATAGCAATGGCATCTCTGTCAAAAATGACCAGTGTTGCACAATCAATATGGTCAATAGCCCTGATTCTCAGACAATACCTAAAACATATTAATAACAGCTTAATTAATCGTTCATATATTATTGAAAAAAGAAAAATAAGTAACAACAGTTGCTTGAATAATGTTTAATACCTAGGAAATACTTTCTTGACATGTTTGTCACACTTTTCACAAAAAAACATATGGGAGTCTGGTATCACAGCCTTGCTGCAGATACAGGCAGTATACCAAAAACTATCTGGATTCACAATCCTCTTAACAGTACCAAGGACAACATATACAGAGTTCTACATTTAAAAAATAAAGTCAGGCATGTGTAAGATTTATAAATGCAAGACATTAACAATCTTTGTTAAACTTACAATGGACGCATCTTTCAACCCCTGCATTGTGGATCTTGGTGTGTTCACCAGAAAGTCATCCTTAGGGTCAACTCTGGATTCAGTTTGCAGTTGTGTCAAAGCCAATGGAGAGGGCGTATCAACAGTTTCAAATAGCCTAACATGGTCATTAATAAACCTCATCAAAACAGTTTACAAATTATAGAAAAAATAAAGTAAATAAATTTATTAAGACATTATAAATGGCAGTTAATGATTACCTTTTCCTAAAGGTCATTCCATCAGCACAAGTGGGGTTGAAAATCACTCTTGTATAATAAAGGCAGTTCTGAACATAAATTTTATCTAAAAAACAAATGTTGTACAATCAGTTTTGATAGGTAAAGAGGATAACATATTCAGCTAAGAAAATCAATATAACTTTACAAAGTAACAAAAGTAAAGTACATGTTGAAAAATCATAAAACAAACCTTGAAAGACCTTAGCCTTGCCCAGCCGAATAATAACAACAACATTCTGTATGTCACCACTTGCAATGAAATTGTTGAGATCATCAACATAGCTTCCAAAGAGTGTACACTGTAGCTTGTACCTTATTTACAATCAAAATAAAAAATGCATTAATAGAACAGTTACAAAAAGTTTTACATAATGAAAAAATAAAAACATAAATATACACATTACAAACAAAGGAAAGAGTCTCAAGTTATTTACCCATCATTCTCCAATTCAATAATATTGAGCTTTGTTGTGTTACCATTCTTTTCTATCTCCCTTTCACTTCCAACACCAGACAACACTCCAATAACATCTGATAATAATTGATACAAAATAACTATTAGACAAATCAAAAAAAGTTTCAAAAAATGTTAAACTATATGCCGTATTAAAAACAACATGAAAATAAAAATTCTCATCAGGTAGAAAATCAGTGTCAAAGCCTCCTCCAACAATACCGATATAGGAACAAAATGGTAAGGGAACTAGTGATATTGAAGCTTGGCAGACATTGAACCTTAGTGATATACTGAAAATTAAGTTTGAAACTGTGTCTAGTAGTTCTATAACTACCACCATTGTTAGCAACACCTAAGTTTTCAAAGTTGTAACTTTTCCCCTCAAATAATACATTTTTAAACTTATAGAGCAAGGTTTTTTTGACAGTTGCGTGGATTCTACCACCAGCCTCATCAATCAAAACCATTTCGATCGAAAATGACACAGTATTTCTATTGAAGTCAGAAACGTGCCATAAACGAATCACCTTGCACTTAGTGTTCCAAAAGGTTTTTTCAGTTGAAATTTCAGAAATTTGAGAAAAAACTGGAGTACTGACCAAAGTGGTTGAGTTAGAAATTTGTTTTCAGTCTGAAGTTAATTTCAACATCTTGGAAATTTTGAAACTAAAAAAAAAAATTAATAAGAATTTACTTTGAAATCCCAGAAATTGAAAAGGAGGTTAGATAGCAATGAAGTAAAAAAGTTTTGCAATGTCAACACATTACAAAACTGGGGTGCATTTTCATTCAACCACAATGAACCCTTTTATAGGCATAACAAATGTTAAGGGTTGAATATTTAAAAAATAAAATTAGGGTTTGAGTTTGGGGGGGAAATTTCGATAACAAATCAAAATTCAAATTTTACCTCAGAATTTCGTTTCCCTCCATCTGTAAGCTCCAAATCCTTGCTGCAACACTTCATGAATCAGAGATTACCCTTTAGAAAATATGTTTTCACTTTGATTTGTTGAGCTTTGAATAGCAAATATCCTTTTGGTGTGGTGAACGACGGCGACGGATTCTGAACATCATCATCAATTGGGAAATGCTTTTACTTGGGTGGTGCAGAGAGGGTGTTATGGTGTTTGTCTCCTAGCTATGACTTTTTTCAGATTTGGGGAGGAAGACTGTTTCCAGTCGCGTGAGAAGGGGAAAAGATATCCCTTTTTCCCAATTGCATTAATTGTTGCAGAAAATATATCAAAAAATGTGGTGGGTTTGATTTTTGGGCTGTAACACATTTGGGCCTTATTTCAATAAGGCTTTTGTTATTTTGTGTCAAAAGGGTTGTATTTTGTGATTTCTTGGAGGGAAATCAAGATATTCAAATTATGTGTATAAAACTTATTTTGAATGAATTTTAAAATGAATATAAATTATGAAAGTGATGTGTTATGTTGCCAATTGCTATTTTGGGTGATAAAATGTACCTTTTAAAAATGGTGATTTGGCAAGAGGGGGCTTAGAGCTTGACACCTAAGCTAAGTGGACAAAAAATGGGGGAACATTTGTATATTATTAAGATATTGGTTAAAGATTAAAAAATGAAAATAATTTATAAATCCTATAAAGATTTTTTTTTATTTTAAATAGTGTTGAATGCACTATTCTTAAGATAAAATTTATCTCTAGACTTTTTAACAAGTATCCTAGGAGCATCTGCAGTGGTAGTAAACTAACAAGGGTCTTTAAATGGGTCACACACATACATACCATTTATTTATAATTTTTAAATAAAAAAGTATTTATTAAAAACTCAATGACTCCAATGGTACTAAACTAAAAATGGTCCTTAAATATGTCCACTAATATGTACGTTAACATGTGCATTTAGAAAATAAATAAAAAGAAATTGAAAAGAGAAATAATCACATTAACTTGAGATGGTGGAGTCAACTTTTATATATTTTATTTTCTATTTTAATCGTGAGACTCGTCAGTTGCTGAAGAGATAGAATCCTTATATAGTTGCCGGTAACTAATAGATACTCACTTTTTTCTTCCTCGAACGGAAGTCCTTAATATGTTGAGGTCCTTGTTAAATAAATTAATCTCCATTAAAGATGCTCTAAAAACATTTGTTAGCATTTTCTATAAAAAAAATAATCTTTTATGGCAGTATTGGTTTTAATGGAGGGACATTAGGCCCTCGACGGTATTGTTTAACAAAAAAAAAGGCCTTGTTAAAAAATAAAAATAAAAGAAATAAAAAATATAACTGTTGTATGGAAAATCATATATTTATCATTTGACATATATTAAACTTGTATTTTTAAGATAAAATATTCTTTTATGGATTTTTTAAGCAACATCTTTAGGGTATTTGTTAAAATGTTAGAATCTACCGACAAAAAAAATTGTTCAATAGAAAAAAGTTTAAAAATAGAATTAAACTTTGTTGATCGGTATGGATCACGATGTGTTGAAGCATTAAATATTTTGTAGCATTAAACTTAGGTCATGAGTTCGCGCAAACTGTGTTGATCGGTATGGACCACGATGTGTTGATTTGTATGGATCCCGAGTTTGTTGTCTATGAGGTAAGACCTCCATCGTAACTACCATTGTGATGACACATAATTCCTTAACGTAAGTAGATGCATTTAGCATCTTTTGGCAAAATTTTATGTTGTAATCTATGATTCAAAATTTGAACCGAAGATCGAACCGACGAGACTTCTAAGTCGTGACTCAAACAGCTGAACCGTTGTTCAACCGGATAATTCATAAATGAATAAATAGATTTTTTTTTAATTTGATAATTAACGTAGAAGGACAAGATTAAGCAACTATTATTAACATAAAAAATACACACTACAAGATGACCCATGAGACAACATACGTTGTCGTTGGTGTTTCAAAAATTTATTAAGCATTAATTTATGGTGGCTCACTTCTGAAACGAGTCATATTAGAATTTCTCATGTTTTACATACAAATTCGTAAAAGTCATAGTTTTCTCAAGAAGATGCCAATATTTTTTCAATTAGAGGCTTTACATAAGCCACAAACTTCTCTTGTCCAGGGGTGTTTTCTTTGATGACTGGAACATCCTTGAAACTATTAAACCATAAATGCAAGCGGGGAAATCTCTCACTTTTCAAGATCTTCACTTCAAACATATCTTCCTGAACCTCAATAAATTTGACAAAAGATCCAAGAGCTATGTCTACAATGTTAATGGTTTCTCCCCCATAAAATTTATTCTGATCGTTCAAGCACTGATTCTCAACAACTTTGAGTTGCTCCGATAAATTCTGCCTTGACTTTTCTCGCTCTTCACCTTTAATTATGCTACGATGGAACGCCAGAATTGCCGAAAACTTGAAGTATTGATCCCAATATTGTTGTTAGTTTGAATCAAGATAGAAGGTAAAATATATTAGTTATAGTCCAATGGTTTTCAATATTAAGGGAGAGGTAAAACAAATTTTAATATATGAGATATTTTTTGTGTGTACACGAGACCTTTTTGTTTATCAAATGTAATGAAAAAAACAACTTCTTGTTGATGTGTTTAAAGCGAAGGTTTTAGAAGTCTTATTTTTTATTTGTCTTGAATATAGTTATAAAATAGGCAAAACTACAACATGAATCCTTTAACTCAATTTAAAGTTCTAAAAATGTCATTTATATTTTTTTTTAATGTTAAGTTGGTCATTTATGTTTAAAAACTTCACGGGTATTTGACCAAACTTCATTTTTGGTCTATGTATGTCATCAAAACTTTTACAAACCTATTCAAAGAGATAAATTACATCTTCATTTCATCACTATAACATCTAAAATATACATACTACTACAATATCTAATTCAACAAAACTAGCATGATATTTTTTAATTTCTTTTATCCAAGATTGTGACCTTGTTATCAACTAGAGTCCAATTTTAGTGTTGAGTGTGAAACATTCTTAATAGTATATATCATTCAAAGATCATGCAGACAATGATAAAAAAGTGGAATAAGAATGAAAGTTAAGTCATTAGTGTAAGTATTTTTAAAGAATAAGAATGATTTGTTTGAAACTTTAAATTAAGTTAAATGACTTCCGGGTAGTTTTGCCTATAAAATGAGTGGAACATGTATCATGATGGAAAGGCCAGTAGTAATTAAAAGTAAAAAAGTATAGAAATATGATGATGATTAAGTTTTGAAATTTGTTACCATTTCATCAACATATTTAACCCAAAATCTGGCTTGAGCTCTGTCATATGGATCATCAGGAAGCAATGAGTTGTGTGGCCATATCTCGTCAATATATTCAACAATGATCATGGATTCACATATGGGTTTTCCATCATGAACTAGCACTGGAGTTTTCTTGTGTACTGGGTTATATTGAAGAAGCAGAGGACTTTTATTGAAGCGATCTTCCTCTATGTTCTCATATGGTATACCCTTTAGATTTAAGGTCCATACTACCCTTAAAGTAAAAGGACTATACCAAAATCCATGTAGTTTCACCTCTGCCATCCTAGCTTTGTGCTGTGTTATCCTAAACCCACACCAGTCCTTTTATAGATGGTGATCCACCCATGGAGTTATTTGGCCTTGTCCACTAGTCAAATTCAAAACAAAATAGAATTTGTATTCCTATCGCTTTGATTTTATACTCAATGCATTGCTATCGCTAATAACAAATTATTATAATAATTTGAATATGAAGTTGTGGATTTAAGATGAGAAAAGACAAAATTGTGAAAAGAAAACAAAATATGACGTAATATTTTTTTAATATATATATATATATATATATATTTCATCTTGGTCCCAAACCAAGACTACCTAATCAACCCAACTGGGTTTATATATAAAACCTTATTAACTTTTTGGTAATAATAATGTTGTGTGTGTCGTATCTCCTAAAATAATTTTGGTGACGTAAATGCTTGCATCACTAACAGGCGAAAAATAATGTGTTCGAAAGAAAAAACAGATGAAAAAGATTGTCTACATCAGTTATGATAGAATTGTTTTCTTCTTTTTTTTGGATAATATGATAGAATTGTTTTATTCACCGTTTTCAACATGATTGCGAAAAAGATGTAATTTATAGAAATTTTCCTTTGACAAATTTTATAGGCATTGGTGGTGATGTAAACTTTTTTTGTGTTAACTATTCGGTTCTTATGAGATCAATAAGTTAATGAAAAATTTGACAAGAATTTGTCAAAAAGAGGGAAGAATTTGTCCCTTTTTTGAAACACAAAAAACAAGATGTCTAAAAGCCAAGAATTTGTCAAATAAATTTTTTTTTGTCTGATAATTGCGAAAAAGATTTAACTTATAGACACTTTCTTTGATAAATTTTAAAAACAAGATTTAATCTTTTTTCTTTGTCAAATAAAAAGATTTAATTCGTCGAATAATTACGAAAAATATTTAATATACAAACATTTTTCTTTGACAAATTTTTCTATGTCCCTTATAGAAATACAAAAAAAAATTGTTTTATGAAGAATGTGATCAAACTTTACTAATTTTTCGACCAATAGCTGGCAAGAACATTCTATGCAATCGTTGATAGAAGCCACTTGTATAGAAGAGCATCTTGTTTCTCCCATTCAAGAAACAATGGATTGACAATATCAACTATACAATATGCATTTGTCAGGTATTCCACGAGACCAACATGTTGGATGATGAATTTTTGAAGTTTATGGCCGCGAATAATACCATCAATTTGTTGTTTCCATTGCTTGAAGTTTTTGTTATCGAGCTTACCATAGATTAGATGTGAGAATTTGACATGTGAAGAGGGAAAAATTCTCTTAGAATCAAGAAAAGGAGTCAACGCGACCATGAAAAACAGACACAAGATCGAGAAAAAAAGCTCTAAGATAGCATGTTAGAATTGGCGTAGTGCAAGAAAGTAAAGGAAACAAAAAAAGTTCATAATTTGTATTGAATATATTTTATAAATGATGCAATGGTACAACTTTTCTAATTATAGCATGTAGTTAGTAACTAACTCTAACTACTTCTAAGACTTGCAGCGCAAGCTATGGGCTACTCTAACTAACTAGATAGTTAGATATGTCAGCTGTCAAAGACAACAATAACCAATAACTGAGTAGAAGTTGGGTTTAAATTTCAGTCTATAAAATATCTCTAACAAGGCTTACTTGTCACGATCTCTCCATTATGATCTCATGCTCATAGCAAAACTTGTTAAATATGATGTCTTCATATTAAGTTATTAACTACCATTGTCGATTCTATGTTTTTTGTTCTTCAACCCTGTCTCATTTTCTACTATGGCTTTCCACATCTTGAAAGACTCAAATACTAGAAACTTATGTTTAAGAAAGTACACACATACCATCTTTTGGTCTCTCGAGATTACACAACAAAAGAGATGAAAGAATGCTTAAATATAGTTTAGAAAACTAGACAAAATCACCTCACGCTCAGACAAGATCGCTCCACAATCCAAATTTGTTGCAGAGGGATTGCCTTGCGATCCAGAGCATTGGCTTGAGATTTCCCCAAGAGCAAACAACTTGAAAAACGATTGACATATCACCTCGCATTCTGATGCAAGGATTGAATCAACTCCAAACTTCCATACAATTGCTTGGTGAGATTTTAAGACACATACAGCGATATTAAAGAAATGAAATCCTTGAAACACAAAGCATATTTTATTAACATCAAGAAATACAGACGATGAGATGACCCATTAAGATACATGTATACCAATTCAAAAAAAGCGATATTTTTCTCAAGAAGATGTCTTGATTGCCTTGATTTTTTCAATTAGAAGATTATGAAAAGCGACCAGCTTCTCTTGGTCAGGGGTGTTTTCTTTGATGACTGGAAAATCCTTGAAATTATTAAACCATAAATGCAATCGGGGGAATCTTTCACTTTGCAAGATCTTCTCTCCAAATATATCTTCCTGAACTTCAATAAATTTGACAAAAGATCCAAGAGTTATGTCTACAATGCTAATGGTGTCTCCCCCATAGAATTTCTTCTGATCATCCAAACACCGATCCTCAACAACTCTGAGTCGTGCCCATAAATTCTCTTTAGCCCTCTCTCGCTCTTCACAACTTATGCTATGACGGAATGCCTCAATTGCCGAAATCTTGAAGTATTGATCCCAATATTGTTGTTAGTTTGAATCATGATGGTATCGTTAGAGCATATATGGTAAGGTAGTAATGTTTATAAGACGCAAGGCAAAGTAATTAGTTATAGATTATAGTTATACAATAGGCAACCCTACACGATGCATCCTTGAACATAATTCAAAGTTTTCAGAATGTCATTTTTTTTCTATATCTAGTTGGTGATTTATGTTTAAAAACGTCAATAATATTGGTCCAAACTATTTTTGTCTTATTTTTGTTATCAAAAGTATTACTTAACCATTTAGCAAGATAAATTATATCTTCAATTCATAAAGTTAACATCTAAATTACATTAAAATATTTAATTCATCAAAATTAGGATGATCTTTTTGGATTTTATCCAAAACGTGATCTTGTAGTCAAAGATAGTCTAATTTTGGTGTAGTGTGAAACATTTCTTAATAGTATACGGTTCTACGATCATATACACAATGACAACAAAAGTAGATTAAGAATGAAAGTTTATTCAACAGTGTAAACAATTTTTAAAGATAAATTTTACTAAGTTTTTCTTTGAAAAAACTAATTTGACTAAGTTTTGTCTATAAAATGATCACGATGGAAAGGCTTGAAATTAAAAGTAAAAAGTAAAAATACAAATATGATGATTAAGTTTTGAAAAATTTACCATGCCATCAACATATTTAACCCAAAATCGGGCATGAGCTTTGTCATAGGGATCAGCAGGAAGCAATGATTTGTGTGGCCATATCTCATCAATGTATTCAACAATGATCATGGACTCACATATGGGTTTTCCATCATGAACTAGCACTGGAGTATTTTTGCGTACTGGGTTATATTGAAGAAGTTGAGGGCTCTTATTGAAACGATCTTCCTCTATGTTCTCATATGGTATACCTTTCAGATTTAGGGTCCATACAACCCTTAAAGTAAAAGGACTATACCAAAATCCATGTAGTTTCACCTCTGCCATTCTCCTAAGCTTATGTTTTCCTAATCCGACACTAGCCCCTTTTATATGTGGTGATCAATCGAAGAGGACCGGGAGAACACTGGTTAGCAAGATCTAATACATTAATTAATAAACATCAATGCTATTCACCAAAAAAAAAGGAAAAAAAAAACAATGCTATAGTGTACGACAATATGTACCAACCAATTTTAAAATCTGAAATTGTGTCCTGGATGACAAATTAATGTCGTGACATTTAAGCATTTTTAATAAATAGAACCTTATAAAAAGATTCCTTCACTCTTCGTCTTTGTTTTATGGGGGCATGGTCTTCCAAACAATTGTTTTTTTCTCTGCCCCACCAGCATTATTATTTTTTTCTTTTTTATAAGAAGCATTATTTTTTGTATTCGTAAGTGCTGGCATAACTAAGTAACTTGTCTAAGGTGAGTACTTAATGATATTTCTCCCTTTGAACTATGTCTAAACCTAGCTAACACCACACATTTTAACATGAAGAACATCCCTGAGAAAAACATCACACGTTTAAATCTAACTTGCGTATATATTCAAGATAGTATTGAATAACAAAGTATTTGTTTATTATGTGTTTTAAAGTTATTGAGGGCTTCTAGGCCCTCCCTCCCTCAACACCAATTTTTTTTTGAATTATTGCTTTTCTCAAAATGAAATAAATTAAAACTAAAAAACTTTGTTCATTTAAGAATAGTGTAAAGAAAGAAGGAAAACAAATTAACGACAAATGTTAGTAATTAATTATTAGATTAATTTTTTATTATTTCGTCTGGGTTTGAACCCATGAGATCCAATTTCTTATCCCAATGTAAATAGTTACCCCAATTTTCTTGGGCAGTTGTGAACAAAACAGTGCAGATACTATTGTAAGGCCTTGTTGACAATCTCCATTTGGCCATCACTTTGAGGTGGTAAGTGGTGGATATGTAAATTTTGGTGCCACTTAAATAAAGGAGTTGGTGCCAAAACTTGCTCAAAAAAATAGGCTCACGATCGGAAACAATGCTCTTGGGTATGCCATGCATAAATTATTTTAGCAAATAATGTAACAACTTTAGTAGCAGTAACCGTGTTTGTTTGGATGGAAGGGAGTCCTACAATAAAGTCAAAGTAATTATCTTCCCATAGATCGGTTTACACTAGTAAAGGGTGTAACATGACATGTTGAAGGTGAATAGGGTGCTTGGTGAATTGACAAGTATGAAAAGCATTGATGAATTGTGTAGTGTCCTTCTTCATGTCGCCCAATACACATTGTCTTTTAGAAGACCCAAGTAGAATTGCTGCTCAGGAGTTTGGTTGACTTGGGTCATGAGTTTGCGTAAACTGCGTTGATTTGTACTTATCATGAAATTACGGCATAAGAGGCAAGGCCTCCATTTCTTAACTATCGAGGTGATGGCACATGATTCCTAACATAAGTGGATGCATTTAGCATCTTTTGGCAACAAAAAAAAGATGTTGTAATTGATTTTTGTCGAACCGAACTGGTGATACCTTCGGATCATGGATCAATTGGTTCAACCTGCTGAAATATTGTTAAACCGGATGATTAATAAATGAATAAACAAATTTTTTATATGTTAAATCCCAATACTTTTTCATCAATACTTTTAAAGACCCGATACTTTTTTAGCTTAAATACATTTTTAGTCCCTCATTTTCAAAAAAACAAATTAAACTTTTGATCTCCCCATTTTAAAAACCTGGTTTTTGGTCTTCCAATATAATTTTTTTTCTTCTTTTGAATTTTGGTCACTCATCTCGTTTTTGGATATTTTTTGCGATGTAGCATGTTCATTTATGATCTTTCCATCTTATTTTTTACAAATTAGGATTCTTTACTAATGGATTTTTACAAATTTAAATTTCTGTGACCAAAATTCAGGAAAAAAAATACCATCTAGAGGATTAAAAAACTGATTTTTAAAATGGAACCAAAACTTCATTATAATTTTTTAATAAGGGTACGAAAAAATGCATTTAATCCGACAAATTTTTATTATCAATGGTTTTTCAGCCCAATACTTTCACTCACATAAGTTTTACCGTAATGTCACTTATATAGAATATTTTATGAGGGTATAATTGTAAAAATATTAAAAAAGTTATATTAATTAATGATTATATTGGTTTTGATATTTTTTGGTTTTTATTCTTATAATAAAGAACGGAAGGAGTACTAAAATAAGATAATGATAAATCCAAGAACACTTATATAAGACGACAGGATAGGAATCAACCTAAGAACGAAGATAATAAATGCCTTCCAGCTTAATAAGAAATTGAGTACAAATATAATCTTATGAATATCCTCTCTTTAAGGGAGAGTTTTGTTATTTGTTATGGTTCTACCGACTAAAGTATTAAAAGACATAAAATCATTTTAAACTTTGATTATTGTCGCAAAAAGACAACACAAATCAAACTATTATTAATATAAAGAAATACACATGACTCAGACAACCCATGAAGATACAAATGCTTTTTACATCAATTCATAGAAGCCATAATTTTCTCAAGAAGATGCCAATATTTTTTCAATAAGGCGCTTTGCAAAAGCCACCAACTTCTCTTGACCAGGGGTGTATCCTTTTATGACTGGAACATCTTTAAAATTATTAAACCATAAATGTAAGCGAGGGAACCTCTCACTTTGCAAGACCTTCACTTCAAACATATCTTCTTGAATCTCAATAAATTTAACAAAAGATCCAAGAACTATGTCTACAATGTTAATGGTGTCTCCCCCATAGAATTTCTTATCATCCAAACACCAATCCTCAATAACTTTGAGTCGCTCCCATAAATTTTCTCTGGCCTTTTCTCGCTCTTCATCACTTATGCTATAGAGGAATGGTTCAATTGCCGAAATCTTCAAGTATTGATTTTAATATTGTTGTTAGTTTGAATCAAGATTGTATCGTTAGAACATATAAGTTGAATGTTTATAACTCAATTTAAAGTTTTGAAAATGTCATTTTTGTTTTTCGTGTCAAGTTGGTTGTTTATGTTTAAAAACGTAAACACTATTGGACCAAGCTAGTTTTGGTCTATATTTGCTACCAAAAATTTTAATTTACCATTCATCAAGGTAAATTACATCTTCAAATAATCAAGATAACATCTAAATTACATCATAGTGACCATTAAAATACATAATTCGTCAAAATTAGCATGATCTAATTTTTTGTACTAATTAGTGTGAAACATTCTTAATTCTTAACACTATATCATTCAATGATCTTGTACACAATGACAATAAAAGTGGACTATATGATGATTAAGTGTTGAAAATTTGTACCAATTCATCGACATATTTAACCCAAAATCGGGCTTGAGCTCTATCATAAGGATGAACAGGAAGCAATGAGTTTTGTGGCCATATCTCATCAATGTATTCAACAATGATCATGGATTCACATATGGGTTTTCCATCATGAACTAACACTGGAGTTTTCTTGTGTACTGGGTTATATTGAAGAAGCAGAGGACTTTTATTGAAGCGATCTTCCTCTATGTTCTCATATGGTATACCCTTTAGATTTAAGGTCCATACTACCCTTAACGTAAAAGGACTATTACCTCTGCCATTATGCTAAACTCGTGTTTTTCCTAAACCCCTTTTATATGCGGTGATCAATCGAAGAGTCATCTAAAGACACTCGTTAGCAAAACCTAATACATAAATATGCTATACAGCGATATTATTCACCAAAGAAAGAAAGAAAGAAAAAATGCTAGTGTAAGACAATATGCACCCAAAAACTGCACGAGATAGCACGTGGTTTCACGTCCATTTTTTAAATCAAATTTAAAAATCTGAAATTGTGTCCTGTGGATTCGACGACAAATTAATGTCGTGACATTAATCATTTTTTTATGAGAAGATTCCTTCACTCTTAGTCTTTGTTTTATGGAGGCATGGTTTTCAACACAATTGTTTCTTTTTCTTCCGCCTCCAGCATTATTATTTTTTCTTTTTGGTAAGAAGCATTATCTTTTGTTTCTTCAGAATCGGTGTCGTAAGTGTTTGCATCACTAAGTAACATGTCTAAGGTGACTGATATTTCTCCCTTTGATAACACCGCACATCTTAACATGAAAAGCATCCCATAGAAAAGCATCACAAATCTAACATGCGTAGATACTCAAGATAGTATTGAATTGAATAATGGGTTTATTAGGGTCATGTTAACTAGTGCCCGGGGCACTAGTTAAGAAAGTTAAAAATAGAAATTTTCCATTAAAAACAACAACTTTTTGACTTTTATAAAGTGGAATATTCCACTTTTTATCATTTTTCAATGCAAAATTTTTATATTAGTCTCCTTAACTAGTATTTTGGGGCATTAGTTAACATTTCTCTTGTTATTATTACGCAGATACTCAATATTAAGTTACTGATGCCCTCTAGGCCCACCTCAACACCAATTTTTCTTTTTTTAATTATTGCTTTTCGCAAGATGAAATAAATTAAACCTGAAAAACTTTGTTCTTTTTAGAATAGTGTAAAAAAAGAATATTTTTAATGACAAATGTTAGTAATTAGTTGTTAGATTAGTTTTGTAAAAAAAAAGTTAGATTAGTTTTTTCTTTCGTCTGCGTTCAAATCAGTTGAATTATCCAACCCTCGGTGTAAAAATATCGTCCTTAGTTTTCGAATGTGCAAATTCTAAACAATTTAATTTGTATGCACTATCAATATAAAACTATTTTACATATGCATTAAATGATGTGTTGTCACATCATTTAATATGTTTGAAAACACATGAGTTGTCATATTCACTAATTGACGTAACAACACGTCATTAGATGCATGTGTAAAATAACTTTACACCGACCATGTATACAAATTAAACACAATTCTAAATATAATGTTTGAAAGGGGTTGAGTAGCTCACTTGATTGAACTAAAGGAAGATTAAAAATTCCAGGATTCGAATCCTGACAAGGGAGAAAATACTAACATAAATTAACATATTAACATTTGTTACTAAAAAAAATTAATGTGCTAAACTTTTTTGTGGTTTTCTCTTTTAATTTCTAAAATAGATAATGATTATAGTAAAAACATTTGCGTCCATCTATTTTCATTTTTTTTTACTAAAAACAATATTCATTCATTTAAATTGGTAGAAATTACATTAATCAAGAACAATACAAATCTCAAAGTCGTTAAAATAAAAAAGGATAAAATTTTAAACAAACTCACAACACTCAGGTTTATATCAAAAGACGACAGAATATCTAGAAATGTGACAAAATAAAGATATCTGAAATACTCATGTCTCGAAATCTGTTACGTTGAATTCTTAATGGACACCAAACGAAGAAAATCCATCAATTTAAACTGAATGAACACCGCAACAAAACCAAAAATCAAAACGCCACTTCAAAGCGACGAACAACACAACACCGTTGCACTTAGACGACAAATTCACAGACAAAACAAAAACAAAACCAAGCATTTTTAAAAATCACTTATTTGAATAGAAGAGAAGAAAACTATTTAGAGGGATGATTCCAAACCAAAAAATGGCCTCAAATCACCCCTATCTCGATGGAGACGACTAGTTAAAAATTCATTTGCTAATTTATCCGCACAACATTACCTTCACTAAAGATATCAGGGCATTGAAAATGAAAGGAGTTGGAGAAGAGGAGGTAGTTATTCCATGTGTTCCTTAATGAGCAAGGAACAATGCTAAGTGTTTGAAAAATCTAAAAGTGCAACTTGTAAATTATTGCAGTCATGATTGCAGTGAATCCAGCACTTATAATGAGTGTTTGTGATGAACATCACTTGACCAAAGCTTAGTTTATTCACGGCAGTGGAAGAGGGAAAGTCAGTGTTGAAACACGATTTGCCGAAAAAATTTCTCACCCGAGGTCCATTGGGATTTACGGCGTAAGGTTGTCTCGTCGAAAAAATTTCACACCGGAAGACGGTGGGTCCACCAGGATTCTCGGTGTAGGGTTGTCTCTCAATAGGCTTTTTTAGATACCGTGTTAAAAATCGTGCTTGGGTCAAACACAATCTCACAAAACCAACTTATGATGTGGAGATTGTCCCCACTTATAAACACATTGTCAAATTATTTCTTATCCGATGTGAGACTTTTAACAGGTCACTAAAAAAAGATTTACAATCATGACACAGTTCCTTTTTTTAGAGTACAAAATACACATGTTTTATGATTAGTTCTGCTAATAATTTTTGGACATTGCTATTTGCAGCGAAAACACAGCTCACGAACTGTTCACGAAAGCATTGGAACCGTTAGATTTTGCATTGGATTGAATTCATGTGTTGGTCATGGTAAAAGGGGGTCCCACAACAAATACACTTGTGTCTGTCTTGATGATTTCGTGAGAGGTCGTCGCGACATAATGCATTACCCATAATTTTTTATAACGATGATCGCTACGAAATATTTTTAATGGAAAACTTGACTGAGGTTAGTTAAGAAAGTGGTTGATTTTATTTTATTTTTTGATAGAAAAGATAGTGGTTGATTTTTCCCCCTTTACCTCATGGCATATGTGAATTTTAGAATATTAATTGTAAGATAGTCTTTTATTGGAAGGTAGTTATAAATCAATTATTTTTAATGATATGATTAATCAACTCAACTAATGTATACTAAAAAAATATGGAGAACGAGAGGAAAAAATAATCACTTTTCAAAATGCGGTTGTTCGGTGCACCCGCCATAAGCTACTTGGGTCTTTATTTATGTTTACTAGTAAGCAAAGCAGTTTGTTCTATTTGAATAACATTTTTCCTACTAAAGTTACTGAGATCATTCAAATGTTACCATAATTTATCAACATGACATTAGGCACCGCAAATATACAAAGTTGTAAAGAGGTGCTATCCACAGTAAAATTATTTGGGAAAAAAGGAAATACACTAATAGCCATGTAAATGTGATTTATCAATGAAACATTACGGTTTGTTTTTTTGCTTATACCATTAATGTGTAGAATAACTTTGTAAAATAATTCATAATTTCTCCTTTTCATAGTTTATTTGAAATTGTCGAAGCGACTTATTTAGGGTAGAAAAAGTATAATTTAGCCCCATCAACATAGGATTTTTTTTATTTTCTTTTTCTCCCCTAACCCCTCATCTCCAAGTCTCCAACCTTCTCTCCTCTTCCATTGTGATTCATTCCTTCCCCTGCCACTATTTCCAAATCCTCCCATGATTACTAGTCATCAATCTTGAAAGTTGGCAGGGTGAGATATAGAAAGGAGATTCAAGGCATTGGTTAATGGGTGCTAATCTATCTGCAGTTTTCATTGTACAGGCTCAGTTTTTTTTTTTTAATTAATTAAATTATTATTAAAATTATAGTAATATGGCAGTTTAGTGATTTTTAATTTAATATCAAATTAATGTAGTTTTACAACGACAATGCATATCTAGAGCACTCAAATTATTTTCATCTTAAACATCCACAAAGCAGTCAAATTAAGTAATGATATTCAGTAATCTTTTGTGGTATCACTCAAGACAAGCTGTAGTAAGGTATAATACATGGAAGCAAGGGTGGCCAGGACAGAAATTTGTGAACTCGGATTTTGCATTTGGTCGGCCTAGGGATTTTAGTTATTTCTACAAAGCTAACTATTGAGTAGATTAAGTTTGGTCGAACAAAGGGAGAGATAGAATTTTAGTTACCTATATTTGGTTCAAAAGAGAGAGGAGGAGACATATTTTAATTACATTGGTTAGTTTCAAAACAATAGAAAAAAGATTTTAAAACCAATTTACATTTTGATCTTTATAATTTTACAATGGTTAGTTTATAATGAGGACCAGTGGATTTGACAATTAGACCCTGCTAAATGTTATTCAGTTAACGGTGTATATCATTTTCTCACTAATTAGGAACGCACCATCATACGTTTGTTTTGAATTTCATTTGGCATAAAAACGTCCCTTTGAAGGTTTCAATATTTGCATTCCGTCTCTTTCACAATAAGTTGCCCACCAAGGATAATTTATTTAGAAGAGACATCATTCCTCACAAATCTCAGTTTTGTGTTAGTTATTGTGGTAACCTTGAATCAGCAAATCATTTTTTTTTGGCTTGTAATACTGTGTTCTCTTTGGCATCTTGTTCGCCATTGGGTTGATTTTTCTTCAGTTTGGTTACTCAACATGTGTTTCAAAAACCCGGCGCTCCTTAATGCAATTAGTTTGGCTCTCATGTGTTTAGGTAATTTAGAAAGAAAGGAATAGCAAGATCTTTAACAATAAGGAAAATTCTACTCACAAGCTTCCGGATAAAATTAAGATGTTTTCTTATTGGTGGTTGACGGAAAAACATGTTAATATTGCTTTTGGTTCCCATAGTTGGTGGCTTTGTCTTTTTGTTTGTTTGTGCATGGTTAATAGGTTTCCTTTTTTTTTTTTTCTGACTTGTATTTGTATGTCAAAATTTGGTGTTCTTCTCTTGAACGCCTTGTGTTAGGGAGAATGCTTATTCATTGGTAATATATTTCATTTTGACTTGTTTGAAAAAAAAAAATTAACAAATGATTTTTGAATACATGTGTAAAAAAAAATTACATTGCCAGTGCATAGAAATTAATCTCATAAAATATTTATGAAATTAAATTCTACATAAATATATTTATATAAAAAAAAAAAAATCGTCGATAATTCTAGTATTACTAACTCATTTGATCACAATATAGGATAAATAGCCATACGGTTTTGAGGTCACGGCAAAATTGACGGAATATACATTCCTAAATTGTTATTACAGAGAATATCATTCTACTAAACATAACCATTAGGCTTCGACCCTTTAGCATTTCTTCTCTTAATGTCAGCATCGTAATGTAACAAAGCAGCATCCAGAGCCTGCACCAAAATGTCTTTTTCTTTTAATCCTCTATGCGATAATGCGATGCAACAAACATTACGGATATTACAAAATCAAAGGACCATCCATCAAATTGGATTGAACAGAGACATGTATACAATACACTAGTTAGGACACTATTCAGCACACAATTGTTGGATATAATAGGGAATGAATCCCACAAAACAAGGAGTCAAAACCCGCATAATTTAATGGATCCCATTTAAATTTCATCTAATAATTAAAAGTGTTTCATAATATGTGTTGTTAACATTCCTCTTGAACAAAAACATTAACCAGAGGCTGCAAAAGAATCGTACCATTCAGTGCCAAAAATAAAAGAGGCAACCCGACGACAGTTTTAAAATAGTTTGGGCGATGGAGATAGATCTGGACAGGCTTCTAAGGGGAGTTATGAAGTACTGAAAACTAATATTTCATGTTTCCACATTGCACAATTTCATCGCTATGCAGAAAGCAATGTGAGGATGATGATGGAATGAGACATAACATGTTTAAAAAAAAATAGTGACCAAATATAAGTTTAGAAAAAGAAATTAGGAGGCCAAGGTGATAAGATATTAGATATATGTCTAAGATAAGCAGGTAGAGAGGATATGATAACAGCCAAAAACGACCCAACATTACTGCACGAGGTTGTGTAATTGATTTCAAAACAAAATTTTCAATACCATTCGCAAAAATTTTAGTCTGAGAATCTTCAATTTGGTGGTGTTCTCACAACCAAACCACCTTTAAAGGAACCGGGGACATTGGCGGTAAGCATCAGAATATGCTATTGAAAAAAAACTTGTCTTATAAAGTAATATAAACAAAATGATTTACTCTGAAATAGGAGACGGCCAATATAAAAAAGAGACCTATTTAATCTGGAAGTGGTTTACATTTGTTTTAAATCCTAGTTTGTGTCAAATCACACGTGTCATGAGAAAATCAGTGCTAGTCGCAAAAGCATAAAGCTAGTTGAAATTTGAGGATGATGTATTAAATTCAAAGATAAAGCAACTAAGGAGTTTAATGGACACATTACAATATATGCTGAAAGCATAAAGCTAGTTGAAATTTGAGGATGATGTATTAAATTCAAAGATAAAGCAACTAAGGAGTCTAATGGACACATTACAATATATGCCGACACTTTCAAGGATGAGTGTTTGTTGAAAGTTGAGAGAAATGAAAGAAAAAAAATGGGATTTAAATTGAGGAATTAGGAAATTTCAAGCCAACGAAAAGATAGGATGAAATAATGAATTGTGCCCAAAATATATGGCGATCAGCTTGAAAATACTAGGAGAAAATTCATAGTTATTGTAGCCTTTTGTGTCCTGAAGGCTGAACACAACTAAATTGTCACTCTAATTGGAATAAAATTCATTGAAGGCAGCAGACGGATAGAGGGATGAAAGGAAACCAAAAAAGTATGCATCGAAGTCCAAACTGTTGATAATGTAGTTTTTAAAGTTGTGATAAAGTGGTCATGTGAAAGGTAGAGATACCTTAGCAATGCAACAAAACAGAAAATTCAATAGTTTTTATATAATGTCATGACTAAAAAATAAAAACAATGCATGCAGCAGACACTTTGACAAACTGTGCAGAAAAGATAGGTATAGAAAAACATTTTGAAGAAGAATGACTCATCCAAAGAAATTAGAAGTTAGAACATGGTTTATCTTTTCTTTTTTTGACAAGAGAACATGGTTTATCTTGTTTGAGTGAATATAGGCCAAAATAAGTTGGAAGTTTAAACACCTACAAAGGAATAATAAAAAGTAAAATAAAGTAGCAAAAATATTTTAGTGATTTTTAATACCTAACAAATGATATCGTGGCAAAAAATAAAATGTAGTATTTTGCTTGAGAGATCTGTGACTGTTTTAAGCAATTATTCTTTCCTATCACACAAGACCTTTATAAATTGATGATGGTTTCCTCTGGTATCCCCTATAAATTTATTAATTATTTATTTCTTGGGTTTAAAATAGTAATAGTTTCGACCGTAGCTAACTTTAGGAGGCAGGGCATGCAGCAATTTAGGACGATCACATACAAAGAAATGAAAAACGATCAAATGAAATTATGTGGAGCTCACCTGCTGCATTGGATGGACAACAAGAGAAACCTGGTGCCGCAGGTCTGACTGCGCAGATACCTTTATTTCCTAGATTAAGCAGATAAGAATAGGAACACTTAAGTAGTTACTACTAATAAAACTAATGAAAGTGTCCTATGGTTTTAAAAGGAATGGAAGTGTCCATGCAATGACAGAATAAAACAACGATATTATTCAACTGATGAATACTAGTAGAGTCTTCTGCTAAATACATACCTCAAGTTTAGAATATATTTGTGATATGGCGTCTTTCAGTCTTCTAGCCTGCATCTCATTGTCAAGTGAACAAGACATCAGATACAATAAAATGCAATTCAGAAAGTTTTTAAATAAATCATTATCAAAAGATCTGCACTATAATGCATATATGATGCATATTTCCACCAACAGCAAATAGCAGTAAAACCCCTCTCTGCCCATCCAATCCCTAGCTGGTTATTCACATCAGTGCCACTAATAAACTTCCATGTAAAGGAAAATAAAGGAAAATGAAGGTGTTGCAGAAATATTGAATTTACTAGAGTTCATTGTCCTCGGCGACAGGATATCAAAGCCTTTGATCAAATAATTTAAGGTCTAACCTATATTTACATGATCTATAGATTGTAGTTGAATGGTTACCAACATCTTAACACCAGCAGGCTTTCCATGTGAAGGGCATGTTAGAATTATTGGACGTTGATTTAAAAGTCAAGTCTAATGGGCACCTAGCCTAATTAAATTCATCACATGTACATGACATGATATTTAAACCCTTGCCATGAATTTTTCCCATGTCAAACCCACAAATCCTGGTAGACCCAGCACAATAGTTTATACAATCAAGCAAAATTCCGATAAAACTGGTTTAGTGATTTACATATCGTGCAAGCAAATAGAAATTTCAGACAATGTAGAACTTAATATCATATTATCATGCTGCAAAAGCACTACTCTGATACGAATAAGTCACTGCACATTATAAAGATTATATTAGATATTAAATAAAGTAATAATATTAGATATTAAATAAGTGTATTACTTTCTAGTTTTATTTAGTAGTTACTTTGCAGTTTCTAAATTAAAAAGGATTGAGGAAAACTGTCTCATCCTAACTGCCAATCAGCAGTTAATTGTGTTTCTATTTGTATCGAAAATCATGAAATGAATGGTCAAGTAAATATTCAGAAAGTTTCTAGTCTTCCTCTCTTTCTTAGGAGACATGTCCCTTCTTGAATTGGGATGATTGTTACTGTTAATTTCTATATTCTATCATTGGCACTTTCATCTTCGACTTCCATTCATCTTCCAAACTCCATTTCATCCATGAGTTCCATTTCACCCATACACGAATCATTTAGAGAAATTGATCAACGTATAGAAGAATCATACTGTAAAATCTAGATGAATCATTTACAAGAATGCATGCTATATTGCAAAGAATGGTTGCTTCCGAATCATCGATCACTGCATCGGAATCGTCTATCTCTATAGAGGCAAAGGAAATTGACAACGACGATCTTGTGATGCATCTTTGCGTTGACACTGTACAAGAATTGAACCCTCATCATGATTCAGGTTTCGATTCCTCCAAAATTATGATTGAGGAATCGATAATCCATTCTTCCAATTTCTCTTGCCCATCACCACTTTCAGACATCACTTCTTCTCACATGTCTCTTGGTTTTGTGTTCTTGTCAAACACCCACGACCACTCAAAAATTTGGGCATTCTTTAATGAAGTCTACCAAATTGGTTCAAAATATTGCTGAATTATCATTAATTGTCCAAATTGATCAATGGCCTGAGCAATCAGTGACACCGCATTTATGGGATACAACACCATATGACCCTGGTGGATGTTTGTGTGCTTATTACAACCTTGAGGACAAGGTTGTTGTGGAAGGATGGAGTAATGATACGTATATCACATGAATTATTATGTATTTATATGTTATATAAATTATTAATTATGAATTTTATATGTCATAGGTAGTTGTTAGATTTTATGCTGTTAACAAAAGGAGTTGAGAAACTATACTCACATCCTTTGTTATAGAAAAGTAGTTATTGATGTGTTATATAAAAGGTAGTAATCCTTGAATGAACAATTAAGAATGAAATAATGAAATTCCAATTCTTTCCCAATTTCTATGGAGACCTATTCCTTCTCGAATACTATTATTTCCTATATTCTATCATGCTCTTTATAATGAAATGGGGAGAATAAGAGGTGGCCAAGATAAAAAAAAAAAATAATAATAATAATAATAAAAAAAAAAAGTGAAGAAAATAACAGCAAGCAAGTTAACATATCAGACACATAAAATGAAATGTTGGTAGTGCAGTATTAGATAAGTCATGCATGGCAATCAGCATTGAAAGATCTTAGTGAAATCACATTCAATTTTCACCTTATTAACAAGACTTTGTGTTGTTACTGGATAAGAAGACCAAAAGTGCCTCAGTAATTCCTGACTGCAAACCCAATGCTGGAAAGAAAGAAGCACGCATTAAACCACTGCTTGAAAAGTACAGCAACTTATGTGACACTTTCAATCTCAACAAATATTATAATAAGACTATCCCCAGATCTCTTTATTTTTTTCTTTTCCGTCCATTCTTATTTATTTCCTTCTAAAATATATCATAAACAACAGCAGTTGACTCACATCTAGTAGTTTCTCCTTAGTTATGTTGGGTAATATATCAAGGACACTCTCCTGTGAACTTTTCCCAAGATTTGATTTGGTGCTAGAGATGTTTTTAGTCAATCCAGTAAGGACCTGGAAAAAAAATAAACCACTTTCATTTCCAATATAACAAAGTTTTCGTGAACACAGAAAGAAGCAAAACGGGAAAATATGTTTTTTGACTAAAACATTGAGTATTTAACTATACAAATTTGTAAATTTGTAAAAAGTGGTTTGTTTATTTCAAACTAAGCAATGCAAATGCCATTACCTTAAAAGCAACCTCATGACTCAACAGAGGATCCCTTAATCCCATAGTTTTTATGTTAGATATGGACTCCCTCAAAGAGCCATAGGCTTCCGCAGAACCCAAATTGCATCTTATTTTCTCCTTACCAGCTAGGGAATCATCCAAGGTTTTTACTGCGTTAGCTTGTTGAGAATCAAAATAGTCACGAGGATCCTGACCAAGAAACAACACAAGAGTCATAACACTTAACAAATATTTAATCCAAAAAGAAAATTATTTAATCATGGATAGATTTTATGACTGGAGCTAATCACTAGAAATATGAGTTCATTTAATTCTTGAGACAAAGTAGGACCTTGATACAGAGTGGTGCAAATGGATGATCATCTTGAGCCTGAAGATCCTCAATCTGGGCCATCTTAGAAATTCTGTTTCGCCTCTCCTCCTCTACAACCCCATCAGATTCTGTATAGTGGTATAAATTAAGAGCTTGCACAACATGAACGGAAAGGAAAAGGACAAGAAATAAGTTAGTCTCACTAACCATGTTTTCTCCGAGCAAGCACTTCTACCGCTGTTCTTGGATGTTCCATATCTATATCTACATTTATGTTTGAATCTGAATCATCAGACCAGACCATTCTAACATAAATATGTTGCACCTACACAGGTTTAATTGCATATTCTGGATTCAATTTATTTCGGGACTATTTTGATGTTTGGATCACACTTTCAAATGTACAGAAAACACATTTGATGCCAATAAAATGCTTCAACAGAAAGAAACAAGAGGAATTTAAGACACATAGTAAAGTTGGGGATTTGCAGTTAGAATCATCATTCTGTACAACCACTAAATCATCTGCTCGAGAAACAAGTTTTAAAAGAATGCACAAAGTAGAGAAGTGGATGTATCTGAAAAAGTGTCCGAAAAATGTCCTATCCTATTCCTATGGAGTAATTACACACGAGATAGAGAACCAATGCAATAAATGAGCCGGCATATGAAGCAACTAGTTTTCCTTCACTTTGCATTTGAACTATTATTCATTTTTGTAGAACATAATCATACATCAACTTCAATACGACTAATGGAGTAGTGCAAATTAATCACATGTGCTTTTCCAAAAATAAAATGTGAATGATTCACTTATGAAATGTATATTTGTCAATCTTTACACATTTACAATCAAAAGACCTTATTTCTTTCTGATTGTAGAGTTTAACACAGAAAGTATAAGGAATGAATTCCATGAGACAGAAAGACATAAAACATCCAAAATGAGAACAAAGTTTAAGAATGAAATTATGAAACAAAAAAAAAATCATCAAATTAGAGAGAGAGAGAGAGAGAGAGAGAGAGAGAGAGAGATTACCTAAAGTTTTTCCTTCAAGAACCACCTCACTTTGTCTGTTGAGATCTTGCAACAATGTTCTCCGATACAGAGTATTTTGAGCTTCAGAAGTTTCCTTGCTACCATCACGGAAGATCCCATGATCCTTTTCACCAAATAGAGCAGAGTTAAAATACAAAAATTCAATGCAGACTAGTAGTTCTGAACCAACACGACATAGATAGACAACTGTACTACATTTAAAATCCTGTTAATAACTAAATGATCACCAGCATACGTCTGGAATATGCAAATGAGACATGCACACAACTCATTCATAATCCATATTATATGCAGGAAAGAAAAAAGAAAAATTATCAGAGGCTACAGACAGCAAAGATAATAGAGCCTCTAACGGGGAAGACAACCAAGACAAACTAACTCAATTAGTAATCTCACCAATCCCTCCAGGATAGCCATTAGCTGAATACTGTAAACAGATATCAAGGCAAGGGTAAGGCCAATAGAAGTAGAGAAAGGTGATTCCTACCCAATGAGCACTAAAACCTGATACCACAACAATCCCCTAAGTTGAAAGAAACCATGTGAGTGAAAGTGAAAGAATCAAGTCATGAGAGCTAATTTTCCGTGGACTAAAGTTGAAAATCTTGTGATATCTAACCAGTCATTAGAGGACGACATTGGAAAGGATTCAGAATCTGCTCATACATATTGTTGAAACTATTTAGATGTTAGCATTAGCTGCTTTGTTTATTTCTATTCATTTATAGGACAAAGTTGTCATATATCGTTCAAGTACAACAGGCCATACGCTACCCATTCTCAGTAATCAGCAGAAGTATGACATAATTGTAAGGGTGCAAAACATTTCGACATGCAGTCATTCACATTATCTCTCCACCATTGGGCGGGAAACCGTATCCTAACTTCCAACTGTATTCTCTTTCTAGCTGCTGGCATCCATAAATGAGTGAAATTTATTCTTGCGCTTGGATTCTTAATTGTTTTAGCATTGCACTTTGGGGATTTGATTCTTTCTCCTCTCACCCACTTATCATCCCTGACATGTGGGCAAAGGAAGAGTAAGATTGACAGCTGTACGTGTTCACCACAGAAGCCGGGACAATGACTTGAGGAACACAGAACAGGTCAGTTAGGATGGAACAATGAAGATCAAAGAGTAACTGGACTATTGGAGGATAACAGACATGGCCGCAAAGTAACACGGCAAAAGATTACCCTTATGCAAAACTGTAGCAACAAAATGTTACTCTTATGATATCTTAAAACAAATTTTTAACCTTGTAACATACATTGGAGTTCACGTTCCATACACATATATTCCTGGAGATGTGTTTAGATATCTTAAACAAAACTTCCCAAGTCTTATGCTGCAAAATTAAAGCAGTATAGCTTTCCTTTATTTCAGACTACACAACTATAGCAACTTCACTGAGACTACAAGACAGCCTTAGTGAAATATCAATCTTTTCTACGTTCCTATGCTTCCTCCCAAGTCTTGGAAACATCAAGGAAAAGATATGGAAAATATGTTTTTGAATCCCTTAAATAAAATAAAACAATTGAACTGCCAATTATCCTCTTACTAAAATGGTTGGCAGAGTGTAGTAAGAGTTGCTAGCACTATTTTGCACAAGAATGATTAAGAGTTGCAACTGAAAGTTTTGCTTAAAATATAAATTAAAAAACGACATAGTATATGAGATGCAGAATAGTTTCATTCACCCTACAGGAAGATGAGTGTAATCATCTCCTTGGTCTGCTTCCATGTCTAAAGTTGGATCGACCCGTCGAACCTGCAAAAATACACAGTAAAGATAATGGAACTGAGAATGAAACGACAAGATTTTCAACAAGATTAAAAAAGAAAAAAAGAGGAAGACCTTCTTTCGAGCTTCATTTTCTAATATCTCATCATCTTTCAAAAAAACAGCAAGATCCTCATCTTCAGCAGCCTCGGCAGCTGCCGCAATAGCATTTTTGGTACTATGGAGATATTCAGCTTTAAAGTATTTGTTCCAGAAATCTACCTCACTCATCTGGAATTTGAAGGCCATGGAAGAAATAAAATAATTCAGTAAGAGAGGAATGGATTCTTTTACATGAGAAAATATAAAAGATGCTAACAGACATTTATTGACATCTATAATACCTTACTGGGTACAAAATTGAGGAATGCCTGGTGAACTGCTGGTTTGAGGGCAAAAATCTGGAAAGACAACAATGCAAAGAAAGTAAGGAAATAGTCTGCAAGTCATCTCTTCAAGTGAAAGAAGAAATAATATTAGAAAATGTGAAAGAAATACAAGTGAAGGGAAAAATGAATTCTCTAAAGTAGAAAATAAATCAATACTGAAGTTTAGGAGGAAATATAAGAGGATATAAAATCAATTTAATTTACAGGGATTAGAAGGGGAAAAGGAAAAGAAAGAAATAAAACTAGAATAATTTGATGTGATATAAAATACAAAGAACCAACACCAATTTATACGAAAGAAATTAAGTCACGTACTACTACAAACCACGACCTACAAATATAGAAACATGAAATTAAGAAATAAATCATAACGTTCCTTCCTCAATTAGCAGACTGCATTATCCTATAAGAAATGCACTAATGCAGTCCCAAGATAGTCTAATAAAAGCATCCATAAGAAATACAAAACATAGACTTAAGAAAAAAGGAAAAACAGTTCCAACCCCTAAGACAAAAATGGAAGCTGCGACAACCACCCCAAACACTAGAAAACTCTCTCAAAATAACTTAAACATAAAAATCTAAAGAGTGTAAATTCTGAACTCGGAGTAAGTTAAAAAAACATTCTCCTTAACCTTCAAAACAGAAGCCAGCCAACTTCAATAAAACCTTTTGAAATGACAATTTATTATAGTAACTAATCTTGGAAGTCCTTTTCAACCTCCTCCTTGTTATTGAACGTCAACGATTGAGAAAATATCTTAACATCCTCATCAAACTAACCAACTTTAATATCCCCAAAAAATCATTCCATACGATGTAAAACTCAAACAAGTAAAATCTCAAATAAAACGAGTTGCTCATGCACTAATTGTAGCTATAAATAAAATAAAAAAAACTAATCATGTTGATACTCAGAGATAGGTTGAAAGCTATTACTCAATTTATTGACGACAAAAACACAAGTCTCATCCCAATAAATGGAATTTCAATGAGAATTCCATTAGGTGGAGTTGGCTACATATGTCAATTGACACCACAATATCTTAAGTCTTACGATGGAACATTTACTTCTAAACCTCTCTTAATTTTTGTTCAAACCATCCGAGAAGAGACTGCCACATTTTTTACAAAATCCCAATTTTCTCTTCAATGATCGGATTGCTGATCCTATCTTCTGTGGTCGTTCGTTCATCGTAACATTATTGTCTCAACAACACTGAGTTTACTTTCTTGTTGGCTCTTTACGACCGAACATCTTGTCTTGTACAACTGTTGAAATATATATTATTTCCTTTAATTATTATTCTATTTTAATGGTTGTTTATTTTTCATTATGTCACTGCTTAATTAAAGAGTTGACTAGTTGTATTCTCTCCTATAAAAGGAGCACCATTCTCATTGAAATAAACAACTCTTAAGTTATAGAGTAATTTCTACATGGCATCAGAGCCCCCGATTTTTGGGGGCCTTGCTTCCGCATAAACCCTAGCCGCCATCATTACGGCTCCTTTTTGTTTTCTTTTCTGGTTTTTTATATCCAGCAACACTGTTCACCGAAGTACTGTTCATACTGCGGCACTGTTCACGCATCTACTATTAATAGCGCTGGCACTGTTCATACCGTGGTTACTGTTCGCGTGTGTACTATTCACATCGCCGGTACTGTTCACTACCGCGGTTACTGTTCACGAGAAGAAAAATACTCAGAATCGTAGCTTGCAGTGTCTGAGTCGGATCTAAAAGTGAAAATTCAAAGGGGATGAATAAATCTAAGACCAGAAGAGAGAAGGCGCGACAAAGGGTGATGATGAGTAAGACAATTTTCAACTCGTCAACTGAAGGTCGTGCATTCCAAGATATTTCTGATCAAGGGCAGCAGTCTTCCTCAAACTCACTTCCGTCCACTAATGAACAATTGTACAAGCTTCTTGAGTCTCAAACAACTTCTCGTATGTTTTCCTTCGGTTCCATTGCCCAAAAATGTAATTTTTTAGAGTCAGCCCTCCTTAGTGTCAAACCAAGTCGTACCTGGATTGTTGATTCAGGTGCTACTGATCATATGACAGGAGAGTCTAGTATGTTTTCTTCATATAGTCCTTGTGCAGGTAATTTAAAAATTAAGATTGCCGATGGTTCTCTTTCAGCTGTGGCAAGAAAAGGTTCTGTCATTATTTCTCCATTATTAACTCTTCAGGATGTTTTACATGTCCCCAATCTGTCGTGTAACCTATTGTCTGTCAGTAAATTAACCCGAAATAAAAGGTGTCAAACTCATTTTTTTGATACTCATTGTTTGTTTCAGGATTCAATCTCGGGTAAGACGATTGGCAGTGCTAAGCAGAATGGAGGACTCTACTACCTTGAAGATGAACTTGAAACTAGACATCAACTTGGACAAATAAGTTCTTTCTCTAAATCCTTTTTTGTTTCAAATAATAAGGATGATGTTATGTTGTGGCATTTAAGATTGGGTCACCCAAGTTTCAAATATTTAAAAACTGTATTTCCGAAATTGTTTGTTGATCAAGATTTTTCTTCTTTTCAATGTGAAATTTGTGAACTTGCAAAACATCACCGAAGCTCTTTTCCTGCCCAAACATATAAACCTTCAAAACCTTTTTCTATTATCCATAGTGATGTTTGGGGGCCTAATAGGATTAATTCTCTATCCAACAAAAGATGGTTTATCACCTTTACTGATGATCATACTAGAATTTGTTGGGTATATTTATTAAAAGAAAAATCAGAGGTAGGACAAATTGTCAAAAGTTTTATTAAATTGGTGCAGACTCAGTTTAATTCCACTATACAAGTTTTCAGAACTGACAATGGAACTGAATATTTTAACACAGTTTTGGGAAATTTTTTTATGGAAAATGGGATAGTTCATCAAAGTACATGTGTTAACTCACCCCAACAAAATGGAATTGCAGAGAGGAAAAATAGGCACCTTCTTGAAGTGGCTAGAGCCTTACTTTTTTCCACTAAAGTTCCAAAATACTTATGGGGTGAGGCTATTTTAACCGCTGCACATTTGATAAACCGCATGCCATCTCGTGTTTTAAACCTTAAGACTCCTCTCGAAACTTTTTTAAAATTCTTTCCCATTGCCTCTATTTCAGCCGATTTGCCTCTAAAAATATTTGGATGCACTGCATTTGTCCATGAACACAAACAAATAGGCAAACTTGAACCTCGTGCTATTAAATGTGTCTTTGTTGGATATTCTCCCACTCAAAAAGGGTATAAATGTTTTGATCCTAGTTCTAAACGGTTGCTGGTAACTATGGATGTTACTTTTTTTGAAAATAAACCTTTTTTTGAGAGCAATCATCTTCAAGGGGGGAAATCAAATGAAGATTCATTTATTTTTTTGAAAATTTAATTCTATCAGAAAATATGTTTATATCACATAGTTCTAGGCCACTTGCACCTAAAGAAAATGCCCCAGATAATGTAAGTGAACCTACTCCTTTCATGAGCGAGGATGTCACAGAATCAGGGGCAACAAACCAAAATTCTAACAAAGACTCTTTGGAATCTAAGGATAATCAAGAATTAAGTCAAATGTCACTACATGAACATCCTTATAATGAAACAGAAAGAAAGTTTGGAGAAGGTGAAGGAACTTGGAAAGGAGTAATTTATGAAAGAAGGAACCATGATAAGGTAGTAGAAGACTTGATTCCTCAGCACAGTCATGGATCTGAACCGAGGGAGAATCAACCTACAAATATAAAGAAAGGTAAAATTCCTCCTGATATTCATGATCCTATTCTTGATGTTCCAATAGCTCATAGGAAACCAGTTAGAGCTTGCACCAAGCACCCCATGTCTAGGTTCGTATCATATTCAAATTTATCCTCCTCTTTTTCTGCATTTACCTCTCACTTGTCTTGTATAGAAATTCCTAAAAATGTACAGGAAGCTCTAAATGTTCCAAAGTGGAAGGAAGCTGTGTTTGAGGAGATGAGAGCACTTGAGAAGAATAACACTTGGAGTGTTATGACTTTACCAGCTGGAAAGAAAACCGTGGGTTGTAAGTGGGTGTTTACAGTAAAATACAACTCTGACGGTTCAGTAGAAAGATATAAGGCAAGGCTGGTTGCTAAAGGGTTTACTCAGACCTATGGCATGGACTACTCAGAAACTTTTGCTCCTGTTGCAAAGTTGAACACTGTTAGGATCTTCTTATCTCTTGCTGCGAATTTGGATTGGCCTCTACATCAATTAGATGTAAAAAATGCGTTTCTCAATGGTGATCTAGAAGAAGAAGTGTACATGGATGGCCCTCCAGGCTTTGAAGAAAAATTTGGGTCAAAGGTGTGCAAATTGAAAAAATCTCTTTATGGTTTAAAGCAGTCTCCAAGAGCTTGGTTTGAAAAGTTTACTCAATCAGTAAAGAAACACGGATACACTCAAGGGGAATCAGATCACACTCTATTCATAAAGTACAATCCTAGTGGAAAAATTACTATTTTAATTGTTTATGTCGATGATATTGTTCTTACTGGAGATGATGTGACAGAAATGGAAAGACTAAAGAGCAACCTCGCAGCAGAGTTTGAAATCGAAGACTTGGGATCCCTAAAGTACTTCCTTGGCATGGAAGTAGCTAGATCAAAGAAAGGAATAACGGTGTCTCAACGAAAGTATGTTCTCGATCTCTTAAAAGAAACAGGTATGAGTGGATGTAGACCTGCAGATACTCCCATGGACCCAAACGCAAAACTTTGGGAAAAAGGGGACAAACCTGTCGACACAGGAAGATACCAAAGGTTAGTTGGGAAATTGATTTACTTGGCACATACACGGCCTGACATTGCTTTCCCTGTTAGTGTTGTTAGTCAATTTATGCATGCCCCTTATGAAGAACACCTTGACGCCGTCTATAGAATTCTGAGATATTTGAAGGCTGCCCCCGGAAAAGGCTTATTCTTTGGAAAAACTAGTGATAGGAATGTGGCTATTTTTACTGATGCTGATTGGGCAGGATCCATTACAGATAGAAAGTCGACTTCAGGTTATTGTACCTATGTATGGGGAAACTTAGTAACATGGAGAAGTAAGAAGCAAGGTGTAGTTGCTAAAAGCAGTGCAGAGGCTGAGTTTAGAGCAATGGCCCAAGGAATTTGTGAGGGTCTTTGGATTCATCGAGTTCTAAAGGAGCTAAAAATGACAGTAGAACTTCCATTGAAATTATATTGTGACAACAAGGCCGCAATAAGTATAGCCCATAATCCAGTTCAACATGATCGAACAAAGCATATTGAAATCGATCGTCACTTTATAAAAGAGAAAATAGATTCTGGAATTCTTTGTCTACCTTTTGTGCCTTCAAATCAACAAACAGCTGATATTTTGACCAAGAGCTTAGCAAAGACAAGTTTTGAGCATCTCATAAGCAAGCTGGGCATGATTGATATCTATGCACCAACTTGAGGGGGGGTGTTGAAATATATATTATTTCCTTTAATTATTATTTTATTTTAATGGTTGTTTATTTTTCATTATGTCACTGCTTAATTAAAGAGTTGACTAGTTGTATTCTCTCCTATAAAAGGAGCACCATTCTCATTGAAATAAACAACTCTCAAGTTATAGAGTAATTTCTACAACAACACTCAAGTCTTATAGTTGTGTAGAAAATTTTTTCTGAGTGATATTTTGTTATCATAGCCATGCCCAAAGAATTCCTCCATTTCAGGCACACTGTTTAGAACCTACGATTGACGTCTCCCTCTATCCCCCGTATTACTTTGTATGATGGACTCAAACAAAGGTACTTAACCATGAAACTTGTTGTATTGTAGATTCTCCAATTTTCACATTTAAGTTAGGATATGTCTCTTCCAGGGTAAATGGAACCCCACTGCCAGAGATGTAGTGAAAACACCACCTCATATTATAATTATTCTTGATTTCAACTCAATTTCACCTAATATCAGTATTACAAACTAAGTGCAAGCATATGAATGCACAAGAAAAACGCATAGAAAAGATGTGAACCTATGTCATGTTACATCTGCAAAAGATACTTTTGTGCTAGCATAAACTATTTAATGTAGCTATCTATATATACCCCTACTCAGCATGCTATTTCTGTGCATAACAGCATAAATCAAACCCGGTTAGCTCCCACCGATAAGCTGAACATTTAAAGCAAAAAATTGAGCCTAGAAATTTAGTATCATTATATGTAGCATTAGAAACTATAAACGATTCAAGACTTAGCTGGAAAACTAGTTAACTAAAAAAGAGCAGAGTTAGATGTAGTCGCATGCCTGATATTTTATCTCTGGAGTCAATTGAAATTTAACCTGGTTTATCTGAAAAACCAAACAAGAGAAAACAACCCAGTTCTTATTACATATATGCATGCATCTGAAGCTAAAAAATCCAGTGCTGAGAGATCATGAACATGGCTCTAAAAAATTGAGAACCCAATAAAACAAATAAATATACTAGGTTGGCTACAGGCATCAAAAGAAGCTTAGGTCTTTACTGAAACCATCATTGTATAAAATGTATGAGATAATGATGATGATGATGATGATGATGATGATGATAATGATGATGTATGAGATAATATCATACATATAATAATCAAAACAAGCTACAGGTCCTTATTAAAACCAGCCCCCTATATATATATATATAGGGGGCTGCTAATTTACACCCACCCAAAAACATTAAGGAATAAATTAGCAACCTACACCTACCTAAAACTATTTAGGTGTAAGTTAGCAACCTACACCCACTTGATTATTTACACTCACTTTCATAAGTTTTATCAAATTATTTACACCTACCTTGCTAGTTATTTACACCCATTTTCATCATTCCAAAATAGACACCCACTTTTATGTTTCAAATAGACAATTATATATGAAAAAAAAAATAGAAAAACTCAAATAAGCACAACCTTGTTTTTTTTAAAAAAAATGTTTTTTTTATGAACAGTATGTCAATGATAAATTGGAGTTTTTTTATAAACTGATTTCGGTTACTAATTATTAACGCTGTCAAAAAAATTATTAACACTGCAAAAGACATTGAAGTAAAAAGACAATTTTTTTCTTTCATCAATGCTCGTTAATTGTTTGAAAAATAAAACCGGTGCTCATTAATCTGAACAAATTGACAACTATATTCCGCCGAGAAACTAGAAAACAAGGAGTGTGTCATTTATTTAGTTACAAAACTACCCTTCTATTTAAACTTAATTTGAATAGCGACAAATGAGTTTTTTAGTAAAAAACAAGTAGGTGTAGGTTGCTAATTTACTCCTTAGTGTTTTTGGGTGGGTGTAAATTAGCAGCCCCCGTATAATAATAATAATAATAATAATAATAATAATAATAATAATAATAATAATAATAATAATAATAATATCAGACCTATTTGGGTAGAATTTTTAATATTCAAAGAACAATTGAAGTACAAATATGACAGAAATAGTGGGGGCATTTGATTAGCATTTCTAAAAAAATTAACTTTAAAAGCTAAAAATAAAACAAAAACGTTTCTTGTTCTCAGACTTTAGAACCAAGTAAAAGGCCTGACCATTATGGAAGAGGATAATTTCCCATAAGAAGATAACAAACAGGGTTTAAAAATTTGAAGACTCTAACCACTTCCAAATAAAACGACAAACCAGATTTCATCTCAAAACATTCTGATAATTTCTTTTAACTACAATGACAAATGAGTGTAATAGCTATATTTGGGTTTTGCTAATAAGAACATACCTATTATATTCTAATCACCGATAAAATCAGCTTGTTTTATTAGTGTTAGATCACTTTTTATAGTAAATATGTTACCCAAACACAAGTTTTTAAGATTTTGTTTTCGAAGGTTATTCTTCCAAACTGTAAAACAAAACTAATCAATCATATTCATCAGGTTCAAAGCCTGTTTGTCATAGAATTGTCACACATTAAAAGCTTCCAAAAGCTGAGTTCTGTGCTCTATAACAGACGAGAATTAAAAAAAAAATCCTAAACCATATTCAATATTTCAATTCAATGTGTCTTTTAAACAATTACTTAGCTGCAACATACAGACAGTTAAATATATAATGTTCTCATGATGAGATCCAAACCCATCTGAGTGCAATCAAAAAATAAAGTATAAATGCAAAAGAGAAGATGCAGTGCCATACCCGACCGTCACTAGTAGGCTTTGTGTCGAAGATCAAAGAATTTTTAAATCCAATCCTTTGTTTTAACTTTCGGCTTTCATCTTGGTCGAGCAATTTCTGTAAAATGTTTTTTAAAGATAAGTAATTTACAAGAGAATCGGAAGGTAAAATATCCTCCATATAAAAACGGATACATAAATAGAGCAAAGCTCTACAATCTCTCTGCCTATATATTAGAGTAACCCCTTAAAATGACCATGTCCTATACACAAATATTTGATTTGCAATATACTTACGTTGTATTTTTTTGTTTTTTGTTTTTTATGAATAAAAACTCTTTCAATCATCATAATATCAACAACAGATCTATCATTATTAAATATATAAAGGCCCCAGGGTAGTTTAATATCCAAATGCCCTTGGCAAACAAGGAATAAATACTAAGAACAATAATATATTACATAGTGATATATCTAGATTACATTTACCTTCTTTGTAGCCCAAAATTCTGATTCTGTAAGCTTATCACTCATCACAAGTTCCTTATGAATCTTCTGCAATTTACTGCAATAGTTGAACTTTAGCAAAATCAATAACATTGATCCAGTCAAGGAATAACTTAAACTAAGACGACCTTATGACCATGGGTTACTACTACTGAGTGGCATTTTGAGCAAGAGCAACTATAAATAAATAAATGGATAATTTTGAAGTAACAGTACAATAGCAAAGCAAAGAGGAGTTTGCAACAAGAAATTTAGCCATGAGCAGAATAGTAAACAATACTTTCTTTCAAAAAAGTTGAAGTACAATAGTAAAAACCAAATACCTATCTTCTCCCAATAGCTTCATCCTCAGTGTCATTTCGGCAGTGCTAAGCTGTTCATCGGAAACAACTTTTGGGGCTTCTGCAGGCTTGCTAATAATACCAGCTGCTCAAATGTACCAAAAAAACACAATAGGAAAACATATATGAAATGAAACAACTGAAAATAAAAGTATTGACAGATGAATAAAGAAAGGGAATAAAAGAAAAATCATGACAACTCAGAATCTCCTTTTCATGTTACTTTACTCCATACCATCTCTGTTAACAATTCCTAGTTGTAAATTATAACTGCATTAGAAAATCAATAGGAAGGTCGATACCATGCTCAAATTCTTTATCAGATAAATTATTTGGTGACGCATCAATTTTTGCTCTGGCGTGTGTATTGATGCAAGAACTAAATATATAATTTAGCACATCTAAAATCATATTTTTAAAACATCTTTTAATGGTTTGGATATGTTTAATCAATGAAAACCTTTTGAAAGAAACTCTAACTCTGAAACACAAGCCTACGGTCAAACAGTTAAACAATATAATAGCAAATCAGGCAAAGCACCAGAGTACCACAATTCAAGAATGATGATTAAGTTACATAAACCACAGAAGAAGATTTTAAAGAGAAATAAAAAATTAATAAAAAATAAAAACAACAACAAAATCATATTTTATTTAGCAGTAGCCTAATTAGAAACTTACCGACGAATTCCCGGCAAACATGAAGATCAGAAAAGCTTTCAAACTCAAAGATGTAACTCCCCTGGAACATAATAGCGTATAATTTTAAAAGTTCGTTTTAAGAAACAAATATTCCTCACGTAAAGCACTGCACTACTAAGTGAACCATAGCACACAAAATGAAATGAATAACTCAACAGAGCAGTGTTTAAACAAAAAAGAATAATTAAAAAATTGAACAAACACAACACTCAGGCTACATAAATACCACAACAATGTAGCAAGGAATAGAAATAGTTGAAACAAACAAATAAATACCTGAGAATGTACAAGGTTAAGCCATGGTGGTTTGTTTGACCCCTCTTTGGTGTTTTTTTGACCTAAATTTTTGCAATCAGAATATAAGAAACAACATCAAACTATGCACACAACACATCTTATCAATAATATTCTGATATTAGACAAATAAAAACATATTGTAAGGCTTCAATGGTTATTAAGGAGTGAAGGAACTCGCATTAAGCTTTACAATCAGTTTACTATTCAAAGTCAAAAGCTTGTTCGAATAAACTTTTTTAAGTTATCTATTGACATAAGCACTTGCGAAACTTTCTATGAGAACTTATAAAAACATCTTAGGACACGTCCATAAATTGTTTCGATCATAACCACTCCAGGATAGCTCATGAAAACAACTTATAACCTATATGAAAACAATTTGACTTTATTTTATTCATTGTTATAGAAATAGCTTATACATAATCACTTATATGATAAGCACTTGATTAAGTTGTTTAGTTGATAAGTACTTTTAATTAATCTGAAATCAACGTCAAGCTTGTTGTTTGATGTTGGATCATTAGGCTTGAAAACAAGTTTCTGTCGAGTCTGCAAAGCGAAAATCACGAATCAGGTATCAAAAATTGCCAATGTGAATGAAAATGGAAACGATTAAAGAATCAAGAGAGTACCAATTTGATCACACCAGGAGTACCAGGATCTTTCACGGTGGATTTGTATTTGGCACGCTTAACAACTTGTTGCGTCGACGAAGACATCGTTAAGCTAAAATGAAACCGCCGTAGAATTCAATTCCGGTAACGGTGTAATCCAAAAGCGCTTTTAGGATCGAGTAATCCCTAATCGGAACCGTCACGTTTGGGAGAGAGCATTCTATCTACTCCACGTTGTGAAGATTGGAGAATCGCGATTTATAGTTGTGTGATTGAGCGAAATTAAGGAGAAAAATGGAATAATCACTTCTATCTAACTTCGTAGAAAACGCGAGAAGCGCCGGTGGATGCCGCAGCCTAAAAATAATTTGCCTGAATACCTATTTATTAACGATATAATTTATTTTCTTTTGGCTACTAACGCTATAATTCAAAACCATTGTTTATTTATTTTTTATTTTTTTTGCTAATTATTACACTATTGTATTTTTAGACCATACTACACACACTACCGAATTAAGATGTTCTTCATTTTCCAAAACAAAAATACCACTAACTTTATATTTATTTTTTAAAACAAACATTGATTTATTTTTTAAGATATTTTTATCTCAATTTATGTATTTTTCATTAACATTATGTTACATATTTAACTAACATTATACTGATAGTGCTAGTATTTATGCGTTTGTGTTTGTGAATAGTATGTGATTATATTTGAAAAACAATTTTTACAGGCATTATAATCTTAGTTTCCGTATAAACTATAAATTTTAAATTTTAGATGATGTCACATATGTACTCGGTTCACATTCACTTAAGTTATAAATTCAATTTAGTTACCTTTTTTTAAAAAAGATCATTTATATTTAATGCATTCAATTCACGTGAATTCGAAGTCGCGCAATAAACTTAACATCATAAATTAATGTGACGTTAAGATTAACGATTCATGCATCATTAAAAAATATTGATAATTTGTCTCAGAAGAATATTTTCCTTTTTTCTTATGATTGAGTCCAAAGGTTCCTAATCATCACTAAAAATTAAACTAAATTGTCTAAACCTAATAGTTTAGTTTTGAAAACATTTTGTTTGAAATCCTTCCAATCTAGGCAACACATTTCCTCTTCCTCTATTTTTTTTTTTGTATTGACCATTAATCCAAAAAAAGAAACAAGTTTGTTATTATTCAAACCAAACATGACATCAAAGGCCCCTTTAGCACACAGCTTCACTCCAAAAGACTATCAAACAAAAACCATCAATTCAAACTGAAACTACCAAACAAAACAACCTCTCTCATTCTGCAGTTTGCCAAGTGACTCAACACCAAACCAAACCTCAAATATCTCTCCTTGTTCCTCTTCGTAGAAAAAATGTTTGTCAAGCTTCAACTCTTTTACACTCACACACCCATATTCGCAAATGCAAACACCAACACAGACAAAACCGAAAAACTTTCCAACACCACAGTCAAAAAACAGAAACTCCCTCTCAAAAACGGAACAAACGTCGTTAAACGCGGTCAAAGAACTGTTTTTCGAAGAAATCAACACACCCAGTTGAAGAAACAGTGTCCTGAGAAGAATTCAGATGATGGGGTTGTTGACAAAAGTAAAATTGGTTTGCACACCAAGTGTTCGACGAAATGTGTCAGTTACGGCGGAATCATTCCTTCGATTTTAAAAGACTTGGATACGATTCAGGATGTTGAAGAGGCGTTAAGACCGTGGGAAAATAAGATTAATAACAAGGAAAGGAGTATTATTTTGAAGCAGCAGATGAAGTGGGACAGAGCTTTGGAAATTTTTAATTGGTTTAATGACAACGAGCTTGAATTGAATGTGATTCATTATAATATTATGATTAGGATTCTTGGGAGAGCGTGTGAATGGGCGCTTTTGGAGGGTTTGTGGAATCAGATGAATGCTAGAGGGATTGTTGCTACAAATTCTACTTATGGAACTTTGATTGATGTTTATAGTAAAGGTGGACTAAGAGAAGACGCACTTTTCTGGCTTGAGACTATGCTGGAACACGGGATTGAACCTGATGAGGTGACTATGGTGATTGTGGTTCAATTGTATAAGAAAGCAGGAGAGTTTCAGAAAGCTGAGGAGTTTTTCAGAAAGTGGTCCTTAGGTGAACCTTTGAGGCCAGACAATAAGCATATGATGGATGCTCCGGAATCGGTTGAGAAGGCGTTGTTTTCGAATGCTTCGTTCGGGTCACATACGTATAACACTTTGATTGATACATATGGAAAGGCTGGTCAGCTGAAAGAAGCTTCTGAGACTTTTGTTAAGATGCTTAAACAAGGCATACCGCCTACCACGGTGACATTCAATACAATGATTCACATTTGTGGAAACCATGGACGGTTAGAGGAAGTAAGTTCACTTCTGCGGAAAATGGAAGAACTGCGATGCTCACCTGACACAAGGACCTATAATACTCTTATCTCTCTGCATACCAAGCATAATGATATCGATATGTCAACCAAATATTTTAAAAGAATGAAGGAGTCCTGCCTCGAGCCAGATCTTGTGAGTTACCGTACCCTCTTGTATGCATACTCAATAAGGAAAATGGTTTGTGAAGCAGAAGAGCTTATAACAGAGATGGATGAGAAGGGCCTTGAAATTGATCAGTTCACCCAGTCTGCTTTGACTCGGATGTACATCGAAGCGGGAAAGCTTGAGCGGTCCTTATTATGGTTTCAAAGGTTTCATCTAGC
The DNA here is from genome assembly GCA_018208015.1 of Medicago ruthenica. Lineage (NCBI taxonomy): Eukaryota > Viridiplantae > Streptophyta > Magnoliopsida > Fabales > Fabaceae > Medicago > Medicago ruthenica. The sequence goes on along the minus strand of CM031371.1, from coordinate 22,117,055 downwards.
TGGCAATATGACATCTGAGTGCTATGCTGCCAACATTGATGCATATGGGGAGCATGGAAATATTTTGGAAGCTGAGAAAAGTCTTCCGTTGGTGCCAAGAACGGAAGAATCTTAGTGTCGTTGAGTTCAATGTGATGATTAAAGCTTATGGTGTAGGGAAATGCTATGATAAAGCATGTCAATTGTTTGATAGTATGGATAAACATGGTGTAGCTGCTGACAGATGCAGTTATAGTTCTCTCATACAAGTTTTGGCCAGTGCTGACCAGCCGCACATTGCCAAGCCTTATTTGAAAAGAATGCAGGTAGGCAGGATTAGTGACTAATTGTATCCCATATTGTGCTGTGATTTCCAGTTTTGTAAAATTAGGGCAATTGGAAATGGCAGAAGGTGTGTACGAGGAAATGATAGGACATGGTGTGAAGCCGGATATTATAGTTTACGGGGTATTGATTAATGCTCTTTATGGTGCCGGAAGGGTTAAAGAAGCTATAAGTTATGCCAATGAAATGAAAAGAGCTGGTTTGCCGGGAAATACAGTTATATATAATTCTTTGATTAAGTTGTACACAAAAGTTGGCAACCTGAAAGAAGCACAAGAAACATACAAGTTGCTTCAATCATCAGAAGAAGGTCCTGCAGTATATTCTTCAAATTGTATGATTGGTCTTTATACTAAGCAATCTATGGTTGACCAAGCAAAAGAGATATTCGAGACCTTAAAGAAAAATGGAACTGCAAATGAGTTCTCCTTTGCAATGATGTTATGTTTGTACAAGAATATTGAAAGGTTTGATGAAGCCATTCAAATTGCAAACCAGATGAGAAAATTAGGACTGTTGACAGATTCATTAAGTTATAATATTGTTCTTGACCTGTATGCTACTGCTGGGAGGCCCAAGGAAGCGATAGAGATTTTCAAGGACATGGTAACAGCTTCCATTCAAATTGATGATTGTAGTTTAAGGTCACTTAGAACTCTTTTGCTTAGATATGGAGCATCTAGGCAAGGTGTTGACAACTTACAAGTAATGATGAAAAAGGATGCTTCCCATGGTTTGCAGGCATGGTTGTCAGCACTCACAAGTGTACTGGAAATAGATGATTAAGAGAACGATGAATAGATATATCTTCTATCACTTGTTTTTGAAGACCGTGCTTTGTTATGCTTGCAAAGTTCATTTTATAGATATGAGACTGCTGTTAGTATGACAGCTTGCTAGCTGCACTCATTCGTTCCCCAATCCAGATTTCGAAGTGTATTCTATAATGCAAGATTGATGTAATTCTGTGATTGGTGTGCTTCATTTTGATTCAGTCTTATAGCTTAATAGTGTCAATAAGAACTTGGGTTGAAGCTGTTGGATGTGAGAATAGACAACTTAAGGTGAACTATGTAAATCTTGCAATACTGTGAACTAGAGTATGAAGTTCACCTTGTACTTTTGGCCAAAGGCAAACCAAGTAATTCTGAAGCCTTGACTTCCAACACAGTGACAGTGAGAAGGAATCCGAGGAAGGCAAGCTGGACTCCTTAAATTTGATGAACCATGTGATTAAGTGTAAATTTAAAAACAAAATGTATACTTCATCATGGACCCTTAAAAACAAAATGTATACTTGATTGACTAAATGACATTTGAAAAAGATTAAATTTTTTAGTGTTTGGATCATCTACAGCCAGAGAAGTCTCTAGAGTTATTGCTCTCTTTAATCTAATTGCCCTCACAACTACAACACCAAACGACAGCGGTAGTAAATGCTAAAAAACTTACGAACTTTGGCCTTAATATATGTATAAGCAGTTTTTAGCTTATTTTATTCAAAAGCTCCTCCATATGGCTAATGGATTACTATCAAATTTTAACAACAAAAAAAAAAACTAAAAATACTAACATTACATTTGTTATTTAAAAGAAATCACTCGTCTTAAAAGCTCTATACCATAATAAGTATCCAGCTTGAAAGACAACAAAATCGAAAAAATTAACAATACCATATTTAAAACAACTTTTCACGTGAAAAGGCCGGACAAACTTCAAAGTGAGGAACAATTTCTTACTGATTTGGAGGGTCAAAATTATTATTCAAAATGTCTCGATTATCATTGCAATTGTAATAAAACAATAACAATCTCCTCTCTACCTACAGATTTGGTCTCTCTGCTATGATTACAAATTAATGCCTTCGGTCAGTAAACAATAAGCAGAAAAATGCTATAATTAGTGAAAGAAAGCCAGATTCATCTACTAATAACCACCCATGCCACCCATGCCAGCAGGCATAGCAGGACCATCTTTATCTTCACTTGGGAGATCAGACACAATAGCTTCAGTTGTTGTCATCAAAGATGATACACTGCAGGAAAATGATTGTGGTGTTAAGCAAAGGCAACATATAACATACCAATAACATCCATATCCAAATCAATATTCTTAACATCTTACCTGGCTGCATCAACCAAGGCGGTCCTAATCACCTTCAATGGATCAATAATTCCAGCTTTAACCATATCAACATATTCACCTAAGCATGAAAAAAAAGTTACAAGAGAATCAGAAACAGTAATAATATTGTAAACGAAAGAAACACCTTGTGACAAAAGTAAACACGGCATAGAAAAGGAGAAAAAGGAACACTGACCTTTGGCGGCATCGTAACCAAGATCAGGATTATCCTGTTCCAATAGTTTACCAACAACAACCGCACCCTCAACTCCAGCATTTGATGCAATTGTGTGCACAGGTGTCTGCATTGTTTTAATTATAACAGGCAGTAAAAGAGTGAGCAACCAAAATTGCAATTTAAGTTAAACCATAGTGTGTCTTAAAGGTAAATTCAGCTCAAAATATTGCACAATTTAGCCTTAAAGGAACCGGTAAGAGAGGAGAAAGAACCAAAAATCAGTGACAGTGCAGAAAACACAAACCTTTAAAGCATTTTGGATAATTTGGACGCCTATCTTCTGATCAAAATTGGCAGTTGAAAGCTTACTTAACTCATTTGATGCATAAAGAAGAGCAACACCACCACCTGCGAAAACATACATTTATCATATATGATTGGAGAATGTATAACTAAGCAAACAACTGTCAGTGCTAATAATTTACCAGGTACTATGCCCTCCTCTACAGCTGCCTTTGTTGCATTTAAGGCATCTGTAACTCTATCCTTTTTCTCACCAACTTCAGCTTCACTAGCTCCTCCAATCTTCAAAAGTCAAGTTTCAGATGTCAGTTTTAGCACAAAAAAACCTTGGAATGCTTAACAGGTTATAAAAGAGCATAAGTAAGGAAGGTCAACTTAAAATAAGCTTATGCACCTTAAGCACGGCAACACCACCAGAAAGCTTGGCCAATCTTTCCTGTAATTTATCCTTGTCATAATCTGAAGTGCTATTTTCAACTGCAGACCTGATCTGTAAATCAAAAATCATCACATGAAACAGATCAGAAGAAACATCAATGAAAAATCAGACCAATCTCTATATGAAAATGGTAAAATCAGATTGAATAGGAGATTCAAACAAACCTGCTCACATCTTTCCTCAATAGCTTTCTTATCACCAGCACCGTCAAGAATGACAGTGTCATCTTTGGAAATTGTAATCTAAAAGATTAAGAAACTTGGTTAAGTGGTCTAAATCATTTGACCTTACATATAATCAAACTAAAAAAGTTAAGGGTTTAGTGAAAAAATAATTTGAGCTAATGCACATCACTCGAGGAAAGTCTGCATCCTTTGCCAAAACCAAGCAATCATGAACAATAACCAAGAAAGAGTACTAAAACTCAACTGTGCATTAAAATGCTACAACAATTAAGCTAGGTGGTGTTACCTTTTTGCAAGAGCCAAACATTTCCAGATCAACTTTCTCAAGATTGTGGCCAAGGTCTTCAGTGATAAGCTGAGCATAGATAAAACATATCATCCATTGGCTTTTAAGATTGGAAGGAATATAGCAATAACCTTATCGCGAAAAGATAACTTACTTGACCTCCTGTAAGAACAGCAAGATCCTGGAGACCAGATTTCCGATTTTCACCAAAACCAGGGGCTTTGATGGCACACACCTAAGACCATGCAACAAAAAACAAATCAAATAAGCAAAACTAAGAATCCAAAAATTCAAAGTACCTAAGAACAGATAAGTAAAGCTACAGATAGGCAAAACAAACCTTGATTCCGGCGCGAAGCTTATTTAGGATAAGAGTTGCAAGGGCATCACTTTCTATATCTTCAGCAACAATCAATAAAGGTCTTTGTTTCTGGTGATGAGGAAGTGTTGGTCAGTTTCAATATTTTACAATTCAATGTAAAATGATGAAAATAGCAATAGTACTTACTTTCAAAGCTAACTCTAATACTTTAACTACGGCATTCAAACTTGAGATTTTCTTCTCATGGATTATGATAAGGGGATCCTCAAGTTCCTGTTGACACAAATAGACGACATCATTAGACATGATTTTTCAATAAAATAAAAAAAGACAGATTAAAGACGACAGTGTTTTAGAAAGCATAGTTATCAATCCCAAAAAATAGCACATCACCGCCAGCCCCAAAATATAGCGGGGATGACTTCCTTATTAAAATTTTGCATGTGTATCTATCCTTTAATATAAAAAGGGGATTTTGGGCTGCCTTTTTCATTATTCCAATTATACCCTTAAACAAATTTTTCTATATTATATTGTTGGTGTGATTAAGCAAGATAAGAATTTATATTAGATTTGTTATATTGTTGGTGTCATTGAAAAAGATAAACATGGTTTGTTGGGTTTATTATAATTTGAAAGTCGCAAACATCTATACCTATACTTTTAATCAAAATCAAAATTTCATAAAAAACACCGTTCATAATTTACAAATGTTAGCGCAATAAAAGAGCGGAAAGACGGGCACACGTGCCCATCTTTCCGCTAGTAACTACTAACTAATGTGTGTAATATATAGATATCATACAAATATAAGCTTACTAGAAAGTATTATTTACAAATATTTTTAATGCTGCTAATAGAGGCATCGATAGAAAACATACACATTTCTGGTTCTTCTGGTTTGTTATGAAATACGGAGAAATATAGCCTCGGTCAAGCTTCATTCCTTCAACAACTTCCAACTCGTTGTGCAATGTCTTGCCATCCTGACATAGCTCAAAAGTTAGATCCCAGCATGAGAGTGCATGGCATAAATATTCAAACATGAACACCTTTAAAGGATAATAGAGATGAAAAGAAATGGCTAAATAAAGAGTGGCTAAGGTGGATTTGAGAATCGTGAGAATAAATAGAGAGGGGGACCTCTAGTGTACATTTTTCTTTTGGAAATAGTGTACACTTTTATATTAAGATAAGCATCACATGAATAACACCCAGTCCCCATATCAATAAAACATGTAAACCCAGATAAATAATATTGATAATGTTTGCAACATAAGCACATAAAACTTACAGCAATTGTGATTACACCTTCTTTGCCAACTTTCTCCATAGCTTTTGCAATTAACTCACCAATTTCTCTGTCCCCATTAGCGGATATGGTCCCCACCTGACATTGCAAAATTTAAAATATTAAGTTGACCAATAATTCAAGACTCACAGTCCTTGTTGCTCACTCCATCTCCTACAATATGCCTATTACTATTAGCTTTAAAACTTCACACAAACCTGGGCTATTTCTTCAGAAGTGCTAATCATCCGTGCTCTGCTTTTAAGGCTTGTGACAACAGCGTCAACAGCCATATTTATACCTCGCCTCAGGTCCATCGCATTCATTCCAGCGGCAACTGATTTGCAGCCTTCGGAAAATATTGCTCGAGTAAGAATTGTAGCACATGTAGTTCCTGCCAACATTTAGACCACTCATTACTCAGTCAAATAACAAAATAAAACAGATGCATGATATCAGCATGTCAAATAACAGTATTTAGATTTCAATTTTCCAACATCTATATCATGTCCTAGGGATAAAACCAAATCAATACTGTAGATTCACAAGAAAGTATAACCTTCCATGGATAAAACAGCTTACCATCACCAGCCACATCATTGGTAGCATTAGCAACCTGCTTTACAAGACTGGCACCAATATTCTTGACCTTGTCCTTGAACTCAATGCTCTTAGCAACGGTTACTCCATCTTTGGTAACTTTAGGAGCACCAAAACTTTGCTCAATAACCACATTGCGCCCCTAAAAATAGGAAAAGTGATACATCGATAATCAGGATTAACACCAATTAAATAAATAAAAAGACAAAGATCAATAATTCAACATATTCCATTCCTACAATCAAAATTGGTGCTCATTCCTCTTGATAAGAATGAACAAGTGTGTGTGATTAAATAAAACTCCATCATCAGCATTATATAAAGCATTATTTTCAACTTTTTCTCCTTATTCTACTACATTTACCAAAGATATCTTTCCCCTGCTAACCCATGTGAAAGAAATAGAAGATTTGCTTAGTTACCTTAGGACCCATGGTTACTTTAACAGCCTCAGCGAGGTCTTCAACACCCTTAAGCATCAAAGCACGAGCCTCCACACCAAATTTGATCTCTTTAGCCGCATAATTTCTGTTCCATGCCACCCTACTTCCAATCTATACAGCCCAAATTAAAAAAAAAAAAAAAAAAAAAACAGACATTAACAATAGAGTTAAAAACAACAACTAATCTCAAAACATTATCAACAAATAAAATATTATTAACAAATGCTATTTAAAACAACAGTGTTTTACCTGTTGAACGTTGTTCCGAGCAATCCTACATCAAAAAAACACAACAATATAAAGTTAGAACCATTCAAGATAATTGGATATTCAATCAACGTGTCTGGATCAATCAATCTCAATACACAATACCCAATAAATGAAAATGTTAAATTTTTTATCAATTTTCAATCACTTTCTTAGCGACCCATATGAACAATTTCAGAAAACACAAAAAATTGAATCTATCTGAAGCGTGTAAAAGGGTAATTGAAAAGGTCTGTGAAACCAAAAAAGGACACTGCCATTGATGACTTACCGAGCTTTGGAGGCAAGTGATGAAGCAAATCGGTACATGGTGTGGCTTGATTGCGTAAAGGATAACTGAGAAAGCAAAGTACAGAAGAAATTGCAGAGACTGGTGTTGTTGATGGAAGAACGCTGCACAGTTCCTTTTGAAGGAAAGAGAAGGATCTAGAAGAAGAAGCAGCAGCTTTTAGGGTTTAGGGTTTTGAGTTTTATCGTTTTCGGATATAGCCCGTGCGTATGTGTTTTGATATACTCTGTTTTGTTTTTTCAAAATTTAGATGAGTTGGATTTCGGCTTATTGTACAAGATAAATAGGTTCAGCGAACGTCGAATGCTAGAAGAAAATTTAATGGTTATCCACCAAAGGGTCCCATGTTGGCTAACAAAAGTTAAGTAAACTCCTTACCAATTGAATCAACTTCATTGATAATTTCCCTATATATAAATGTATGGTTTGAATGTGAAGGGGATTTGGATAAAGCAACCAAGAATCACATTTTTGACCAATTTGTAAGGATCTTGATTGATCTTAACATATTCAAAAGAATTTGTGATGAGAATCCAATAGAGAGACTGCATAGATACTATTTCAGGGTAACAAATGACTAAGCTAGACTAAAAAATCCATATGAAAATCCAATAGATAAAACAAAATGATTAATCAATTGTGACTATGAAGTCTAAACAAGTTAATTGGTTACTCGTAAATTTGGAGTTGGTTTTCAAAATGTCTCCGAATTGGATTCGGGTTTTAAGATTAAAATTGGCTAAGAAAAAAGGGTTAAGTTGAAAAAATGTGAAATTAAATAACTTAAATTGAAATAGAGAATAAATGTAAATAATGTAAAAGTAAAAAGGACTTGAATTTTCTTTTAGAAAAAAAGGACTTGAATTTAAAAGGCAGCCAAAGAGTGTAAAAGTTAAATTGATGAAATAGAAAAGACTTGAAATGCAAATGAATTGAAAGACAGTGCTTTGAAATAAAAATTGACTAAAAATTGTAAAGTACTTAAAAATGAAATTACAAAAATTGAAAAGGAATTGAAAATACGGTGGAAGGTATATTTAAAGTTTTTTAATGTTTTGGAAAGCTTGAGTTATTGGTTAGGAGTAGGCTTCATAATTTAAGCCTTCGTCAATTGTTCTTTTTTAGAACTCTTACTTGTAGATAATAGAAACTAAGTAAATGTCACTTGAATGACGGGCCACAACTGTGGCAGTTACATTGTTGGGTCATTCTCGCCACATAATGTGCCGAAAATCAACACACACTTCCGTTTTGCTCTTCGTCGACTGGTCTTCCATCAAATTAAAGTATTGATGTATCGTGTGTCTAAAATATCCATATTCTCCACTTTTTGCAATTATAGGATAGCCCCGTTGTTACCCGACATTCTACATAACGGAACGATCCAAGGATGCGCTCGTTTTAGACCCATCAAAAAAATATTATTTTTCATTAGATTTTAAAAGCAATAAGGCCTCGTATTCTTTAAAAAAAGACCTCATATTAACATTGTATTTAATGTAGGTCACAAGTGAATCAGAGAAAAAAAATAAAACAAGCGGAAAAAAAATTCAAACAAATGTCCAACGTCTAGTCTAGTCTAGTCTCATCACTTCATTTTGTTTTCTTTTTCATTTCAATATGTTAGGTAGGAGGATTAACATGGTTTGTGGGATCAAAACCTCAACTCCCATTACCAACGAATTGACTCGTTAGTACCAATTTAATTTGCTAACTAACTTTTAGAGAGGTAACAATAGTGTATGGTTATATTTATAATAATATCATTAGAGGAAAAAAAATATAGTACGGGTTGTGAGAGTAGAAATCGAGGGGTCGAAAATGAATAACAATAAAAAATATCAATGCATGATTAATTTAATAAAAAGGTGATAATATAGGTACACCACGAAAGGCTTATATACCAAAACACTATTGTCACATTCGTTATCTTTGTCCCACGCCTGAATTTTATGTCATATTACTTTGTTAATTGGATCTTTTAAGTCACATGTATCTCATCAACCACAATCGTATCTGTTTCTATGTGATTATTGCAAATCTCATGTTTACCTAAATTAGGGGTGGGAAAATACCGGTTGCCCAATCCAACATGAGTTGCCCGATCCGGAACACCAGATTGGACTGGGTTAAAAGGGTTTGCAGGTGGTTGAGTCCAACTGAACGGGTTTGTGTGGTTTTATGTGGTCGAGTTTGGCATGTTCCAGCTTAACCATCGGTGCCCAACCCAAACCGATCCAATAACAAAACAAAAAAGAGTTTTTAACCTAATTGTACTTAGTACGCAGTCGTTTTTTAATTATGGTTTCATATTTACGCTCTCTCAAATTGGAAAACTCACTCTTTGTCTTTTCACTCGGTGACCGTTTCACAAACCCTAATAAAGAGCAAATTATGCCAGCTTCAACCACACCACCTCCACCACAACCACCATCGTTACTCTGTAATCCTCGCCTCACCCCCAAGGCCAGAAAATTCAATTAATTCTCCAACTCGTATGATGTCATAGCCTTCTTTTTTTGTTTAATGTAGATTGATACATGGACATAATTTGTATACTAGAGAAATCACTATAATTAAAGTCAACTTACCATGAAGGAGAAACCATTGTTTAAATTCATTACATTATATATATGAGATCCATAAATAAACAAGCTTTAAAGGCAAATATCAATAAATAAATTTCATTCAACCCACCAAATTATTAAGCACTTAAATAAATATAAATGTTTTGAAATCAAGCAGCAGTGCTCCATAACGATATCCATTGAACATCAAAATGTAAATCACTAATCTATCTAGATAGAGAGCAGGAGGTTTGGGTGGTGATGTTGCAATAGTATCTTGTTCAAATATACGACCTTAAGTAGAGGATGAGGGGTAGTTGGTCCTCTTGCTCATCATGTTCTTCATTCCAGTTGTTGATCCTTCGACATTTAGCCACGACACAAAGAGAAGTGAAGAGCTTAACCTACTCTTTGCCACGTCGGCTCCAGCAGCGATTTCAAGCACGCGGGGACATAATGTATTGGGGTTGTTAAGCTTCTTGGGCTTGTTCTTTTTGCCAGGTGGACGCCCCCGAGAACGGAGGCCAACAAGTAGGTTAAGCTCTTCACTTCTCTTTGTGTCGTGGTCAGGCATTATCTCCTTTCGTGTACTCATCCTAGATTGTTTGTATTGCCTTGAGTTGACTTGCCATCTTTTAATACCAATGGTGAAGGATACAAAATTATTATTTTATTGATATATTTTGACTTGTTTTTAAAAATATAAATTATTCTAAAATTACTCACTTATCTAACCACCAACGTTACCTTACTGCATTGCATTTTGTATATACTTACTCTGTTTAACCTTTCCAATTCATCCCCTCAAACAAACTAACTAAATCTTTACACTCGTTTATTGCACCGATATTACCTTATTGCATTACCTTTACGTACTCTATTTGACCTTTCCAACTCATCCCCTCAAACAAACAAACTAAAAAATCATTACACATGTTCATTGCATATATAAATTAATTGGGTTCACTTAATATGTATATTAATTCAGTCAATAAAAGAGTATAAAATTATTGACATTGTGAAGAATGTATGTTTCTTTTTCATTAAGTATTTAATATATAAATCACCCATTTTTCGACCATTAGTATTTAGATCATGGATGAAAATGAGTCAAGTCAAACTTGCCTCGGTTCGAGTCAATAAAAAATGGTTCATTTTAAAATTCAACTTGAGTTCGATAAGATCTTTTTTTAGCTTGAACCTGGCTCGTTTAATATTTGCGAACAACTGAGTTTAACTTATTATGTTCAAGTTGTTTACTCGAATCACATAATTCAAAAGTCAGTTATTTTGTCAAACAAGTAAAAAAATTCAATCTCTTGCCTTTTAATTTTACTTTTTGAAAAGGTAAAATTGAATTCAAATGTTCAAGCCTCAATAAATATAAAAAAAAATATAGAAAACTAAAAACATTAGCCACAAACACTCCAAAATAAAAATACAAAACCACACCAAAATTGACACATGTAACATAGGCAAAAACCAACAAAATTACGCAACCAAGAAAAGTTTAAGGTCCATTTTAAATATTTAATATATATAAAAATTTAAAAACTAAGCAACATTAATTATTGAAATATACAAAATCATATAAATTTTTTTATATTTATATATTTTAAAATAATTAACTATTGTGTGTGTGTGTATATATATATATATATATAATCAAAGACAAGTATTTGATCGGTGTATTTTTATGTATCAGAGACAAATATATATCCCATATCTTTTTTATATTTATCGGTGATAAATTTTGTCATACGTTTTTTTTATTAACCAACGATAAATATCAGTCCTGTATTTTTATACGTATCAATGACAAATATGTGCCAATTTTTTTTTATATTTATCAAAAAGAAATATTTGTCCCATTTTTTTCTTATGTATCAGTGACAAGTCTCTGTTTCAATTCTTCGTGACTGAACGGGTCTCAATTCAGTCATGAAGAATTGAAGCAGATTAAAGCACAACCTCAAATTCTCCGACGTAGCAGACGAAAAATTGAAAGATTTGAACCAGGTAGATTTCAACAAATCCGGAACAGAACCATGAAAACAAAGGCCAATAAAGCGATACACAAATCAAAACCAACTCGACCCTTCTGACATAGCTGCAGAAGAACTACAATGATAGAGAGGCTAAGTTGGAATGATAAACCAGAGAAAGGAGGTCAAAGAAACATAACTCAAACTAGGCCTGGAAATGAGTCGAGTCGAGTCGAACTCGTCTGAGCTCGACTCGACTCGATAAGAATTGGTTCAGCTCGAAACTCAGTTCGAGTTTGACACAAACTCTTTTTTCAGCTTAAATTTGGCTCGTTTAAAGTTCACGAACAGTTTGGTTCGGCTCAATAGGTTCAGTTCGTTTGTTCAAATCACATAACTCAAAACTCAATTTTTTGTTGTCAAAATTCATAGATCTATGGCTTACATTGTTGACAAAAAAAATAAGGAATATCATCAAAGCAATCCCATAAAAGAAACCTTGTATAAAATAGTTAATGACTTTTGTGCAATGAAAATGAAGCACAACATTAACATCTAAGTTCATAGTCGAATTATGTATTTTCTTCTTAGCAACTAGATTAGAAAGTTTCTTTGCATCATAATCCAACATGAGAAATCATGGTCAGCTATACAAAAAGAGGGGAAAACTACAACTCATTGTTATGCTATACTACCATTGAAATCTAAGAATCTCAAAACAAACTCATCTAAGTTCTACTATAATCACTCAACGGTTAAGATATGAATAACACAAGATGAGAGATAAACTAAGAAAACTAAAGTAAACATACACAAAATATTGAGGTAAGATCATCTTCATTTGCTAAAAATAAATGGATATTGTCATTTGGTGAGAGATATATACAAAAAAGTATCTAGTGGGTCCTACCACTAAGTGGGTCCCACTACTATTAATTATTTTCAAACTTATTTGTGTTTTTATCTCTCCAAATGAAAGAAATGGAGAGACTAATAAATGAAGAGGATTTTGACTCTAAAATATTGGATTAGAAACAAATAGAGCAATGTTTTTCCTTTTTGGTAGAGACTTGTTTGTCTTGCTACTTTCTAAATTCTTGTTGGTTACCGTTGTACAACAAAGGAGAGCAGGAGTTTTTTTTGTTAACAATTGGAAATGAAAAGGAACCGAAAAATAATCATAATAGTAATTGGAAATGAAATTGAAAATTGTAAAAGTAGTAAAGACATACACTTAAAGTTCTAATTTCCTAAGCTTTTTATGAAAAGGAACCGAAAGGTTTAAGCCTTAAGGTTTTTATTAAATATTTAATTAATTTCATAATTATAAAAAGTTTCAAAAACTAACTACAAATTTATTTAAATATATGAAATCTAATATATATATATATATATATATATATATATATATATATATAATAATCGAGTTAACTCATGAACCAAACGAGTCGAGCTATCTATAACTCAAGTTTGGCTCATTTGGTTAACGAACTTAATTTTCAGCTAAAGTTCAGCTCATTAAGTTCATGAACCAAGTTCAACGGATTAATTGTCGAGTCGAATTTCGAACTACATTCGAGTTGGTTCGGTTCATTGTCAGCCTTAACTCAAACCCAAATGATCCGAGTTCAAACTCATGGGCTCTTAAATGGGTTAAGTGAGATTGCTGCAAATGGTGGGTGAAAGAGACATGGAGGAGAGTGAAAAAAAATCTTGTGTTGAGTGTCTACGATAAAATTATATTTTTTATTTGATTTAATAGTAAAAAAACTATCCCATGGTGGAAAACTATTTGTCTTTTCCAACCTAAATGTCACCTAGCTAGCAACACTCATTTTGACACACTCTTTCCAACAATCACTCTATTAGGTGAATACATGTGAGACTCACAAGTTTGAAAATGAATTTCATATAAAATGGTGGATATTTCACCCAATAAGAGTGTTAAAAAAATTATGTTAAGTGAAGTTCAATGATTTTTACTTTGAGATTGGGGGATTTGGTTCACTGATTTCTACTTTGTAAAATCCAAAATTAGGGGGATTTGGATCGTCTCGTGTTTGAATATAACATGAAAGAGTTGTGTTGATATTATATCACCATTAAAACTGCACTTTTTAGTGACACTATCCACAATTACTCTTGCAAACAATCACAAAAGCTCTCTATCAACCATAAATATCCAAGCAGAATTAAAACAACCTTCTTGTGAAGGACCAACTTGGAAATTAACAGAGGCCGTCTTTTAGTTGACAATTTATGAAGGGAACAATTCCTTACTTAATATTTTGGAATGAATTGGATTGAAAATTGTTCCAAATGTTTCAACTACATCATAGCAATAACAATCACAAATCTACCTACCTACAGCTTTAATCTCTCACTATGATTACATGGATGCCTTATGTCAAATAAATAAGAAAAAGAGAGGCTATAATAGTGTTGAAGCACCACTCCAATCCAGGTCTTCATAGCAGCTAATAGTCCATACCACCCATACCAGGCATGGCAGGAGCATCTTTATCTTCTTTTGGGAGTTCAGAAATAACAGCTTCAGTTGTTGTCATCAAAGACGACACACTGCAGAAAAAAGGTAGTAAGTTAGTCAGGCTACCTGCATATAACATACAACATTCATATCCAATGCAAATTTTTTATATCCTACCTGGCTGCGTCAACCAAGGCGGTCCTAATCACCTTCAAAGGATCAATTATTCCAGATTTTACCATATCAACATATTCACCTAATTACAAACCAGCAAGACAATAGTTGACAACCGAATCAACAACAACAACAACAATAATAATGATGACGATGCAAACAAAAGAAACTCCTTAAACACGACAAGGAAAAAGAAAACAAGGAACACTGACCTTTTGCGGCATCATAACCAAGATCAGGATTATCCTGTTCCAAAAGTTTACCAACAACAACAGCACCCTCGACTCCAGCATTTGATGCAATTGTATGCACAGGTGTCTGCATTTTTTGTCGAAACAAGTAGTAAAAGAGTGAGAAACTGAGATTGAAATTGAAGTTAAAACCATACTGTGTCTAAAAACACAAATTAAACTATATTGCAGGATTAAGCCTGAAAGGAATTGATGAGGAAGGAGAAAATGCTATGGAATATGGACGTCTAAATAAAAAATCAGTCAGAACACAAAACACACCTTTAAAGCATTTTGGATAATTTGGACACCTATCTTCTGATCAAAATTGGCGGTTGAAAGCTTACTTAACTCATTTGATGCATAAAGAAGAGCAACACCACCACCTGTGCAAAAACATACATCTATCAGATATGTTTGGAGGATATAGAATTAATTAAGCATACAAATATCATGCTAATAATTTACCAGGTACTATGCCCTCCTCTACAGCTGCCTTGGTTGCATTTAAGGCATCTGTTACTCTATCCTTTTTCTCACCAACTTCAGCCTCACTGGCTCCTCCAATCTTTCATAAGTCAAGTTTCAGGTGTTAGTTATGAAAAATTTGGAATGCTTAATAGGTAATGAAAAGCATCAGCAAGCAAGGTCAACATAAATAAGCATACCTTTAGCACTGCAACTCCTCCAGAAAGCTTGGCCAATCTTTCCTGTAATTTTTCCTTGTCATAATCTGACGTGCTATTTTCAACTGCCGACCTAATCTGTAGATGAATTTTCACAAGAAGAAACAAGTCAGAAACATCAATGAACAATCAAACATATCTCTATATGAAATCAGAATACACTAACAATGGTAAAATGAAATCTAATAGGAGATTTGGACAAACCTGCTCACATCTTTCCTCAATTGATTTCTTATCACCAGCTCCATCAAGAATGACAGTGTCATCTTTGGAAATGGTAATCTAAACATTACGAAAATAGTTAAGTCTGCATGTTTTACCAAAACTGAGCAATCATGAATATTAACCAAGGAATTCTACCAAAACTCAACTGTGGATTAAAATGCTACAACTATTAAGCTACACTGGTACCTTTTTGCAAGAGCCGAACATTTCAAGATCAACTTTTTCAAGATTCATGCCGAGCTCTTCAGTGATAAGCTGTATGCATAAATAAAATGCATCACACACATGTTTATAAGATGAGACTGAAATATAGTAATGTTTTCTTGTGAAAAAGATAACTTACTTGACCTCCTGTAAGAACAGCGAGATCCTGGAGACCAGATTTCCTGTTTTCCCCAAAACCAGGGGCTTTGATCGCGCATACCTAAGACAATGAGAAAAAAACAAATCAAATAAGAAAAACTATGAATCAAAGATTTAAGGAAGCTAAGAATAAAAAAGTAAACCTACAGATAGGAAAAACAAACCTTAATTCCAGCACGAAGCTTATTTAGAATAAGAGTTGCAAGGGCATCACTTTCCACATCCTCAGCAACAATCAATAAAGGTCTTTGTTTCTGTTGATGACGAAGTTTATGTTAATATAATATCAATATCAATATTTTACAATTCAATGCAAATTGATGCAAATAGCACTACTCACCTTCAAAGCTAACTCTAATACTTTAACTATAGAATTTATACTTGAGATTTTCTTCTCATGGATTATAATGAGGGGATCCTCGAGTTCCTGTGGTAACAAATAGATGTCATGGTTAGTCATGATTAACAAACATACAGACTCATGACAATGTATGAAGAAAGGACACCGACACAGACACCTGACAACGACACGGGTAGATATGGCAACAATATTGAAATTTTAGCTATGCATTTCATAATTTATAATGTTGCAAAAGTTTGTATTCGTAGTGTGACAAAAGGAGCAAAACAAAAGTCACAACTACGATAGGTATACAATTGCAACCAAAGAGCAAAACACAATGACAGGAGAATGCCAAAAGTGAGAGGCAACATGATGCTCCACTGCTATTTGGATAGATAACTAAGTACTAACAAGCTTGTTAGAGAGTATTATGTACAAATATTTCTAATGCTGCTATGTAGAGGCATCGATTAAGAACATACACATTTCTGGTTCTTCTGGTTTGTTATGAAATACGGAGAAATGTAGCCTCGGTCAAGCTTCATTCCTTCAACAACTTCCAACTCATTTTGCAATGTCTTGCCATCCTGAAACAGCTCAAAAGTTATATCCCAGCATATCACAAAGTGCATCAAGATGACAATAAGTGGAAAAAAAGAAAAGGCACAATAAAAACATTGCATGAATAACAGCATGTTCCCAGTCAATAAAACACATAAAACCTAGATAAATGATAATTCTTGCAAGATGAGCATATTTAAACTTACAGCAATTGTGATTACACCTTCTTTGCCAACTTTCTCCATGGCTTTTGCAATTAACTCACCAATTTCTCTATCCCCATTAGCAGATATTGTGCCAACCTATCATTGCAAAATTAAAAATACATAACTCAGAAAAACTACTGTCCTGCAGTCCTTGTGGCTGTCACCACTTTCTTGGAATATACCTATCAGCTCTAAAAATTTGATACACAAACCTGAGCTATTTCTTCAGAAGTGCTGATCATCCGTGCTCTGCTTTTCAAGTTTGTCACAACAGCATCAACAGCCATATTTATACCTCGCCTCAGGTCCATTGCATTCATTCCAGCTGCAACTGATTTGCATCCTTCCGTAAATATTGCTCGGGTAAGAACTGTAGCACAAGTGGTTCCTGCCAAAATTTATACCACTCATTAGTCGGTCGCAACAACGAGACAAAATGCACAATATCAGCATGTCAAATGTGACCGTATTTAGATTTAATTTCTAACAAATATACCACGTCCTAGGAATAAAACAAATTTCTAAAATATATACCGCGTCCTTGGAATAAAACCGACTCAACCACATCCTAGGAATAAAACCGAATCAACTGTGACAATTTAAATTTGAAAAATATAATCAACCATGGATAAAACAGCTTACCATCACCAGCCACATCATTGGTAGCATTTGCAACCTGCTTTACAAGACTGGCACCAATATTCTTGACTTTATCCTTGAATTCAATGCTCTTAGCCACAGTGACTCCATCTTTTGTCACTTTAGGGGCACCAAAACTTTGCTCAATCACCACATTACGGCCCTTAAAACAGGAGAAATATAACTTTAAGAATTATCATCAACAACAATTAATAATGGGACTATAATTGATAACTTAATATCTTCCGATCCTACAGGCTACAACCAAAGCTAGTGTTCTTCCCTCTGATATATGATTGAACAAGCACGTGATGAATGAAATAAAATCCAGCATCAGCATTATAGATCTCTTTTTATTCTACTACATTTACCAAAGACATCATTCCACTGCAAACACGAGAAGGAAATGGAAGGTTTGCTTAGTTACCTTAGGACCCATGGTTACTTTAACTGCCTCAGCAAGTTCTTCAACACCCTTAAGCATCAAAGCACGAGCCTCCACGCCAAATTTGATCTCTTTGGCAGCATAATTTCTGCTCCATGCCACCCTACTTCCAATCTATGCAACACAAATTAAAAAACAGATATAAAGGATTAAATAAATTACCAATCTCAAAACATATATAACAAAAAAATGTTCTATGTAATCAAACAGTGATTCACCTGATTAGCGTTGCTCCTAGCAATTCTGCATCCAAAAGCACAAAAATTTACAGTTAGAATCATTTACCATGATTGGATATCCAATCACAGAGCATACAAAAGTAGGTAATCATGAATCAACATGACTCTAGATCCATCTCAATGCACAATGCCCAATTATTGAAAAAGTTAATTTTTTTATCCATTATCAATCATTTTAACAATAACCCAGATGAATAATTTAAAAAAAGATTAAAAATTGAAGCCATCTGAAGGTCTATGAAACCAAAAAAGGACACTGCCATTGATGACTTACCGAGCTTTGGAGGCAAGTGATGAAGCAAAACGGTACATGGTGTGGTTGGAATTGGAACTGAGAAAATTGAATTGAAGAAATTGCAGAAAGGGTTGTTGAATTGAAGGAAGAAACGCTGCAGGGTTGTTTTTGAAGGGAAAGGGAAGTCTCTAGAAGAAGCAGCTTCTAGGGTTTAGGGTTTTTGGGTTGTAGCCTCTTGTTATTCCTATTTTTTACCCCCAACTAGTTTGAGGTTCTCACTTTTGACCCTTTTTATCATTTCTCTTGTTATTCCTATTTTTTACCCCCAACTAGTTTGAGGTTCTCACTTTTGACCCTTTTTATCATTTCCATTTTTGGCACTGGACTATAGATTTTTTTATAGGGTTAAATATGTTTTTTTAATATATCTCTTCCTAAAAACTTTCTTTGATTCCTTAAAAAAAAATTCTTTGATTTTTGCTCCCCTAAAAATTACATCATCATTTTTTGTCTCTGTTTTTAAGTTAATTATGTGTATTAATCAAAATTTTGAATGAGTTAACTATGTGTCTCTTACATATTTTGAATGGGTTAAATATGTGTTACATCACCACTTTTGAATGAGTTAAATTCGTGTCACTTACATATTTTTAAAGTCAATTTTAATTTTCTATACGAGTCGAGTCTACATACCCTTTTTGAATCTATGGAGACTCACGAGTCTGACAACCTTGGTTATCACAGTTATTTGTGAATGTGAATCTCATTAGATTCAACATTTCTCTATATAGATGTATATTAAAGAAACTTATACGATACACTCGTAAATTGAGGCGTATTGATATTATTGCTTTCTAAATCTATAACATAACGCTTATTTTTATGAAATAAATAGCTATTTTTTAGGGGGGAAATAAAGAACTATTTGTCGACTTTTATATTTTATAAAATATCATTTCATTCCTTCAAAAAAAGAAAATATCATTTCATAAGAAAAATCATCATTTCATTGTTTATAAGAATCATACTAAATTTTTCACCGTAAAAAATAATCAATATTCTACATTACAAGTAATAAAAATTCACACAATTAAATTTTATTTCGTGTAACATTTTTATAAGATTTAGTTATTATAATTGTAAATGATAGAAAATATTATTTTTTTTAAAAAAAACCAATTCATTTAGGATCCGTTTGGTTCGAGAGTTTTGAAGGGGAAGGGAGGGGAGGGGAGAGAATATTTTTAATTTGATGTGTTTGGTTCAATTTTTAGAAGGGAAAGGGAGGGGAGGGGAGGAGATTTTTTTAAAATTTTATTACATTGTCAAAATTATCCTTAGATTAATTTAAAATCTCAATATTATTCTTGTAACAACTTTTATTATTATTAGGTTATATTATCTTGTAACAACTTTTATTATTATGTTATATTATCCTTGTAACAACTTTTATTATTATTAGGTTATATTACCGTTGTAACAACTTTTATTTTTATGTTATCTATCACTCTTATTTGTTATATGTAAAAACAAACATATCGTTTATTTAATTAAGTTTAAGGGTAAAACAGTAAATTAATTTTAAAATTCCTCTCCTCCCCATGTGAACCAAACACATTTTTAATTAAAATCTCTCCCGTCCCGTCCCATCCTGTCCCCTCCTCTCCCCTTCCCTTCCCTCCCTTCCCATCCGTTGAACCAAACGGACCCTTAGCTACTATTAATTCATTATATTCGAATTTTTAGGATTTGCTGTATATTAGTAAATGAAAAGTGGTGCTATAATATGTCACAAGAAAATGAGTCGTGAAAATCACAAAAAGCCTGCATATGAGCATATCAGTATTTCAGAACAAATGAGGAGATTTTGGTCGGCTTTTGATGTACCTTTCGTTACATCAAACAATTTCCATATTAAATATCTTATGGACATTTCTATGGCTCTGGCTACGGTAAGAGACTAAAACAAGTCTTTCACCGTGCAAATTGATTTTTCACCGTTAGATATATTAATAAAATCACCAAATTAATTTTTCACCGTTTGATTTTTTCATCATCTAACCGCACAATAATTTATTAATATATCTAACGGTGAAAAATCAATTTGCATAGTGAGAGACCTGTTTTGATCTCTCACCGTAGCCTTCACCCATTTCTATTTGCATAGATAGAGAATTCCTTGACCTTATTAGTAAAAAAAAGTAGAATAGAATTCTCTGACCTTTCAAGTCAACCATCCCTTAATTAGGTGCAATTGCAAGTAAGTTCCATTTGAACTTCACGTGCAATTAATTTGTGGATGCCACTATTTTGTACTATTATACTAGTACTAGCACTAGCACTATATAATTTGCTAGTCACATACTCACATATAAGTGATGATAGTTGATGTGATGCTAGTCAAGAAATTAATCCTGGACCACCTAACATAGGTTTGATTGTTCATCTTGCGTTTCAAACTTTTATATTGACTGAAGCATATGTTTGATTATTCATCTTGCGTTTCAAACTTTTCTTGGGTGATAAATAATTAACTAGAACATGAATTTTCCTTCTTTCATCAATATATATAAGGCTAATATGCATGTCACGCACCCCATAAACATTTATAAATAAATCATGGAGGATGTTAAGGTTTTTGGTCTATGGTCAAGTCCATTTACTCAGAGGGTTGTGTGGACATTAAAATTAAAAGGTGTGAGTTATGAGTATTATGGTGAAGATCTTGCAAATAAGAGTAACCTGTTACTGCAATACAATCCAATCTACAAGAAGGTTCCTGTTCTTGTACATAATGGAAAACCAATAGCAGAGTCAATGGTGATTGTTGAATATATTGATGAGACTTGGCCTCAGATCCCTCTATTGCCACAAGATGCTCATGAGAGGTCCAATGTTCGTTTCTGGTCAAAATTCATCGAGGAAAAGGTAAGAAATTTGCTAAGCCTTCTGCGTGTAGCTAGTTTTCCCTTTTCATAGTTAAATTCAAATGACTACACACACCCAATGTAAAATTATTTAATACTTTCAACTTAGTGTGACACAGTTGACAGATAATTGAATCTCTTAAGCATCTTGGGCTTGATATTTGGCCGGTTAGTATAGAAGAACATTTGTTAAGAGATGTCAACCTCTTAAATAGATTTTTGTGCCTCGAAGAATAATTAGCCTCTAGCTTCGGGTTGAAGGATAAGAAAAAAAACTATTTTATACAATGATTCAATCAAATTTTATTATTCTTTATTTTATTTTTGTTCCAAATGGTCTATTATGAAACTCACACCCACTAAATATAGAGAAGAAAGATATTGCGAGTTTAAACTCACACCGAACATATCAAATGTTCATGTTTTTTACCATCCGAGTAATACTTATGAGATCAAATTTTACTACTCTACTTTGTTATATAATCATTCTTAAATATCTAAAAAAAAAAAGTTGTGTAGTTTGATAAAATAATGTGTAATAAATTTTTAAATTTTATGAAAATAATAATGTATAATAAAGTTTTATAATGCCGAGTCATAAGGATCACACTTCTAAGAGGTGGGTGGTGAAAAGAGTAAAACTAATCTTACAAGAATGATTTCATTAATTCATGCAATAGAAAATTACCCCACAATGACATTGGAATGATTTTCATTTTCACAGTCAATGCACATGATGGAATTTTTTGTGTATGATGGAGAACGACAAGAGAGAGCAATAAAAGAAACTTTGGACACTTTGAGAGTCATTGAAAAGGAAAGTGGGCTTAGTGAAAAGATGTTCATTGGTGGCAACACAATTGGATTGGCAGACATAGCCTTAGGTTGGGTTGCACATACTCTGTCAGTCATGGAAGAAATTGTTGGAGTCAAGTTCATCACAATTGATGACTTCCCTTACCTTCACTCTTGGGTGAAGAATTTCTTGGAAATTCCTGCTATAAAAAACAATCTTCCACCCAATGAGCTACTTGTTGAGTACTTCAAGGAAAGGAGGAAGGTGTTTCTTGCAATGACTTGTCATCATCACCATTAGAATTTTCTGTTCTTCTTCAAAAAGAATTTTGTCTTCTTGCTAAGTGTTTTGTTTTTCTTTTCTATTTTCTATTCATATTTGAGAGACTAATGTTACGTAGGTCCAAAGCGAAATATGAGTTAATGTCTTTTTATTGTTTTTTTAGGGAGTCTTTTTATTTTTAACAATAATATTTTATTTTTACTGTTTTTTTAGGGACTCTTTTTATTTAAACAATAATATTTTATTTAAAATATTATATTCTTATTTAATTTTTGGAGAGACTTTTATGTATTAAATAACAAGGATCATTATTCACAAAAAATGATAACCATGATAATAGCAATCGACTTAATCTAGTTTTTGTTAAGTATTTTAGATATATAGGAGGGATCAAATTGCACTGATGTAATGTTACACAGCTCAATATCGTTTTACATAAACCTGAAATCATTTGATAGGTTATTGAGACTCACCACGATTAACGGTTCTTAAAAAAACGCACAAACCCTTAATCTTGGTGAGTCTCAGTAACATATCAAATGACTTTGCATTTGTGTAAAAATTTACATGGATGATCTATATGCTATAAACTTACAATCCAACGATCAAATTAGAAAAATATGCATCGAGTAAGAAAATATTGAGAGGTGTAATATTGTGTAACAATACATCGGTGTAATTAGATCCCTCCTCATATATATTTACGGGACTCGTACTTTTTATCATTAAAAAATTAAAACGTGATGATATAAAATTATTAATGATATAAAATTATTAGTGAATCTTATTTTGTAATTTTTTTTAGATGTTGAGTTGAAGAAATTGTTTACTTATTAAACATTATTATTAAAAAATACTAAATGAGCAAAGCATAGAAGCAAACTCTTAAGTACTCAAACATGAATTTCTCCTTTCTATTCATTTTTTTGGTCAAATAGCCTAGTGACTAAAATTCAGTGAATAAATGGGTTGTCCGAGGTTCGAACCTCAACCTCTACATATAACAATGCATTATCTATACCAATCGAATTATGCTCACGGGGACTTCTCCATTTTATTCTATATGCTCTTAAGAACATCTCTCTCAGATTGTGGTGGAGTTTCTATGATTCTACATTATGTGAATATTATTTGTTGCTACCACCAAGCTTCAAGTAGATGATAAATCGAGGCAATCCCGTCTCTGATGAATCATTTCATAGAAGACTCATTGCTATACTTCTCTCAATTAGCATCGACACATAAGTTAACTATCATAGGCTAGGAATAAATAACTGTTATTTGTAAAAAAAAATAAAAATTATTTTATGATGTCATCATTGAAGAATACTATCTCCGAAATAATTTATAAATCACACATATATTAACCAATAATGAATTGACTCAAGTCAAGCGGTAAAAAATTTAGACCCTTTAAACAGTTGGTCGAGAGTTTAAACACATGGAGAAAATTCATTTGGTGGAGAGAACCTATATATATTATGTACCTAACAAGTTTCCCAGCAGGGAAAATCCGGTTGGATTACCTATAACATGTTAACCCAAAAAATGACAATTAATTACATAATCTCATTTTAAAAATTGTTTTGATTACTTGAAATACCCTTCAAGAAAGTAGCATTACGGCTCATAGAAAACAAAAGTTAAATTAACTAAGGAACACTTTAGAGATGGTAACATTAAATTAAATATATTAAAAGTATTAAATTTTGGTTATATTTCAATCTAAAATATAACGAGCCAATTTTTTTCTTATAAATCATGAGGGAATACAAAACAGAGACATGCTTGGCATGTCTTGACTATTTAGGAGAAAATAAGAAATTTTTATGAGAAATGCATATTGTGTTTCACGATCACAAGATTGGTAGATTTGAATATGGCAGACAAATGTTATAATATATGATGGTGCATGTTCATGCATTTGACCACATATTTGTACCCCGAGATGTGAATTTGAAATAGATTAAAGTTTCCTCGATGACAAAAGTATATTGTATTTTTTTCAATTCAAGATAAAATAAAATGCATAGTTGAGCTTATTTTTTGTACAGAAAAAGACATGGTTAAGTTAATGATGTTGTCAAGTTTGTTTGTAGTCCCTCTCAAAAAAAAAAGTTTGTTTGTAGTCAAACCAATGTAGTAGCCCCACAACACTATTGCTAGAGTAGCTACAAGTTTTATTTTGGCTTAATTGCAGTTTTAGTCCCCCTATTTTCATCTTTTTGTGAAATTGGTCCCCCTATTTTAAAGTTCGACAGTTTTGGTCCCTCCATCATATTTTTTAACTAAAAAAGGTGATGTGATAGGTTTTAAATGTCATGGTATATGATCTGACGTTGACAAAAATATCAATATCGATGAAATCGTAAGAAAATTCCCTTAAAAACTTCATTTAAAACATGTTATATCACCATATTTTAGACATATTATTAGATAGAGGGACCAAAACTGTCGAATTTTAAAATAGGGGGACCAATTTTGCAAAATGGTTAAAATAGGGGGACCAATACTGCAATTAAGCCTTTTATTTTATAAGAAGTAGCTACAAGTTATGCTAGCCATAATAATTTTATTTCAATTTCTACTTTTTTTTTTGGTTGACAAATTTCAATTTCTACTTTTTTTGGAGTATATTTTTTTTTTCTTTCAAATTTCATATCAATACAGACCGAATAGCATAATAATTTAAACAAATCATGATAGCCTATTATTGTTCTTGCAGTTAATCTTTGACATAATAATCAACTCATAAACTGCATTAACATGATCCTCAATTTAAGCAGAGTTAATGTGGAAGTATGTGATTCATTCTTAATCATCATGATGAGATACAAAACAAGAAAATGAATAAAGAACAATGCTTGATGTGGGAAAAGTTGACAGCTAACTAAAGCAACA
Organism: Medicago ruthenica; assembly: GCA_018208015.1. Taxonomy (NCBI): domain Eukaryota; kingdom Viridiplantae; phylum Streptophyta; class Magnoliopsida; order Fabales; family Fabaceae; genus Medicago; species Medicago ruthenica. The sequence continues at coordinate 22,091,712 of CM031371.1, read as the reverse complement.
TCTTATACATGACCTCCTGTCTTGTTTATTTTACATAACATTATAGTTAATGGTATGCATCACATTCTTTCTTAGTCAGAACCATGTGCATGGATTATAAAGTAATTGAGAAAACAGCTACAATATTTAAAGAAACCTTATTATAAATAGTATACTATAAAGTGGGCTGAGTTTAACCTGGGAAAGCAGGTTTCCTTCCCAGCATGGGAAAGTTGAAACAGAACCTTAGATATAATAATTTTATATTCAGACGGTGTAGATTCATCACCTGCTACTTGCTTTAAATTTTTTTCCGGTTGTGACGGGTTGGCCAGATTTATTTGGTGACGACCGTCAACAAAGAAAACGCACGGTCGTGTATTACAAAGCACGGACCGTGCGTTAATTTTTATTCTAGATTTTAATTGAAAAAACCGTGCGCATTAAAAAAACGGACCGTGCAAAAAAAGCACGGACCGTGCTTTATTGTAGTTTTGTAAACGCACGGACCGTGCTCTTCAAATTTTAACAAAGTTTGGACCGTGCTCTTCAAATTGAAAACTAAAGTTTGTGTTTTAACTTTTTTTCCGGTTGTGACGGGTTGGCCAGATTTATTTGGTGACGACCGTCACCAAAGAAAAATAAAGCACGGTCCGTGCTTTTTTTGCACGGTCCGTGCTTTTCTTTTACACTCTTATATTTTTGTTTAGATCTGGAATACACGATTTTTATCATAGACTGTCTACACCATATTTTTTTCATTTCTCTTTTACACTCTTATATTTTTGTTTAGATCTGAAATTTTTTTCTTTTCTTGATCCGGAAACAATTGGTCGGATTTCCTCGCTCGCGCGTGCCCGCGAGCGCGCGCGCCCGTATAATAAGAGTGACTTAGAGGTTGAATTTTTTCACGATTTTTTGCAGGCATGTTTAGGACATAAAAACAACATCGCCCACAAAAAACGAGAATTTTCCGACAAGAGACGGATTAAATATGAATTTTTTACGCGCCAAAAACTCAAGAACGCGAAACAACAAAACATGCACCTAGAAAACGAATTTTGAGCTGGTTTTTTGCAAACACCTCTATAAAAATACATATAGAGGATCTGCAAAAAACCAGCTCAAAATTCGTTTTCTAGGTGCATGTTTTGTTGTTTCGCGTTCTTGAGTTTTTGGCGCATAAAAAATTCATATTTAATCCGTCTCTTGTCGGAAAATTCTCGTTTTTTGTGGGCGATGTTGTTTTTATGTCCTAAACATGCCTGCAAAAAATCGTGAAAAAATTCAACTTCTAAGTCACTCTTATAATACGAAATATGAATTTTTTACGCGCCAAAAACTCAAGAACGCGAAACAACAAAACATGCACCTAGAAAACGAATTTTGAGCTGGTTTTTTGCAGATCCTCTATATGTATTTTTATAGAGGTGTCTGCAAAAAACCAGCTCAAAATTCGTTTTCTAGGTGCATGTTTTGTTGTTTCGCGTTCTTGAGTTTTTGGCGCGTAAAAAATTCATATTTAATCCGTCTCTTGTCGGAAAATTCTCGTTTTTTGTGGGCGATGTTGTTTTTATGTCCTAAACATGCCTGCAAAAAATCGTGAAAAAATTCAACCTCTAAGTCACTCTTATAATACGGTCCGTGCTTTTTTTGCACGGTCCGTGCTTTTTTTGCACGGGCCGTGCTTTTTTTTGCACGGTCCGTGCTTTTTTTGCACGGGCCGTGCTTTTTTTTTGCATGGTCCGTGCTTTTTTTGCACGGACCGTGCTTTTTTTTGGATTTACAGGTTTGGACTACCACCTGTGGGTGCTGGTTCAACTTTCCCATGCTGGGAAGGAAACCTGCTTTCCCAGATTAAACGCAGCCCTATAAAGTGCAATAAAAAAAGTTACATGTAGAGTGAAAGATGCCTAGAAAGTAGAATCTGTCTTTGTGTCACACATAGAACAATTTTTTTAAAAAGGTGACAACTTGGGTACCCATAAATAAAAGGTGGGTAACACAACCCATGCTGAGTTGGCACCAATCAAAGTTATTTGTTTGTTTTATATTATTTTTAATGTTATATAAATACATTGTTTTGATTGGGCCAACTCAACATGGGTAGTATTACCCACCTTTTATTGATGGGTAAACAAGAATTTCCCTTTTAAAAATGGTGTTTACTTTAAATTTGTCACGCCATGTGTCGTGAAACAAATGGAATGACTTAAAATCAGTGCAATGAATTCCACTTAAGAGTGCAATTCTAATCATTATAGTCTCAAATATGGAGGTGGATACTGCCATGAGATTCTGGTATGGTATACATTCTTTTCTGCATCAACCATAAGAGAAGGTTTCAGCGTCTTTAAGTCATCCTCAAGAGACATTGAAATGTGGTCCATAAAGCATATACATAAAGTACATACATTTGCTGCAATTTGGCCATTTGTTTAATACTAAAAGGTAGCAATGACTTCATCAATTTAGTACATAGGATATTAAAATTAAATCCTTGGTAAATATATATAATATTTGTGTACATGATAATATAGATAATAAAATTTTGTCACCTGCACCGCTAAGCCTTCGATTAATGCATTTTTAGGATGTTAAATATGAAATTTGCCACCTCATGTGGTGATCAGAAAGACATTTCAACAAGTAGATAAGAGGGTTATCTATTAAAAAACTAAGGCTCTTTCCCATGCCTAGTGTCTATGAAATGTATTAGTGACAACAAAACAAAGCATGGCATTGGTTAATTAATTGCATGACTGTCCATATTAAATTACATTAGCTTGATGAAGAAAAGAATATAGCATGTGGGTGTTCAACAAAATCACATGATTATTAATCACAAAAAAGAACAATACCCCAAATAATTACAAAGTATGAAAATAAAGGTCTTAGATTAAGGAAGTGGCTGCAAGAAACGAAGATCGATGTCCGTTTGAATTGACTTATTTAAGTCTATCTAATGAAATAAACATTTGTGAGACTGTTTGAGAGAGTTTATAAAAATATGACAAGTCAGATCCATTTTCAGTTTATTTCTATAAGCTCTATATGATGGTTTTGAAAACAACTTATAACTTATATGAAAACAGTTTGACTTTATTTTATCTTTTGTTATATAAATAACTTATACATAAGCAATTATATAATATAGACTTATGATGATAAGAGGTAAATTAAGTTGTTTATCCAAAAAGTGCCTAATTATCTATGTTATTATGTAGTACTTTGTAAGACAGCTGACCCAAAAAAAGCATGAGCTGTCAGATTCCAATTGGCTGTTAGAAAAGTGTGAATTAGAATGCAAGCATAAATTTTTAGGAGAAAATGAAATTCTTATAAAGAATTAAACCATAAAAAATTCAAAATGAAACAGAAAGTAGGTTCCTTTACTATTATAATAAGCATTAACAGATACCTGTCAAATGTCAATATGAGGTGTGTCTTATAGCCTTAAGGAAATTTGTTTGGTGTAGTGACATTTGAATCATTTCTATCTGTCAGTGTTTTTTATCTCATATTCACTGTCTAAAGGATCTATATGGAAGATACATTTCCCAAGATGGAAATCTTTACACAAAAGGAATTACCAACTTGTTTTCAAGAAATAGCAACAACAGAATCCAAGTATTTGGAGGATACAATTATAAGAAGAGGCTCTTACTCTCTCACTTCCTCATCAACATCATCACCACAAAAGCTTTTCTGGTGTACTTCAAATTCTACTTCAATGAAACAAGAGGTACCTTTAACCACTTTAGTTAATCAAATGCCTACAAAGTTCAATGATCATCATGATGACATGAAGAATATGAAAGCTGTAAACCAATCCATTTCTGAATTCAATTCTATTTCCAGTCCTAATGTCTTAGCCTCAGATATAAAACATAGTTTTGTTCCTCTAAATCTTTTGGAAACTCTTCCGGCTTTAACCGTAACTCCGATGTCTGATGAGCCAGCAATATCTTTAGCTTCTTCTACTTGCTCTACGCCGAAATCTCCAAGCTTGACTTTGTTTTTGCAGGAACCATCCATGCTATACTCATCAACTTCAAATATCAAAAGTAGTGAAATCATGTCAACAACTTCAAATCCCACATATCCTATGTCTCAATTTGTCCTAACTCAGCATCATCAACAAAGTGCTTATGAATTTTATGATTCAAACAAAATGGACAGGAATATGATGACAAATCTACAATCCAAGTCTTTCAATGAGAATTTGTTGAGTACCACAAAGACTAAACCTTTGAAGTATGGTACAAGAGGGAAGCTTTTTAAAGGGGTGAGGCAGAGACATTGGGGGAAATGGGTTGCTGAAATTAGGCTACCAAGAAACAGGACTAGGGTCTGGTTAGGGACATTTGAAACAGCTGAAGATGCTGCAATTGCATATGATACAGCAGCATATATACTAAGAGGAGAATGTGCTCAGTTAAATTTTCCAAATCTAAAGCATGTGATTCAAGCCAATTCATTGAATGGAACAACTGCTTCACTTGTTGAAGCAAAATTGCAAGCGATATCACAAGGTGTTTCTTCTTCTCATAGAAAGCAAGGTGATTCATCAGCAAGGTTAAACAATAGGCATATTGATGAGATTAAAAATGGAAAGGATGAAAGTATAAAGGAGTCGAAGGTTGGAGGTGACACAACTGAGAGAAGCAGAAGTACACAGAATGAGATATATGATGTTGAAACTGTTCAGTTAAGTAGAATGCCGTCTTTAGATATGGATATCATTTGGAATGAACTTCTTGTTTCTGATTCATGACCAATTCATTACTTTTTTACTTTGAAAGCATGCATATGTGATATAACCAATGTAGTGCCGAGATTTCATGGATGGTGTCGGGCACCACCATAGATGTAGTTATGTTCAATAACTTTCATTTTCTCATTATTACCGGTGTGTACATGCCAGTGTTGTCTTCAGTGTCCGTGTGTATGTCATTGTTTCGGCATATCCTTTTGTTTGGTTTACAATTTCATTTAGACCATAACTTTGTTCAGCTCAACAGGTCATTGTAGATTTGGTAGTTCCTAGGCTATATCTCACAGTATACTATACTGAATCAACATCAGATTAAGGTTTTCATTTTCCTGTAATGATCATCATATTGAAATTAGTATCCCTTTCTAACTCCGTTTATTTTATACCATGATACATTGTTCAGAGATTATGCTGCACCTGTACTTTTTATTTTAGACCCCAAAACTGGTCTTTTGGCAGCAGTTCATCATTAATAAAAAATACTCTTGTGTCATTCACCACCCCTCAAGTGCCATTTACCACCAATGAATAAGTCTCTAACAAGAACTTTGGTGTCACTAAAATTCGTATAATAATCATATTCAACTTTGATACCAAAAACAATTATGGAGATTCCTATCACACATGATTGATGCTAAAGTTAAGAAATTGATTACATGTAAAACTAAGGGTTAATACCTCAAATAGCTTATGTAATTTGGGCGAGGTCTGAAAATAGCCTCCGTAGAAAAGAAAAAAAACACAGATTCCACCTCTGTAACTTTGGATTCTTCGTATTTTAACTCGGGGGCTATTTTAGAGTTTTGGCAGGGGCTATTTGAGGTATTAACCCTAAAAATAATAAATCAAACATATGTTAATTGTAAAATTTATCTACACTCCTTAGTTGGAATCGCCATATAATTATCAAGATTAACATGTTAATGAAAAACTGTTGTTTGTTTTTTAGAAATGAGAAACAACATAGAAAACATTATATATTATAATCGTTGAAATGTTTCACAGTTAAATTTAGACAACAAATACACCATCATTATGGTTAGAGAAATCAAAACAGTGTTATATTGGTTATTATAAACTTACAGAGGTAAAGATAACACAAGTAAGTAAAAAACTCCTCTAAAAAAAAGACTTTTAAGTAAAAAACTCCATTATACTCTTATGATGTTTACTGAAGCTCTCTCACAACGTAATCTGTAAGTCCATGTTCATTTTAGTACCTATTTCCAGCCAATGAGATATAACAAGCTAACAACATGTATCTGAGGACAAAGTCTTAATCCTTTAAGTTTAATTAGCACCAATATCCTCAATAAACTGGGTACTAAATCAAAACAAGTTAGTTCATCATGGTAGCACCTTTCTTGTAAATTACCATCTTACACCAACAACACCAATATCCTCAATCATCTCGGTAGCATTATAAATTGTTCGGGGATTATGTTGCACATGATTTTTTTTCTTATAGGCCCAACAAATGGCCTTTTAGCAGCAGTTCACGATCAATAAAAAAATACTCTTGTCAGTCTTGTGTTATTCACCACCAATGAATAAGTCTCTAACAAGAACCTTTGTGTCGCTAATATTCACAAAGGGAATAAATTACACTACAAATATTCCTCTAACCACTACATCTGCCTATACGAATTTAAAAAGCAGACTTCAGCTCATAAATTGCATTCAATATAGATCTTTAAAATATACTCAATACACAACCAACAATTCATAAGGACAAAGTACCATACATCAAGACCAAATACAGTGGTAACTCTCACACTAAAAAAAGAACAAACATTTCAATAGCTCACATCCCTCTGTATCTTCACCTCATTCACCTTGTTCAAGGATGTCTCACCACTTACAGGAAATGGACTGTCAGCACAAAGTTATGAATTTCAAAATAAAACATTCATAGAAAGAAGTTTAAGTATCATGACAAATGCTTCTTCGTCCTATATTTGATAGTACATATAATCTGGGCAACTGCCAAACCAATTTGCATATAAATAACTTGATAAAGTTTAACTTGTCAATAAAATATTGAATCCTAAGAACCAGACTCATAAACCTCATGACTGAAAACCTTACACATAGGCTGCAAAAACAATTAACCGTTTATTCCTCCAATCGGATGAAGGTTTTTCTCGTAAATTACAATCTTACTCCAATGCCAGCTTCCTTTAACACCAATCTCCTCAATCATCCCGGTAGTTAAATTAAAACAAACTAGTTTATCATTTTCTTTTATGAAGAATATATTACCCTTCTTCCCTGCTCCGATAAGACAGTGAATGCAAGTAAAAGGTGCAACATCGAAGAGTCTAACCCATGATTCCCTGACACCAAATTCACCCAAAATTGATATGTGGAAAGAATTGGTCTCTTTATATTTTGATAGCATAGCAACCGGTCCATTTAAAACCACCATGACATCATAACAACCATGGATATCATGTAAAAGTGTAGTACAGAACACCTCATTGCTCAAGTTAAATGACACTACACATGTTTCATCATTAGTTGTCACTAGCCAATGACACACTCCATTCATGTACACCTCACTACAAGTAGTCATGTAACTAGTTGGCATATCAAAATCTAGTTTCCTCCGGGAGTTATCTTTTACACTGTATATCTCCCAGAAGGGGTCAGGCTTATTCACATGTTGAATAACTTTGTAGTCATCTCTAGCACGGTCATAACCAAATCCATGAAGAATCTGGTAACCGGAACCACAGGTGAAAGGTCAGCAAAACTAGGAGGAATGACCTTAATCTCCGTCGTAGCAGGATTCCACAATACAACTGTTAAAGGCTTATCATTGTCAGTGTGCCATTAACAACAGATTCTAAAATACGAATCAGGGTATGTTGAATGTGAAATGGAGGTGGCAAATCCAATTTCACTTTACTCTCAAAGCTATCGCCAGAAAGTAAATACAAATTGCAATGATATTCAGGATCCGCATACTACTTACTGGCTTAGAAAAAGGCATGCATCATTTTTATCGTAGAGTGAATGAGATTCGGAAACGAGGTTGTTGCGGAACATGTTCATGAAATTAGGGTTTTCGAATAAACGAGTCCATGATTTGTGAACACAAGAAAATCTCTTGAGAGATTTAACAGGAGAGAGAGAGAATAGACAAGGAAATGTCATGGGAGGACTTCTCCCAAGGTGGTCTCTGTGCAATGCAAAGTAGAGTAAAACTTTGAATTCCCGATATTTGTTGCTGAAATAAAATATGTTGGGCTAAAGGCTTTAGCCCAAAATGCATTTTGTTCCCCAAAGTTTTCAAAACTAGCGATTTTGGTCTTCTTAGTTTGGAAATCACACTTTTGGCCCCCAAGTTTCACCCCTTTGCAAAATCATGGCCCTCCTTCATTTTGACTTCGTCAAAGCTGACATAGCGTGTTTTTTTAATTTTTTTTAATAAGGTGGATATTATTAATAGTAAAAAATGCCAGTTCTGATTATTGGATTTAAAAATAAAACAATAAAACCAAAGAATGTCACATGACTCATTCCAAATCAAATTCAAAATTAGGGCATTAGGGTTATTTCCAAATCTCATTCTCTTCTCAATCGAACAACCAGGGGTACACAAAAGAAGATGATGTAAATCGAAAGCGATTTCTAAGATCATGGAATCGAAGAAGAAGGAGGCGAAGGTGATGGTTGCGAAGAAGGGTGATTCGAAGGACATAACTATGGGTGGTGTATTACAGTAACGAGTCATGAATCAATAATGAAAAACAAAGGAAAAAGGTTTGAATCGATTGAAGAGTTTTTATGGGTTCGAATCGAGTGAAGAGGAAGAGAAAAGACAAAGAATCCGTAACAATAAAGATAGATGGAAAAGGGAAGAACAACTGAAAAAGAAGAAGGAGGAGGAGCAATGGAGATTTGGGTGTGGAAGAAGAATAGCCGTGGAAATTTATGAAGAAGATAAGAAGAAGTAGATCTGTTATACAACAATCACATGAGGGATGAGTTTTTTATTTTTGGTTGAAATCCACGTAGAATGCTTATATGTCACTTGGTTTCTGAAATTACGTGTCACATCAGCTTTGACCGAGTCAAAATCAGGGAGGGCCATGAGTTTGCAAATGGGGTGAAACTTGGGGGGGGCAAAAGTGTGATTTTCAAACTAGAGGGCAAAAATCGCTAGTTTTGGAAACTTGGGGGGTCAAAAGTGCATTTTAGCCAATATTTTACAACTCTTTTTCGCTTTTGGAATTTTGGATTTTTTTTTCATTCTTTATTATCTTTTTTATCTTCCAGCATTTTTAACCTTTGATTTAATTATCGTTTTTATTCTTCACTCATGAAATTGATCCCCATTTTAAAATAATTCATTTCGAGTACATTTTTAGATGTTTGAACTTAAAAACGATGATATATCATAGTTAAATGAAGTTTTATGATGATTTCATAGTTGTTGATCATTGGTGGACTAATCCCATTCAATGTTTTACATTTGTCCCTAACTAGATTGTTGTTCCGATTTCTAGCTAGCATTGTTGTTTTTTCTTGTATTGTGACAGTATTTTCTCTTGAGGTTTAGCCTAGCATTCATTGTGCGAGTGCGGAGTTTCGTTGGTTTATTATATACATCACATTGTATGATATATCATTTAAAATGTGTTACATAACCATTTTTTAGTCCAAAAATACGAGAAAAACACTAAAATTGTGTGATTTTAAAATGTGAGAGAGTGAACATAAGAGACCAAAATTGTAATTAAGTGATTTGTTTTCACATTATGCTGACATGGCCACGTCGAACCATATTATATGCACGCGAAGTGAGCGAAACTTATGTGTAACCTGGACAGGATGAAGCATCAGGGGTTGAAAATGTCCCTTGCTTTGTTCACTGCTCATCATCATAGGACGCATTTGCAACAGAAAGGTTAAGTCAGGTAATCTCTTACTAGTTGATTCATTCTCTAGATCATTGTTTTGAAAATTGTTTGTATTTGACCTTCTGTCATACCCCATTTTTTACCCTTTTTCATTTTGTTTTTTCTCGTCTTTTTAAGCCGAAAATTTTCGTCGCTTCAGACGAAATTTCGGCAGAGAGGTATTTTAAAATACCTCATTTTTGTTTTTCCGAAGGCGACCATTTTATTTTTATTTTTTATTAATTTCGTTATTTTTTATTATTTTGTATTTATTTCTTTTTAAAATTTTTATTATTAGTATTTTTCTTTTATTTTTTACTATTTTTCGTTTTTTATTTGTTTATGTTTTTTTTATTTATTTCAGTTTTTTTAGGTCCTTTTTTGTCCAGGTGCCCAGAGGGGCATTTTTGTCCTTTTTCACTAACCCTAATTTTTGCACTATAAATAGTGCATTAATTAGTACTGTTCAGTGAGGTCAGAGTCTGAGGCAGTCCCAGATAGGTCAGAGTCTGAGTATAGTACCAATCACAGAAGTCAGATCAAAGTCTGACTCCCCCAACCACCGTCAACCACCCAGAACCACCCAGCACCACCATCAAAAACCACAAAGCCATCACAGATCAAAAATCAGAATCACAAACTCAAAACCACAAAGCCATCACAGATCGAAATAACATCACATATCCACAACCACTCATAACCGTATCAAAACAACAAAAGTGTACCCGAACCAAAATCAAAAGCCACGAGCCTTTCAAACACAAACCATAATCAACTGGAACCGAAGCTTTTTAAGCCCAAAGAGGTGATTTGTTCGAATTTTCAGACTTAGATCTAGCTCTCTTACAAAGGTTTCTGAACAAAACTGACTTGATTTTCGAAAAGTAGAGAAAAAAGGATTTGCAAAAACGTAGAATTTTTAAAAAAAATAGTAAGGTTTTGGCTCGGGCGCGGGCGCGGCGGCGCCGCCACCCTTGGCCGGCCAGCCACGGCGCCTGAGAAGTTTTCGGTGGCCCAAGTTCAGAGAGAGGGAGGGGGAAGAGAGAAAGAAGAGAAGGAAGAGAGAGGAAGAAGGGAAATTTTACCCTATACCCTGACACATGTACTTTCACCCCAACACTGAGCCCACGCGGCCCAGTCTTCATTTCTCTCTCTCTTTCCCTTTCTGATTGCTATCTCCCCCCTTTTCTACTTCTGCACCTCCTTTTCTTTTATTTCTTTTTTTTTTAGTTTATTTTTGTCATTTATTTTCTTGCACTTTTATTTCTTTTCTTGCATTTCATGCATTTTTATTTTCTTTATTTACTTTTTATGCAACATATTTATTTTTGTCTTGCATTTCATGCATTTTTATTTTTCTTTATTTATTTTATGCAACATATTTATTTTTTATCTTGCATTTCATGCATTTTTATTTACTTTTATGTAACATATTTATTTTTGTCTTGCATTTCATGCATTTTTATTTTCTTTATTTATTTTATGCAACATATTTATTTTTGTCTTGCATTTCATGCATTTTTTATTTTCTTTATTTATTTTATGCAACCTATTTATTTTTGTCTTGCATTTCATACATTTTTATTTTTTTTATTTATTGTCTTGCATTTCATGCATTTTTATTTTTTTAGCATATATATTTTAATGTATTTGCAATTTTATTTTTATTTATTACTTTGTCTTTTTTTTATTGTTTTTATTTTATTAGAATGTATTTAGGAACAATGTAAATATAAATGAGAATATCGCACCGACACTCACATTTATTTATTCTGCTTTATGTCAAAAACGATAAAAATGTAATAATGATCGTATCCGAGAAAAAGGACCCTCACTTGATACAACTTCATTTTGAGGGATCCGGCGCGTTACAGATTATCTCAACATACTTTAGTTTTGGACCTTAGGAATTAATCAAAATTTTCAAAAAAAGTCAAATAGTCAAAAATAAAAAAAAACATTTCATATAATCAAAAACTCCAAAAATCAACCTTGGATTTCAAACCAAGTGTCTTTCCTTTCTTAATCAAACTTTTTAATCAATATTTAATTACCTAAACTTTTTCTTCAATTAAAATCAATCAAACTCACATTTTTACTCTTTTATGCCTTTGCAGCCTCTTATATTCTCCAAAACTTTTTTCAAACTTTAAAATCAATCAAAACAAATCACTCGGCTTTTTACCCCGAACTACATGATTTTGATCTCATTCGGGTATGTAGGCAAAAGACTTTGTCTTTCCAAATCAACAAAATAACAAAAACATTTTTCTTCTTTTTATTCAGCACTTTAAATCTGTTTTTTACACTTAGGCGTTTATTTACAGTTTAGCATAAAGATAATTAAAAACAAGAGGTTCCTATAGAGTACTATAGACATTTAGGGTGCTAATATCTTCCCATTGCGTAACCAACCCCCGAACCTTTGATCTCTAAAAAATAGGGTTTTTTTCGAACTTTCTCCCTTTTCCTCGGAAAAATAAAAGATCGGTGGTGAACTTAAAATTGCGAGTCAACGCTAATTAATAGCTTGATATCCTAAAATCACCGCGACACCTTCTAAAGTTGATTTTGTTATATCTCTGGTAATAAATAATCAATTTTATGTTGCTCTTGATTGTATTGCAATAGCATTTTCATGCCTTCTAAAGTTCTAATCTTGGTTTCTTTTTTCTTTTGGTCATGTAGAGATTACGTTAGGTACATTTTGGACTGGAATTAGGTACACTAATAGCATGCACTATAGTTCACAAGTTCTACATAGCTGTATCACCTAAAAATATCGGATATCAACAAGCCCCTTGTACTTTGGTCCCTTAAATATATTAATTTTCAAGTTATTCCTGTCTTCATTCCTCAAATAATAATGCATCTCTTTGGGGAGTAAGAGTATTTGTCACTACTGGGGGTTTACATTCATTTTTAAGAGAAAGAGACAGAGGGAACATGTGTAGATTATCTTTTGTAGTGAGAGTATCTTGTGATCAAGTGTTTATCATTCATTTCATATCAACTCTTAAGTGAGTTGCAAGGTAAAGCAAAATTTGGATGAGGATTTTTAAATTTCTACAAAACTTGCAACTATGTACAACTATTATTACTTAAAAAGTAAACTGGGTTTTCTAAAATATTAAGCTTTTTTTTTTTTAAATAAATTTCCTAGTAATATATATGCATGTTTTTAAAAAAAAAAACGGTAAACCATTCTCATGAGGGACAACTATGGCATTGTTGTTACACATAAACAATATGAATGTGCCTGTCATTTAATCATGTTCAACAAATCATGTACAGTGTATGTTTCAGTTTCATGAGTTTGACAAACCAAGCAAAACTGTAATTTTTTTTCTTAATTAGCATCCCAAAATAATATACTCATACTCGAAACATGAAGTTATAACAGTTTCTGTAACCATTCTTAGATGCTCAAATCTGTAGTATCCCATAAAAAGCTACCACAAGAGTAATATAAACTATCTGTGCACAATTTGCAACTCCCTTTGAAAATTGTGTGCTCTTTGTTGAAGGAGACTCGGGAAGTGTAGCAGTCCTTTGATCTGATCCAGCTACTGCTTTTGGTGCTAGATTTGGCGAAATTGGTTTGCCGTCATCTTCTACATGAACATGAAGTTTCATCCCACCAAGGCAATACAATTTGTTTCCACATACAAAATACCTGTCTCCCGCTCTTGTCAATGGCACTGTTGTGTTTCCATTTCCATAATTTGCCAACACTTTTGATGTGTTGCATGTGTCAAAGTTTTGTTTTGTAACTTCATCTACACTGTATGTCGATGAATATTGAAAAACTGAAAGGAAAAAACAAACAAAAAATGTTCCCAAATGGTTGTAAAAGTTTTCCTATCAATGCATAAAATTTGTTCTATCATAAATCTTGTTATCAAAAGCTATAAGCTATAATCAACTTGACATTTTCAAGTTTCATTATCTATTGAATTTCAACCCCTCAAAAGTGCAAGTAAAAATACCAATACAGAGAATATGTTTTATTTATCCATATATGGTCACAAGAAGAATGATTGATTTTGATATGTTATGGAAGAAATATAGCATTGTTCATATATGAAAAATAATTCAATTTATGTTAATTGGAACTTGAAGAACATGTAAGTATATATGTATGATTTCAATAGCTTATAGAAAATTAATTATTGAATGAAAGATTAAGGTACTTACGAAGAGCATCACCTATCTTGAAATTCTTATCAGCAACCCATGTTTCTAGATTAGAGCTAATGTCCCAGCCAGAGTTATCTCCCACAGTGTAGGTAGTTGCTGAACATGTGATAGTTGCCAAAGAAAACAGAAGAGAAAGAAGAAGCAACTTTTCCATGTTGTGAAAGAAATGAGCTAACTGATTATGGGAGCTATCAATTAATTAGGTGCATCATGTGTCCAACTTATATACTTGAAGTTTGCTCTTTATTGGATGACCTAAGTCTAACTCCCAAAAACAATAAACTGAACACAATGATAAAATTTTAAATGAACTACAAAACTTAACATGCAGATATATACAAAGATATTTTAAAAACTAATTTAACAAAATGACATTATAGTATGATTTAATTTGATACAAGTGCAAAAAAGTTTTACATTATTTTTTTTTGTGTGTTGTTTTGTATAATCCAAAGTTCGTTGTGAGGTAAGTATAGTTTGACAAAAAAATGTTTCACCTAAAAATCGAATTTGGGTTCCTCCAAACGATTTGTCATAAAAAAATTTACATTATCTATGCATAATAATTAATCGATCTTTTTTAAAATGAAAAGACTATTGTATAATTGATACTATGTAGTAATAATATATTAGGGCGTGCATTTTATCAAGTTGGTGGAATAAGAAGGGGTTATGTTAGCTGGGCAGTGGTTAAACGGTATTGAACTGCCAATTAGCCTTTAGGTTTGACTTTTAATTAAGTTCATTCTAGATGTGCATATAATATTGTCTTCCACAAAGCTTGGCAAACTGGTTATGTTTTTTCCTCATGTAGCACGATTAACTAATTAAATTAATGTTGTAGTTACTTCTGTAGTCATGAAAGTGAAAATTTATATTTAGTTTGACTCAATAAGTAATACTCCCTCCGTATCAAAATACATGTCCATTTTAGAAAAATTGCAGTAACCAAGGACAAGCTAGTTTGACACAAAAGTTCCTATTATACCCTTGTATTTGATTTCCTCCATTTTACATTTATTTACCCCATCTCATAATTACTCTCAATATCAATACCAAAATTAATTAAACAAATTAGTCCATCATTTAAACACCCATGGTCATTTCTTGGGAGAGTCCAGTAGTCATTTCTTGGGAGAATGCATGAGTAAATCCACTTAAAATTGGGTCAACATTTATTAGTAGAAAATAATTATTGTGGAGAAAATCTAGAATCCAATTAGTTGGTAAACAAGGGTAAAATAGACAAAATGTATCATTAAACTATCAAATAGATATGTATTTTGAAACAATTTTTTTTTTTAAAATGGACATGTATTTTGAAACGGAGGGAGTATTATTCTAGATAGATAATCAAAGTATTGATTATACAAACATGATAAATGTCAAAATTTTGTTGAACTCTGCACAACACATCATTGTTGCCATTTATTCCCACCAACTGGTTACACGAAACACTTGTATTTTTATTATTTGACAACTCGCATAAATTTCATTCAATAATATAGATAATGTATAGTAGTTTTCATTTTTCATATGTCTATGTATATATGTATATTGGTAAAAAAAAAATGTGTGCACAGGCTGCGGATCTTAAATGAAATTTTAGAGAGTATCGTATTTATAATAAGCATTCATATTTAATGTGAAGAACAATTTCGCATTTGGTTTGGTGGTAAAATTGTCACCTTTTACCTCACGTGCGTGGGCTCAATCCTTCTCATCTTATTTATGAAAGAAACACCAGGTGGAGATCGAATCAGATACCACATGCTTTTAATTCACAACTCTTACCACCAAGGTACTAATATTTTTTATGACATGCGATTGCTTCAATGTTGTGTATTCAACACAAATCTCGGGTCATTTTTCTTTCAATCTCACAATCTCTAAATCATTTCTCACTTACTTTTATCTCTCTCACCATCATGCAATTGAACCTAATAACCATAACCCCACCCTTTTTGACGGACCTAATTAATTTTTACGAAAAAAAAAGTCTACAAGGAATTGACTCGGGTAGCACATGAAAAAGTCATTTTTTTTTAAAAGCCACTAACACCATTGCAATTCCTTTTTTGATATTTCGTTATTAGTGCTTCCTTTTCATTATTATTTTTTCTTTCAATTACCACATAACGGTTCATTTTTATTATTATTTTTCTTTCGGTTACCACATAGCAGTTTCTTTTCATTATTTTTTTTCTTTCGATTACCACATATTAGTTTCTTTTCCTTTTCATTCGTATAGATTTAACAGCTTTTGCGGTTATGACCAATTTCTTGGTGCAGACTTTTGTATATATTTTTTCTTTTGATTTGTCATTTTTATTGCAGTCCATCTTTTGTTTTTGTTGCTTTTTGAGGTAGTTTGATAACATAATACAATGTAACTATAAAAGTAATAATACAGACAATTTGATAGTTATAAATGAAGTTCTACAAAACTCATTCATCGCATGGGTTAGAGTCTAGTAATAAATTAATGATACACTAACTTGAAATTAAAAATGACAACTATCAACCCATCAAGATCAATCACTCGCAAAACAAATTCTTGTCACTATGTCATTAGATATGGTTCACAATATTTTGGAAAACTTGTAATATATAAATAAAACACTCTTAATACAATATTTTTTTGTCAAGTAGCCCACTGATTAGAGAAATTCACCTTAAAGGTGAATAAGTGGTGTGTCTGGGGTTCGAACCTCGACCCCTGCATATATTATGCATTATACCTTATCAAGTGAGCTAAGCTCACAGGTACAAAGGGTGGGAGAGGTGCAACACAATGACTTTTCAGGAGGTCACCCATCCTAGTATTACTATCGCCCAATCACCTTTAACTGCGGAGTTCTAATGAGATCTGGTACATTAGTGCTGGTATGATCGCACCTAGGAAAATAAAATATTAAGGTGTGTCACGACACACACTCTCCCTAGAGAAGACCCACTAGTGACTGTGGGTATATGTATATGTGTTCAAGTAGTCATACACACATTTTTCACAATATTTGATAAATAGAAACAGAATAGAAGGCCAACAAAAATTTGGTTTAATGGAATGACTTAAACTTTTACACTTTGTTGAATCAAAGTTCGAATCTAGATTAAAAGATATGTCAATGGTCTCGAATAGATTCTTTCTACTGGAGCTAAAGGTGGAAATAGACCGGGCCGAGTCGGACTTAGCTTAAATAGGTCAGACCTAGTTGAAAAAACTAAAGCCTAAGCTTGATCTATTAGCCTATCAAAGGCTTTATTTTAAACTTGGCCTGACCTTTTTAAAAGTCCGGTCTGGCCTATTAGTCTGTCTAAAAGCCTAATTTGTACTAAAATTTTTAAATATGACATTTGACCTATTTAAAAAAAGGCTATTAAACATATATGTCTTAAAAACCTAATAGATCAATAAAATTTTTTAAAGCATGCACATCTATTTTTTTTCCAACTTATAAGCACATATATTGCATGTATATCTAATAAAATTTTGTAGAGCTTGTACATCCATTTTGTATAGGATAATAAATGTGTATTATATAGATTTGATATATTTCCTTTTATTTTTGTTGCTAATAGGGTTCCTTTGTAATTTGGAATAAGATGAGAATGACACTAGTACGAAATTAAGAGAGTAATACTCAAAAGTATGTGTACTCGTTGAAATTGAAATAAGAGAGTAATACCAAGAGTTTTATGACTCATTGGAAATCCCAAATTGAAAAAAAAAATTGCAAATAAATAAATAAATTGTGGTATTGAAAATTTGAAGGAACAAAAAATTTATTAATATAATAGAGTATATATAATTACACATATATGGGCCGACTTGGTAGGCCTAGCAGACTTTTATATAAGCCTTAGCGTAGCATATTTATAGATTAATGAACTTTTTAAAAAACTTGAGTCTAACCTATTTAATAAACGAATTAGGCTGAACCGGACTTTAAGTAGATCGAGTCATAGGCCCCTGGCAGGTGGCCTGATGTATTCCCACCAATAACTGAAGCCTTCAGTGAAGAGAATTTATGGTGAAAAAAAACATTAGACTAAAACATGAGGAGACAACATGTATACTAAAACAATTTTCTAAAATTTCACGAACACTAATTCCCGGTAATTATCTCACTCACCTATATAAAATGGTTAAAAGTACCGAAAAACAGTGAAGCTTTCTTTGATCAGAACTTAGAAAAGCATTTAAGAATATTATAACTTCTTTTAGCTTCAGTATCTTACAATATATTAAACCTAGCCTACCCGTATCCACCTCCCCCAGTTGTAATTTGCAAACACGAGCTTAAGAACACATATATCAAACTTTATAAATTTAAACATCAATCACTTAAAGTTCTTTAGATTTATCAAATATTTTTCAGCTCCAAGTTCTTTTGTGGATATTTCTTCTAAGCCCATAATAGGTAAGACACCAGCTTGTGTACCGTCGCTATCGCTTTCCATTTCTCCATCAAGACTTAATCCTTCAATTCTTGCTCCAATAGGATCTCCTAGCATTCCCACTTCTGTTTCAAAAATAAATAAAGAAATTAATCATCAAAGAATTCAAAGGGGATAAAACAAAAACATGTTCCTTCAAAAAAAAAACATGTTCTTTTGATTTCCTTAAAAAAAATATCAAATAAACTAGAATAGAAAATATAATTAAGGGCATCCATATTTTTTGTTATGATTATAAACCTAGCTATGTGTTGGGGAAAACTCGTAAACGCCAACACACCCATGGATCTTAGATCTAACATAAGTGTCACCAAACATATTTTTTGTTATCAGAGTAGAGATCATCTTATTAGAATAGAGATCATCTTCACTTTTCAGAAGAAATTGAGAAATGAAGGATTCAATCACTATAGTTTCAAATGAATAAATACTCTATAAGCGTCACCAATTTTTAAAATGTGCGATTTTATATATTTATACTTACAAAACCATAATGATAAAACTCTGCATTTCTTTAGGAAAATGAAGAAAATTCATATTATATCATTGTGTGTGTGTGTGTGTATATATATATATATATATATATATATAATTCACCTGGATTTGAAAAGATCCAAAGAATGATAGCACAAACAAGCAAAACAAAAGGGATGACATGCACTGCATTCTCAGAGAATTTAACACGTGCTTTCTCCTTCTTAGCCAACTCTACAATGGGGTCATATGTAGGCAAATTACTAGATGATCTTTGCCCTGGAGATATTGATGAAGAACTACTACTTGTGACATGTTTGAAGTAATCATCAGAAAATTTGTTCCAGCTTGCAGACCTATACATCATTGATTGTTTCTTAATTTATAATCTTCGTACTCTAGAGAAAATATATATTGATGTTAATTTGCAAGAGAAAAAAGTAGTTAGAGCATGAGCTTAAATTATTTTGCATTCTTGATAATTATTTATTTATTTATTTAGAATAGAAAAAAGTCTTCACGAAAATGAGGCCTATTTCTCTGAGTTCGGCAATCTTTGCTCTCCAATTTCCACTCAACATTCTCTTACCAATTCAATTATCACCATTTCTTGTGACTTCATACAAAAATAATGTGAAATTGTCAATGGTAATATAATACAAAAAAGAGTATATACTTCTTTAAATGATACTCCATCCCAGGAGAGGAGCCAAATATTTATTTTAGGGGTGACCAAATCTAAGAAATAGAAACCTCAAAATTTTCAATGCAGTTTTATATACTTAAAATTAAAGTTGCCAAATATATAAAAGATAAAACTTTTTTACTATTGATTCGTAAAAAATAAAAAATAAAACTTTCCAATTGAAGTTGTGTTTGACGTGATTTCATAGAGTAAAAATCATCAATTCGAGATGAAAAAGGAATTTTTTTATCTCTAACTCTATTGCTAAGTGTTATAGATGACAAATTTGATGACCATTTTTTATTTCTATCGTTATTTTAACTCTTTCTAATAGTAATCTATACCAATATATAAATGTCTGAATGAGTTTTTCATTATCTTTTGTTGGATAGATATGTCTAACAACCAACATAGGCGCAAACTCGGCAAAGAGACGACAACCTCTAGTGCACGCAGGGACAAGCGGGCTGCAAACCATACGTCTAAGAGGAGACACAAATGTAGGAGTGGTTTGGAGGGGACCTCATAGACGGGCGCGCCCTAGGTTTTAATTTGGACCCTCCTCAAGACTAGTATTATGTCACAAGACCATCTCGCGTGCGTGCGTGTGTGTGTGTGTGTGTGGATCTCTCCCTTTTAAGACTTGGTACCTATTAGGTACCCCATTAAGGAAGAACTATTTTGAGTACCTAATAGGAACAAGGTCTCAATGTAGACCTTCAACCTTAAGCGAAACCCACAGTGTTTTAATATTATAATAATGTAATGTAATGATATATAGTTATTGATAGATGATTAGTGAGTCATGTTTAAAACATTTATGTGAAATGCTGGATTGGAGGGATTAAGTGCTTATTAGGTACTACTATTAAAAAATTATAAATGAGTGATGTGTACATGTGAGACCCATTTAAGTACCAAAAAATGGATGTCTCCATTGTGGATGCTCTAAGGAGCAGTACTACAATGTTGTCGAGGAGCACTACCAGGACCATCCTCAGAATGAGTACTGCCAAGTTGAGGAGCCTGAGTAACCTTAGCAGCATGGCGCACTGACACCCCCACCAAATGCTTTTCATGGGGGGCCCTTTTGATCTGTCACTGTCGTCGTCATTTGATAATCGTGTCGCCTGCAAGATTTGGAATGACGTTGATGTAAGTATAATTATATTGCTTTATCATTCAAATGTTTATTTTGGTTAATATATTTTTAACATATTTGTTTTTTGTTTTGTTTTTGTATTTTCAAAGTCACGAACGTGTGGTAAAGGTCATTGTACATGGGAGGAAGATTGATACACTTACATTCCCCTCAAATCATTTTGACTGGTTCTGGACTCTAGTTTATGGATCTGGTCCTTTCCCATTACTTAATATTGGGTTCTCTACCATTAGTAATGCCATGATTACCGCATGTCAAAGAGGAAGCATTAGGAGACCAGCTGCTTCCATCAACCTAATGTGGAGATGATCATCACACTGGATGATGTGGCGTGTCTTCTACACATACCCATCTTAGGGAAGATGATGAGGCACAAGGAGCATATATCTCAAGAGTACGATGTGGACATGTTTGCTCGATGTTGCTGAGGGGCGTGCGATTAAAAAGTTTTTTTTCATCCGTTGTTAATCCCATTTATGGAGGTGGATTCAGACACCGCCTCCTAGGTCGGCTAATGAGGAGGTCATTATTGAGAAGGATCATTCCAAAAATCTTCCTAACATAATATGTATCATACATAACCTCTTTGGCATGATGGATGAGGGGTTGCATGATGGTGACTCATTCGAATACTTTCGTGATCTCATGAGTACAATGCATGATGAAATGCACCCGACCGCTACGTATCAAATATCCAGAAGGAATAGGCAGCAATTGAGGAGACATTAGTTTTATGTTTACTTGCTTTTGGATCTTTGGTTGTAAATAATTGAATGATTTTGGTTTAAATTTCTTTCTTTCGATGGATGCTGTAAATGAATGATTGAATGCATGATTTTAGTTATTTGAATGAATGAATGTGTGTTAAGATTGAATGTGTTTTAAGATTGAATGTATGTCTGATGGTGTTGGCATGTAACCTTGAAGTGTGCTCCTCCTCAAGGTCTCAGGTTTAATTCTCCTCGGTGCCAATTTGGGTGGACTAGTTTAACTTGTTAAAAAAAAGAATGAATGAATGTATGTATGTATGTATGTATATGGTGGAAAAATAAAAGAAGGTAGATGTATGTATGTGGGGGTTCTGTCTCTGTTCTATGTTACCAGAGAGCAGCGGCAGTTAAGTGTCGCTGGTGTCAACGATAGTTAACCACCACTGGTACAACGACAATTAAGTGTTGTTAGGGGTCAGCGGCAGTTAATTGCCGCTGAGGGTATTTTGGTATTTTTGGGATGTCAGGAGACATTTTGGAAGTGAGAAGAGCAACTTTCTCAACTTGTTCGGTCTTAGCCCAGTTTTCAATATCATATGTTTTTGGCGTAAGAGCACTTTTGACCCCTCAACAATTTTGCCTCCTAATTTTACAAAGTGTTGCAATTTTTGCCTTTTTTCTTTAAGAAATATCAATTTTGCCCCTTATCTTTAAAAAAATAACAATTTTGACCCCCTGTTTTGAGACACAAGGCTTCTTCATAGCAAGTTTGGCCCCTTAACTTTAAGTTGAGGGGCCAATTTATTTTTGTTGAGGGGCCAAAATCGAAGTTCTTAGAAGTTAGAGGGTTAAAAGTGCATTTAAACTCATGTTTTTGTTAATAGAAGGCCTTATAGACAACCTGTAGTCTATTTTTTTTTTCAAAAAAAACTGACTTTGTCCATCTTCAAAAAGACCTAATTTGAGTCCAATGTAAACTAAACTATTGAGCCTTATCGTATAGGCTAAATGAAAATAGTACTCGAATAAAAATACAATCTTAATATTTTATTAGTATAATTGGAAACATTTATAATTATTTATTGTAAAATACACAATGAAAACATATGTCTCAATGTGATTTGTTGTTTAAATTTCACCTTTATTATGTTATAAAATATTTTCACGTATTTTATTCATTTAATGGTTTTATATAAATAGTTATCTCAATTCGCTCACATACTTTGTTTCATTTTGCGCCGCTCACAAACCCTAGGTTTCAGACGATCTAACTCCATCCTTGAGATTTGAAGAGATCGCCTCAAGCTGCACTAGGTAAATCTTAATCTTTTAATAGATCGAATGTTGTTTATTGTTGCATCGTTGTCATTGCGAGTCTGGATTTTGTAAAATACACAACGAGAACATATGTCTCGATGTGATTTGTTGTTTCAATCTCACCTTTATTATGGAACAAAATAATTCCCCTTATTTTTTTCATTCAAAGGTTAGTATAATTGGTTCTCTCAATTCACTGACATTCTTCATTTTATTTTGCATTGTTCACTAATCCTAGGTTTCAGACGATCTATTTCGATTCGCAAGATCTGAATTATTCGTTGGAGATCGAGCCACGTCAGGTAATTTTTAACCTTTTAGTGAAGATCTATTGTTGTTTATCATTGCATCGTTTTCACCGCATGAATTGGTTTCACATGTTAGACTAAAAATGAAATCATAATTATGGTTAAAACTTTTGTTAAAAAAATTGAGATTCAAAGTATTGGCTACTATGGTTAATTTAATGAAATGGATTTTCAATTTCAAAACATTCATATCCTAATAAATTTTTATAAGAAGAGATATAGAGATAAAAAAATGATAGATTTTTTTTTGTTGTTGTAGAAATCTAATCAAGATTCAGTAAAGAACAAGTGGTGTTAAAAATTTTTGGGTCGCTTGAATAAAATCTCTTAAAATAAAGTTATTTTTTTTTGTCAACGCACACATATGTATATTTTTGAATTGTACAATTGTTAATCAAAGTGTTGGTTTTGTAGATTTGATGTTGATATTTGGGCTGTTAAATTATTTTTGGTGTTTGTTTGATGCACTTGGGGATAAGATTTGAAGAATATCATGTTGAATATATCATTTTTTTTGTTTGTGTTTTATTAGTAATTAATACATATCTAATAATTATTAGTACAATAGTACATGGAGTTTTGGTGTTGAGGGAGACAAGGAGAAAAAGATAAATATTTATGGGAATCATTTTTACCTAAGAATAGGTTTGTTTAGATTTGCAACGAACATGTTCCCCATCCATAGACATGTGTTTAGATGTCTTAAAACAAATGCATCCTTATTTGTTCTAACCTTTTGATGTTTTTGTGGGACAAAAAATTGTTCCATAGTTCATTGAGTATAATTTTGAAGATATTGCTTTCTGTTGTGGAAAAAATGTGTCTTGCTAACAAGTGTCATTAAGGCACTTAACAAGTGCCCTTAAAAAGTAATTTTTAAAAAGTTATCTTGAAAAAGTAATGCATTGAAAATAATGTATTTAATGCATTGAAACTTTAAAAAGTAATTTTTTCTACATAAAATTTACAAATTATTTCTATTTTTTAATCTTAACAAGTGTCATTAAGGCACTTAACAAGTGCCCTTAAGACACTTGTTAAGGATTAAAAAATAGAAATAATTTGTAAATTTTATGTAGAAAAAATTACTTTTTAAAGTTTCAATGCATTAAATACATTATTTTCAAGATAATTTTTTTTAGACTTATTTAACATTTCCTAAAAAAAAGATCTCGCTTTGTGTTTCATCTTATGATAAGTATGAAGACTTCAACTTATTAGTTTGTTTTGAATAATTCAATCTTATTTTTCACTTATATGTGTGAGTCTAGTTGAACTACTTGACAAGAAAATTAATTTTATTTTAAAGTAGTATGAAAATGATATTAGTTTGCTTTGAATAATTTAGTCTTATGGTAAAGTAGCATGAAAATGCCTAAAAAAAATTAAAGTGTTTTTGAGTTTTTGTGACATCGGTGACTTTGTTTCCACCTCTCTTCTACCCAAACATTATCTCTTATCAAAATAGTATATTTTAATTGTTCATTTATCATCACCTCTCATCAAAATACACTAAAATCATTAAAGTCAAAAAACTCAAAGTCGTTTATTTTCCGTTAACACATAATTTGAATGTTTGGTTTAATTAGATTTAGTTGGAGTTTTTTTTAAGTCTTCTTAAGACATAGTTGGTGTGATAGTTGGTTCAACTCAACTAAATCCAAATTAAATCAAACCAATGAAACATAAATCAAGTTAAACATTTTGACTAAATCCTTTTTATCTTGTTAGAATACAAATATATATAAGGGAAATGCTAACATGTGCCATTATGACACATGTTAGTATATTAAATATAGAAGTTATGCATAGAAAATTGTACCAATTTATTTTTTAAAAAGTTAAAAATTAAATTTTCTCAATAAATACTTGCATGACCCTATATATAATTATATTCATTCCAATATTAATTTTAATCCATTAATAATTTAATTTAAGCCATTCTTATTTTTTTTAAAGTGATTTTTATTTATATTTCAGTAAATTTTATTTTATTTTACTGATCTTAACATTTCCTACTTCACATGGATCGTAACAACACAATAAATCTCCTTAATTATTTTGTGGGTACTGTTTTACGTTTAACTTTTAATAAATAATTAATTACTAGTAATAAAAAAAGACTGTGTGGCATAGATAAAAAGTTAGTTGGTGTATTAATTAAACCTTAAACCCATTTTCATTTCATTCTGATATAGTAGTTGCAAAGTTTGAACAAATTTTGATGGCTTTTTTTTATGCCATTTATTTATTATTATTCTGCAACGGATTCACCATTGTTCTTCGTTAATCTTCGTCATTGCTATGCTCCTCTTCTTCAAAACTTGGTATATTATTTTCTCAATTTTTCATTTTTTTTCTTATGGAATATTAACTCTTCATTTTTCTTTGTTCTCAATATGTATCACATAATGCTTATTACTATAGGTCTTATTCTGCATTGTTTAGTTTAATACATTCTTACTTTAGGCATATTACTGGTATTCAAGTCTGTTTGAATTGACTTATTTGAGCTGACATCAACACTTGTGAGACGTTTCAGAGAAAGACTAGTTGTTTTCAACTTATTTCCATAAGATATCCTACTTATTATAGAAAATAAGTTGACTTCATTTTATCTTTTGTTATATAAATAAGCGCTTATATAATAAGTGCTAATTCTAAGAGTGCTTAATTAAGCTGTTTTTCTAAATAGTGGATTACTTTATTTGGTGGATTTTCATCCTCAAAAAAAGAAATGAGGTTTCTGTTGTTTGTTGATGTTTAAGCTGCAATACGGAGCACTGATATTCAATGCATCTCGATATGGACGTTACTATATTTTCAATATACTGTTTTATTGTATTGGTGATTTCATGCCACATTTTCTGTTGTAGGTTTGTTCTCAGATACGCAGAGGTTCCGGTTCCGTTAAATGTGTTTATATCCTAGAATTGTTTGACAAGAATGCCTGGCTTTCCTGTTGCGGCTGGTGAACCATGGTATGTTCACTTTTAGAAAACGCGTTCCATTCTGCTACGACATTGTCAATGCTAATATCTGTGTTTTTTCCTGCAGTGATTTTACAAGCACAGATCAACAACCTAGCCCTCTAGATACTAGTGCGAATTTATCTATAGCAGAGAAAGTCGCTGGAGAATGGACTTTTACAGGTTTTTGCAAGCCTGTAGAGTTTTACAACTTTCTTCTTCAACGTCCGGTAGGTACCTTATATGTCATTTGTAGGCCCAATTGTCCAAGGCTCAGTTAGAGTCATCCAAAGATGAAAATTATAGATGGGGGGAGAGTTATTAGAGGGAAAGGGAGAGAGTTGAAGGATAGAATTATGGGGTATCGTTTGGAAATCATTTGTGTTAGTTATGGACAGAGAATATTGTTCTCTGTAGGAGCTTGGCTCCATGGGCATTAGGATATTCATCCTTTTGCAGTTATCTTTCACTTTTATAAATAACACACTCCTTTATTTCCATTATTGATCTAATTTCTTTGTTAATTGTTGCTATTGTAATTCGGGTTCGCATAAAAAAGTACTTCATCTGATTGGCTAAAATCATCTGTCATTTAAATTATAATATTTGTAATTTTTCCTGGGATAAATTGCACGGGCCACATAACTGGTTTTATTATTGGTAGAACTATGGTTTCCTTTGGGTTTTTTTCTTCTTCTTTCTATACCTGTTTTTTTCAAAGCATTTCTTATACTTTCTATTTACTTCTTATCTGAAGTTACTTTATAACCCCCTTTCTATTTTACCTCCTGGCCTCTTGATTTATGGTCTCGCAAGATTTTACATATAAAATATTGTTGCATAATGCATTCTAACAGAGTACATGTCTTTTTTGTAGCGATTATTCCTTCCAAGATGTTTGAAGTACAGGATAAATGCTAGCCAAGAGAAAAGGTAAAAATCTATCACTTATAATCTTCCCTCCCCCATTCACTTCCTTTTCTCTAACAGATTTATGTCAATCATATTGGATGTTTATGCTATGTTCAGTTCAAATAGAAGGATTTTATAGGTATACATCTGTGAAGTCTAGGAGCCATTTTCTGGTGGTTACTATATAACTGAAATTTTCCCTTTTTTTTTTGACTGACATATGTATTTAATATTATATGTTAATCATCACAAATGACAACCTAAAGCTACGAAGCTCCCGTCATTGTTTGGTCCAAAGAAGGGCCGGATCCATTGTGGATTTATTATAGACTGTTTTTTTTTTTTTGCAAGAGATTGATTCATAACTTGAACCAATATCATCCACTTGAACCTGTGATCTTCATTTGTGATTAATTTCAAGAGATTATTGACAGTACCTTGTATTTCCAAGAGATCGATTTCATAGTTTGGGAATGGGGAAAAAAGTTGAGTGTATTTACTATTATGATAAAATTAGTGACAAGACGACTTTGATATGAAAAAGGGATATGGGCTCAGTTGAATGAATGTACTTAAGTTGTTAGTTTTGTACCTGGACATGTAGGTTTTCTTGGTCTAAGCCGAATTAGGATTAGCTTTATCAGCAAGTGCGGTATTTCTCAACCAGTTTCTTTTAGAAACTTTGAGACCTATTGATATTGTTGCTGTGCTTTATCACGTGAGCTATACATGTGGTGGTTTGTATTGACCAAATTAACGTGTCCATCTCATAATATTGTTTCCATTCAAGTGGGGAGATTCAGCTGATATTGATGTAGGACTCTCTTCGGCAGCTTTTGATGTATGGGGTTTCACCAGATATGAGGGAAGACTAGGCAGCTTCTCTCTATTAAGTTTCTCTTTCTTCTTTCATTGCTTTATGTTTTGTTCTTTTGTTTAAGAGGATTCATTATTCTCCCATTCTCATTGCAATTTTTCTTCTTCATCTTGATGAATTTCTTATTGTATGATATCAAAGTGTCAAACTTAGCATGTTAAAACTTGAATAACCTTTTGGAAAATGTGAAATTAACCAATCAAGCTGTTAAATTGAATTTTTTTATTTAGTATATCATGTCAACAAAATTTCACAAAATAAGTCAGAAACTATTTGTGCTTCACAACGCCACTTCATTTTGATGTATTATATGATATGTAAAATATAAGTTAATGTCTACCAGTGTTATCGATAAGCATAGCGGAGACAAGGATGTTGCCTCGGATGTGTGGTAAGACTAAACGAGATAGGATTTTAAATGGCAACATTAGAGAGAGAGTTGGAGTAGCACCTATAGTAGAAAAGATGGTGGAAACAAGGCTTAGGTGGTTTAGGCATGTAGAGTGAAGACCTGTAGATTTTGTAGTAAGGAGAGTAGATCAGATGAAGGATAGTCAAATCACTAGAGGCAGAAGAAGACCTAGAAAAACTATAGGAGAAACTATTAAGAAAGATCTATAGATTAATGAGTTGGATCGAAATATGGTTTATGATAGAACATTATGGTGTAATGTGATCCCTTTAGCCGACCCCACTTAGTGGGTTAAGGTTTGGTTGTTGCTGCTGTTGTCTACCAGTGTTATTGATGGTGGATGGCGGAAAGCCAAAAAATCTGCCATTGTATACTGTCATATCCACCATAAAACGCCATGGCGTTGCCATCCTTCACAAACTGGCCACGGTGGTTGTCAAAAAATCCGCTAGCACAATCTTCCATGGCGCCGCCATGACCGATATTTGACTACACTGATGTCTACCATTAATTTACCGGCCCATGGATGTTTAAATCATCTGAAATTTTGCGTATATGATTAAGTTCGTATAGCAGGATTCAATGGTTGGATTGTTTAATGCCTCGTTTTAAAAAATAGTATTGAAGGTGTAAGTATGGTAAATTTGACATTGATGTCAACAGACTCTTTGTATGTCTCTCAAGTGCGCGCACTCGTGCACATTCACGCATACAATCTCATGATTGCACAGTTATACTTGAGTGCGTTTGGCATAATAAAGTTCATACGCAAGCATTGCATCTCTAACCAAGAGTCCAAGAAAAAAATTATGTTACCATTAAATAAAATGTGGATCTCAAGAAGTGTGATCTGGTTCAGTTATGAGGCTCATTGGTCTTAAGCCAATATGTGAACCTTGTTGCGTTTATCCTTGGTCTAGATTATATCCTTTTAAGTAAATCTTAGCATCCATGTTGTGTGAGCATATGATCACCATTCAACTATAACTCAATATCAGTACATAGTCTTGTTATTCTAGTATACAAATAAGAAGTCAGTGTTGATTCAGCACCAAATATCTTGGGTTTTTCGTGCACACTTTATGTATATAGGCAAATTAGTTCTTGCAGACATACCAGGGTGACTGGTAATCTTTTATAGTATGAAGTAACGTTTGAGAGAACTTCTGTTATGTAGACCTTGTGATGCCATTTATTTTTACCTTTACTCAGGCGGTACTATTTATTTATGTTTTCACATAAGGTTGAAGTTATTGTAATTTCTAGTTATTTCATTTGAGTCAATATTTCAATTTGGCTGTCGCCTTATTTTCTCTGATTGTTCTTTAGTGTAAATATCAATATTGAGATGCTGATGAGATGTCTCATATGAATGTTTAGGATACAAATGACGGTTATGCTCTCATGGAGTGATGAAGAAACACAAAATATGTTTCCTTTGTATATCAGTCTGGCAAGGCGTGATCCTAATAATGAAGATGCTGATGTAAGAATAGTGCTTTTAAGCTGAACTGTTTTTTGTTCTTTATGCTAACTAATTTTTTAGTGTACTTATAATATCTTATTTAATAATTTTTCTGTTGCATGATACTTTTTGCTTTAACTTGCAAAAAAACAAAAAGTATTCTGCTGTTTATCTACTCAGTCAGATATTAACCTTTCGAGGTTCCTCCGGCATTGATGGGAGAAATGAAATCAAAGCAAAGTTTGTGCTCTCTGAAGTTAATAAGTTAGCTGTGGAGGCCAGATCTGGCTCACTTTTTCTCTTGTTTTTCACCACTGGTATGCATATGGTTATGCAATCCAATTAGCATGTGTGTGTGTGTGTGTTGTTTTGCTAAATTCATATTTTTAACTATTTACTTGCAGAGGGAAACTCAAATTCATCATCTAGAGTCAATGCAAGCCTAGGGCCTTCAGATCAGACTTCTCATGAATGTGAGATATACTTTAATTGATAACTTCATACATGCAAAAATATGGTTTGTCAATTTGTTCTGTTACATTGTTATTGCCTGAGCAGCCTCCATATTTACTTCTTTTTATAGTGATTTCTGCTACATATATTTTGAAATTTTTTTCGTTCACTGTGTTTCGTTTTCGTTGTTATTTTTTAAGATGGATCCGTTTTCTTTCAGACTCTCATCATCTTCTCTTTTCCTTACTGAATTTCTTCTTTCAAAAAAATGTAAACAGAAATATGATGTTTTGACTTCCTTGCCATTCTTGGATACTCCCTCCCGAAAAATTATGCTGATTTTGTTATAGAAAAGGGTGATTTGTGAACTTTCATATTGTTTCATTCTTTACTTGACAGCAATAGCCGAAAAGACCTGCTTATATGGGAAAATTTCTTTTCAATCAATTTATACGGCTTGGGATAACTCTCCAAATTTCCGTTGGGGACAACGAGCTGAGATTATGACTACTCTCAATTTGCTTCCATGTATTTTAAAGGTATAACATCTATCTATATGGGGTGATGATCAATATTGCATGTACTGTGCTAGTTAAATAATATGCTATTTTGTGGAAAGCCCTAGAGAAGGAAGATGTTAGGGTGGCCTATATTAGAGCTATCAAGGATATGTATGAGGGGGTATAGACTAGTGTGAGGACACAAGGTGGAGACGCCGAAGATTTTCCCATAACAATAGATTGCACCATGGTTCAACACTAAGCCCTTATCTTTTCACCTTAGTTTTGGATGGACTTACGGAACACATCCAAGAGCGAGCACCAAGATGTATGCTTTTTGCTATGATATAGTCCTACTTGAAGAGTCGAAGGAAGAATTAAATGGGAGGTTGGAGACCTGGAGATAAGCCTTAGAACGTATGGATTTCGCTTGAGTAGAAGCACGACAGAGTATATGAAATGTAATTTTAGCAAGAGGCAAAGCGTTTCTAGCGTAAAGGTGAAAGTTGGAGATCATATCATACCAAAAGTTACACAGTTTAAATATCTTGGGTCTATAGTACAAAACGACAGATAAGTAGAAGGAGATGTAATCCATCAAATTCAATCTGGGTGGTTGAAATGGAGGAGTGCCTCAGCTGTTTTATGTGATGCGAAACTACTGCTTTGGAAGGGAAAATTTTATCAGACAACGGTAAGACCGGCGATGTTGTATGGGACAAAGTGTTGGGCGGTAAAGAACCAACACGAACATAAAGTAATCGTAGCAGAGATGAGGATGTTGCGTGGGATGTGTGGCAAGACTAGATGAGATAGAATTAAAAATGACAACATTAGAGAGAGTTGGGGTAGAACCTATAGTAGAATAGATGGTAGAAACTAGACTTAAGTGGTTTGGGCATGTAGAGAGAAGACCTGTGGATTATGTAGCAAGGAGAGTAGATCAGATGGAGGGGAGTTAGATAACTAGAGGTAGGGGTAGACCTAGAAAAACTATACGAGAAACTATAATGAAGGACCAAGAGATAAATGAGTTGGAGAAAGACATGGTTTTTGATAGATCACTATGGCGTCGTTTGATTCATGTAGCCAACCCCACTTAGTTGGATGAGGTTTGGTTGTTGCTGTTGTGGGAACTGCTTTTATTTAACAATGTTTTATGCTTTTTATCTTATTTTTGCAATTATGATAAACTTGTAACATTAAATTTCTTCATACTGCAGTATGATTTTGAAAATAAGGGCACGACCATCGCAATTCAAGATCTCCGGAATTCAGAGATTGTGGTTTGTTCTAGCATCATTAGTATTTACTCACTAAGCAAAAATTCCCACACCCAAACATGGATAACTTGTTTTGACTGCTTCTTGTTTGTTTTCTGTTCTGCTTTCCAAAGAGTACATCAAAGAGAGTTCATATCAAAATATTTGCTGAAGAGTTTGGGGCCATGGAAAAATCTCTCTACCATGCAAATGCTATCAATGATGTACCATCATCATCATCACCATCATCACCATCGTCATCATCGTCATCTTCTCGCGTTATTCGGTAATTTTCATTATGCCATAAGTGTCTGTTGGGGAGTATTAGATATATATAGGGAAGTTACCATGAGCCTTGTTGCTACGTAGTTTGAGCTTTAAGAGTTACTATTTTATACTATTAGTACAACTCTTTTAATAAAGTCAGAAAACTGTGATTGAAAAGGCTCTTTCTCCATATTTTGGGGTTTATCGCTTAATATCTATAGCATAAAGTTATTGGGGTTTCTTCCTGTTTTAGTTCTTTGGCTCTGAATTTTTGTTACAATGTTGGGGTTTCAGTAACTTAAAGTTGCAGCACTTTTTGTTGTTTTGGGTGGGGGAGAGTGTTTGAACTTTAAATGTAATTCCTATTAAATAAATGTAATTGTTTAACTTTTAGCTGCTTGTATGGTTCAGGTCGAAAGAAGGAAGAGTGGCATTTAATTACAGGTATTGCATTTTAACTTCGTTTTGATGGGGTATTTTTATGGCTTCTTTGTGGATTGGAGAAATGAAATAGCAGATGGGTTGGAGAGCTCTTTTGTTTTCATATTCTTCTACCGTTTTAATGATTCTTGTTTTATAAAAACATTGCAGGTATTACAAAAACAAATTGCAGAAAACGGAAGGTAATCTAAATGTTGCTCTCTTAATTTATTATCTCTTGTTTTATTTCTTGGTATATAACAAATATATTTATTTTTTCCAAATTAGTCATTGATAGAAGTTTGTATATGATAGAATATTAGCATCTTATTAGACTTTATAGTCAACTATATTCATGTTAATTATATTAGAATAATGAATTATTAGGCTGGAGATCAGATCTTTATCAGCTGAGATTACTCCGTAATTGACTGTGAAGTCGATCAATAAATGGTAGAACATGTGTTTGCCCTAGCACATAATTCTCTCAACTAGTCTCTTTCTCAACATTGTACCAGATTTGTACCGTTGTCCATAACCCAATCTGTTCTGCTTCAAGGTTCCCAAAACATAGAATCCCTATTATTGCTCCCTCTGTTTACCCTGCTCTAATTTCTGGTGGCAGTCTCATTTTCTAGCGCTTTTCCTAGTCAGTTATCCATTGTTAAGAGATGTAATAGACCTTATGTTGGCGTTATTTTCTAGTGTCTTCTGGTAACCGAAGCTTTTGGGGGATAGTTAATTCATGAGATGTTACATAGCCTTATCAACTGGAATTTATGAGCTAGTTCACCAATGCTCAGACTCGGACCTATTTGATGGATAAAAATGTTACCCACTGCAAGCAATTTTTCAGATGCGTAGGGTATTGTATTGGTCTCATTTTCATCCCTCCTACTGATGGGGAGTTTTCACATTTAGATTAGAATATTAGCTTTAATCTCAGAATATACAGCTAATTATGATGAGAATAATCAATTACTGATTATTAGGGTAGACATTAGTACGTAGTCAGCTGGGCTCTGTTATTAATAGTCAACTCTTTGTTCTTTTACTTTATTTATATATTATATATAAATTGTTGTCGGCAATCAGCCCACATACTTCTTTTGGAAACTCGGCAATCAGCCCACATCCTAACTGAATGCTTTGCTAACAGTCACTGAGAATTTCTCCTGCCCATACTGTTATCAAAGATGTGCAAGCTATAAGGTGAGCACAACTTAAGACCACTAACTAGAGCTATACTTTTTTTTTTTTAATTATGATGAGTATATACCAGTTTTCATTGCTTCCGATGTGGCCTTTTTTAGGGTCTAAGATGTCACTTGTTAGCATCACATGATCTTCTCAACTTTGAATTCTCGGTCAGTAATCTTCAGAACTGTTGCACTCTTTCTAATCACTTAGCTTTGGTAAGTCATGGTAAAGGTTTCAATTATAAATAACTTTGCAGGCATCAGAAGATTGTCTGGCTGTTAATGTGTCTAAGAAACGTGATATCTGGAGATTTGAGGTTAGAACAGTTTTGCCTCATAGTTTTTCTTATTTAATTTCTCTAAATCTATTATTGCTTAGTGTCAAATTGGTTACATTTTTTTTTGTTTACATGTGCCTTGTTCTCGGAACGGAAATGTTAGTCTTACTCTTCCATTTCTGGTTTATATTTTTGGATTTGTTAAATTCTTTGATTTTCAGCCTTGTTTTATCTCTCCTTCATTCTGTCTGCAAATGAAATCATTGATAACTCAAATTTTGTTCATTCATGTCCTTACTTTTTTGAGAGGAGGGAGAAAAAACAACGAAGAGGAAAAACAGTTTTTTACGGCCATATTATAGGGATGTGCAAGACCCGTCCCAACCCGATGGTTTCAGGTTGGTCCCAACACTGTCCCATGCATAAAAAAATGACAAAAGGACCGTCCAAGTAATAACCCGACATTGGGTCAGAATGGTCCAGGTTGACCCTCGGGTTACCTTAGATGCGACTTGAAAAGAAATGTTTTCATTGTTCCATATTGAGTATTCCCCTCAGCCACCCAATTTTGATTTGGGAAAAATAATATTTTTGGCCGTTCTTTGGTTCTTAGCATATGGTTTCCCAAACAGATATGCAAAGTAGTAATTGGAGAGAGCATTATTGTTTCAGACATGTTTGTCTTTAATCTTTTTATTTGTATTACCTTTCTTATTTCTTATCTTCCTCTTTTTTTATTCCTATTTTAATCCCTTTTGAATAAAATTTCTTTGGTTTATAAATGTTTTTGATCCATTAAAGTATGGTGAATTATGCAATCAGTACTTAAAATTTTATTTATTTAGTCTTTAAAAATAAATTTTAAATAGGGATTAAAATAACCAAAACCTTATAAGGTAGTTTTAGCGTAAGCACGCTCTTTGTCCATGTCTAGTGGGCTTTCCTCGTCTAGGATTGTGCATTGCAGAAGTCATTCTTGAGTTGGGTTCTTGCTTAGCAGCTTGATATTTAAGGTCTCTACTCCGCCAAACTTGAAATTTGTGTTGTTGCTTTGTAGTCTGTATAAGAGATGGTATCTAATAGCTACAACACTGTTATTCTGATACACAGCGAGGATGGTTGATTTCCTCTGCACTGTAATAATCTTGTATGGAACATCTGCCTAGAATCATCGAAGAAGCTTGACAAAACTGTCTGAAGTTTTTGCATGAATGCATTTGGAATTTTGTGTTATCTCCAGAAACTTATTGATTGATTTTCCTCCAGTTTGTTGCAGATGGTATTGATCCAAGATTGCAGACTTTTATGCATCGGTAAACTTTATATTTCCTACACCGTTCTGAAATTTTCCTATACCCATATACTTTCATATAACTGTTTATGAAGTAAAATGGTCAATTGATAATGTCTATATGCAGTGGCAAGCGAACCATACAGGTTAGGCCAGAAGATGCATGTTTTGAAGAGGTCCAGGATGCAGACCCACCGGTCTTAGCCTTAACTAATAATGCAGACCCACCGGTCTTAGCTATGGATTTGGACCCACTGGTCCTAGCTAATGATGCAGACTCTCCGGTCTTAGCCTTAACTAATAATGCAGACCCACCGGTCTTAGCTATGGATTTGGACCCACTGGTCCTAGCTAATGATGCAGACTCTCCGGTCTTGGCCTTAACTAATAATGCAGACCCACCAGTCTTAGCTATGGATGTGGACCCACCGGTCTTGGCTAATGATGTAGGCTCGCTGGTCTTAGCTAATGATGTAGGCTCACCGGTCTTAGCTAATGATGTAGACTCGCCGGTCTTAGCTATGGATTCAGATCCACCAATCTTGGCTATCGATGAAGACCCACCGATCTTGGCAATGGATGCAGATCCACCAGTCTTTGAGTCTGAAACTACTTTAGAAGATATTGAGTTTTTGAAGAAGGCGGACAGAAATTCTGCCACTATATCAGGTATTTTAGTTGTTTATTTTGTATTCTTAAAAGCTTTATGAACTGTTATAAGGTCCCACGTTAGATGAGATATAGTTGAAAATGTGTTTTTAAGTGGGAGACATCCTTCACCTTACAAGATGTTTTTGTAGGGTTGAGTTAGGCTCAACCCAAATTTAAAGAAAAGTCTCACTGAATGGCTTTGAATGGTTTTCCTCTGTTGATTCTTGAATATCCAGCAATCACTTCTGCAATAAACCATGACATATCTTATCTGAACTAATTCAAAGTTGGAATATATTTTCCCTTCAAAGAAGTTTGTTAAGTCCTTTTTCTCTTATGACCAAATTGTTAATAATGTGTTGAGCATGATTTCTTGTTCTTTTTTTTTTCGATAGAGAAGTATGATTTCTTGTTCTGAACCACTCATTCTGATCATATGTCCAATATTGCTATTATATTGCAGGGGTTGCAAACACAAATATTGTATCTAATCTCGATCCAGATTGTGTCCCACTAGTATCTGAGCATGATAACGGGACTCCTTCAGCGCAACAGGCTGGCAATACAAGGAAGTTACCAGTTGAGCATTTTCACCCACAAATGTATGTCCCTGATCATTTTTCTATCCTTTGGAAACAAAAACAATTTCTTAGATTCTTGGAACTTAGATGCATAATTAGAATGGTAATTACAATCCTAAAATGTTGCTGAAATGAAATATAGTCTTCAAAACAAAATTAATTCCATCTTGCAATGCTTTGTTTGATGCAATAATTCACCGACATATTATTATAATATAAAACTGTTCACCTGATTGATCAATGTTGCCTTGATTGTCAAATAGATATATCTTCAGTTTGAGCAACAATAGCCCAATCTTGGAAATGACAAAATAATATATAAAGAAGCCCTTGAATATAGAAGGTTGTCAAAATGTACATTTGGGAACTCATTTTATGTGGCTTACAGGGGGTTGATTTGGGTTTTGTTAACTTTTAAACTAATATGTATGTCAAATAGAAGGCTTTGTTAACAATGAACCAGCTTTACTTTTTTTCCACTCTTAATAAATTCAGTATTGCTATATTTCTAGGTCAAATATTTGACATGTACATGGTTTAGTCTTTTAGATGTAGAGGAGGAAAAAGAATGCCAGGAATATTAAAATAATATAGATATATTATTGAGTGATATGTTGGATGTTATTACAAACTAAAAACGCCAATCATTATTTTTTCTGATTCTAGGCTCTTAATCCTAATTAAATAAAGAAACAAATATTGATAAACAGGTATACAATATTTTTTTATGTGATGCCTAAATGAGTGCCATTATTGGAGTTTATAGGTTGTGTTGAAATAAGTTGTTACTTACACTTTTTAACTTGTGATTATAAATTTATAACTCTTGCTAAAAGTACAATGATTCGTGGACACAGATTTGACGTAGTTCTTTCGAAATCATTTCAGGATAGCCCAGTTGAAGAAGCGCGTATTTTATCATTCTCACAAAGCCCAGGTGATGAGTGACCACCATTTGTTTTCCTGCACTTTTATTTTCTCTTCATGTTTATCGAAATTGTCTTTAAAAAACCATGAACTGAGCTCCATTGAGTAGCCTAAACTCAATCCTTCCCATTGAGATGTAGACCATCAGATTCAAGCAGGGAGACTGAAATACAGGAAAGCCTTGGGGGTTTTATGTGATAAGAAGGTACCGCTCAAGGTAAAGGGGAAGTTTTACCGTACAACTATAAGACCAACAATCATGTACGTGATGGAGTGTTGGGTGGTAAAATGTCAACACCAGAGTAAAGTTAGTGTAGAAAAGATGAGAATGCTATGCTAGATGTGTGGGATACTAGATAGAGTATGCTTAGGAATGATTATATTAGAGAGGGAGTTGGGATAGCACCTTTTATAGGAAAGATGGTTGAATCTAGATTTAGGTTGTTTGGGCATGTGTGAAGGAGACCTGTATATTCCAAAGTAAGGAAAGTAGATCAGATGTAGCGTAGCTCAGTTGCTAGAGGCAAAGGAAGACCAAGAAAAACTATAGGAGAAACTATCAAGAAAGACCTAGAAGTCAATCGTTTGGATAAAAAACTGAACAACATTCCTTTATGCTAAATATTGAGTTCTATTTTTTTTTAATTCCAGTTTCATTTTCTTGAGAATGTTGAATACTTACCTTTTCTATCATATTTCTGATATTCTCTTCTCATTTTTCTCTACCTTTTACTTAAAAGCCAATGTCACTTGAAGAAGTTCTATCAGGTTATGATAGTGAGGCTGAAGTTGATGATGAAGTTTTAGACATTGAAGACCGATGGGTATGTACAATTATATGTGATCTTCTGTTTTGATTTTCTAAATGTCTATTCTCACCTACTATATCTTTTATTAACATCAAAAAGTCTTTTGGAGCTTTATAAAACCACTTCCTGGCA
Source organism: Medicago ruthenica (assembly GCA_018208015.1). Taxonomy (NCBI): domain Eukaryota; kingdom Viridiplantae; phylum Streptophyta; class Magnoliopsida; order Fabales; family Fabaceae; genus Medicago; species Medicago ruthenica. The sequence continues at coordinate 22,053,327 of CM031371.1, read as the reverse complement.
AGAGCTTAAGAGTAATATATTGGTTACCTTTTTGAAGGTTTATAATTGACCACTGGCTCAATAATTGGAGTTTTTTAACCATATTTTACTTTGTAGACATACAGAGAGTTTAGGGAGGAAAAAAAATAAAAAAATGAAGAGATGTTAAACAAATCATTTTTGCTAGTTATCTAAATTATGAGTTTAATACTCATTATGGGTTTAATGACAAGGCACTAAAAGTGTAAAAGTATTTTACACAACTAAGAAATCATATCTTACCATGACACCACTTTATTATATTATGATGATGATGATGACTTCCTAAAACAAATCGCAGCATATATCTATGCAGTAAAATATGATTATATGACTAGTTTTTTTTACGATTAGAATGGTTGTAATGCATAAATGACCATATATCTTTGCTTATTTATATTTTTTTTTTTTTTTGAATGTGAAGTGCAACTTATGGTGTTGACACATACTACTCTTATTTTTGCCAAATCAGCAATTTGCCCATGGTTTGCTCACATATTCTTTTTTCTTTTTTTCATTTTCTTAACCTCATAATAACCCAAGAATTAGTCTGTTTATGTTTTCACATTCAATATCATTCATAGATGTCATGAATGTGGTGTTGCCTTGGGACATTGAAGTGTTGGTTTGGGACATTTATTTTCTTTACATTATTTATGGTTTCAAATGTCATGAATGTGGTAAATTTCTAAAGCACCCAAACAACTCTGCAGGATACAGCTGTTGCACTTTTTACAATTATTTGTTCTTATTTCTTATTGAACATTGATACACACTGTTACCTTGCAGAAAATTAATCTTCATGATAATGCGACCAAAGAAGAGAAGCAGTTGATGTCCATGTGGAACTCGTTTATTCGGAGGCAACAGTAATTTCTTTTCATTCATTATGGTTCATGTCATTCACTTCTTGTTGCATGCTCCATATTGTTTTTTCTTGCTATCACTAACAAGTAACAACACATATTTTATACCGAATGCACCTTTGAGCTTTAGAAAGGTGATATACTTGTCCTTTCTGAATTTAACTTTCTAGTTTGAAATTTTGAAGTATTTTCTTCTTGTGGCAGTGTGCGGGTCGATGCGCACGTTCGTTGGGCATGTAAGGCTTTCTCAATTAAGCATGGCTCTGAGATTGTTAAATCGCGCGACTTATCTAGGTAACTAGCATCTCACTTGTGTTAAGAGTGCTCCCATTTAGAAATTTATACCTAACTTGTTTTCCTCTGTCTAATGGATTTTTATTTATCAATGTTGATTTTTACCTTAACCAAATAAACATACTGTTGCCTTTTGTACTATATGAGAACGACTATTAATTATTGCATAAAAAATTATAAAGTTCAACATACCACACCAACAGAATATAACACTGTTAAATCATGACAACATGTACATGAAGTTGGTTTGTTTGTCGAGTTTGAATATTTTATGCCATTATAGCACTTTTTTGTGACTTCACCTGGTCAAAATGCCACACATTACACTCTTAAATTTTTTATATATAAAAATATCTGCAATTTTATTGGCAGGTATTGGACAGTGTTCAGGCTCAAATTATATAATGAGGGTCTTATAGATGCAAAGATCATCAATGATTGCGGTACTGTTCTCAAACATTACGAGGCAAATCCTGATACCCCATACCCAGAAGATAAGATACCGTCCATTCTTTTGTCCCCTGTTAAAAATAGAAGAAAAAGATGACACAGAAAAGGATTTCTGTACAAGGTGCAAATTTCCCTCACCCACTAGTGGAACCTTCTTGGATTTAAATTTATACTCTTGTTGTACTATATGATTATCTGGAGTTGTACCATGAGGTTTACCAAAGGATAAAAGTTTCATTCTACATCTCTTTTTCTGCGGCATGGAGCTTAAAGAAACTCGTAAGCAACCCGAGTATTATGTTCTTGATCCATTTCTGGTTGAAGTTTGAAATTTCAATGTCTTATACTTTTTATTGGACACCAAAGTTATATGGAACTGGATTTCCAGTAATTCAAAAGGGAGCTGCATGAAGTGCAATTCCCCATCCAGAAGCTCATATTTAATGGATTGTGTTTACAATTTTATTTGGGGTATAGAATAAAACCTTTTTGTGGCTGACATTGATTGTTGCATACATCTTTGAGAAAATGGTAGACATACTCGTATAGATTGTGTTTTTATAAACTGTTGTCTATTTTTAATAATTGAAAAAAAATGATGTTTGAATAGATGATTTATAATTGTTTTTTAAGAATTTTATTTATTTATTTCACTTTTATGCTCATTGAGAGATGTTTGTTTGATTCGCAAAAGGATAAAACAAAACCTTACTAGAGAGACATATAGAGACAATATTTTTTTATGTTGAGGAAAAAATGTAAATTGGTATTTTTGATTGTCTGCTACGGACAAAGAGTAGTTCCATGGTTAACGACACAATATTTTGTTTTTTTTTCTTCGGTTCTATGTCATCTGTTTTGTCTAATTCAATGGTCAATTTCTAAATCAAAGTAAAAAAAGAAAATTCAGCTCGGTCCAATCCCCTGATATTTAGAAAATCAAACGCACACTAGTAAATAGTAAATTTCATCACCATTATCTTTTTTTCATGATTCGTTGTTTAATTTTTTTTTCTTCTTCAGATTTGTGTTTTTTTATCTCGGGAACTCTTCATCGAGAGAAATAAAGACGATTCTTTTGAAAATTGAAAAAAATCCAATCTCCTATTATTGTTGCTGAAAATGCTAGTGTCACTCTACCGTCACCACTATTGCCACATGACACCCTCCTTTGTCACCATTACATTTTTCATCATTGTTCATACCTGAATGTTTGGTTCCACTTGGTTGAGGCAAAACTGAGTCAAAAAATGTAGTATATATTTTGCCTGTAGAATTGATTTTTAACCTCATTTTTCTACCTTCCACACCATTGCCATAGTTTGGCAACTTCTGTCTTCATTGCCTTGGCCAGTAAGTTCTTGTTGATTCCTCGTTTCCAAAACCAGTTTCAAATCCTTTCCTTACCATTTTCCTTTGAAGATTTTTTTTTTCTTCAAAATTGTTTGAAAAAACTCGCCCTCCAAAACAAGGATATGTGGTCTATTTAAAAAGTGGGTGTATGGTTGTTTGAAAAAACTTGTCCTCCAAAACAAGGATATGTGGTTTATTAAAATAAGTGGGTGTATGGAAAAGAGTAATGATACTATAATGACTTAATTGGTCTTTTGGTCCCCTAATTAATTTCCAATTTTCATTTTGGTCTCATAACTCGTAAAATCAACGTTTTGGTCCCTTATGTTTGTCTCCGTTAGCCAAATTGATCCCCTCCGTTAGTTTTTTAATGTCTAAAATTTTCATTTGATTGCATGTCCATTGTATTTAATAGTGAACCGTCATCACCTAATTTTTTTTCGCTTTTCATCATCTTCTCTCCATTTCTTCATCTTCTCCATTCCTCTTCTTCATCATCTTCAACATCACATTCATAAACAATCATACAAAACTCAAAAAATTTCCAGAAACAACAATCATCACACAATAAAACAACATGATTTTCGATATCATCATTTTCTCTCTCTTTCTCTTTTTTGTGTTTTTTCAGTTTCAACAAAAAAAAAACAAAACACAACACAACACAACACAATCAAAACAAACACAACCTGCTTAAAGGAATTAGAGGAAAAAAAAGAAGAGGAAACTATGTGTTTCCGAAAACAAAGAAGAGGAAAAAAAGAACACAATGGAAACTACTGTGTTCCCAATTTTTTCCAGATCCAATTCTTTCTCCTTCTCACCTCCTCAAAACCTAGATCCAATTTTTTCCCAATTCTCTCACAACAGCAAAACCACTGTTAACAACCTTTGATTGGAACGAAATTGAACGAAATGGGTTGTTGTTGTAGTGATGAATCGATGGTTATAGTGATGATTACAGTGACGAAATGAGTTGTTGTTGTAGTTATGAATCAATGGGTTTTTTCTGGGGTTTTTAGGTGGGAAGCGAAAATGAGAAGATGGAGTGAATGAATTAGTCTTGGTGAAGATGAGAAGATGGGTTTTTCTGGTACAGTAAATGAATGAGAAGATGAGAATCGATGGTACTGGGAATGAATGAGAAGATGAGATTTTTCTGGGTTTTTTTTATGAATGTTGATGAATTTGTTGTTGATGATGAAGAAGAAGAATAAAGAAGGTGATGAAAAGGAGAAAAAAATTAGTTGTTGTTGGTTCACCATAAGATACAATAGAGATGCATAATCCAATGGTCTTCTCTTTGAAAAAAAAGATCAAACGCTTTAAATTAAAATAATTAATGGGACATATGGTGGACCACTCTTAAGGTTGGTCCACCATAGACATTTAAGGTTAAAGTTAACAGCCAGGGACCTTTTTAAATAACGGAGAAAAAGCAAGGGGACCAAAATGTTGATTTTTCGAGATATCGGACCAAAATGAAAACTGGAAATTATTTAGAGGACCAAATAACCAAATAAGCCTACTATAATTATTTTGTGACAATTTTTTGGACAACCTTCTTATTCTTTTATCAATAACCTTATGATCTTTTTTCTTATTGATCAAACACAATGAAGAAAGAAAAAGTAAAAATACAACAAAAGTATAAGAGAGAGTTGTGTAAAAGATGTTACAAAATCGTTATACAAATGTTATTTCTCTGTAGAAAGTCATCCAAAAACTATTTAGATCCTTTAACGTGACACACAATTTTTTTGTCAAAATCCTAATCTAATACTCCCTACGTTCTAATTTATATGTCACTAGCAATTTCACATAGATTAAGAAATATAGTTACGTTCTAATTTATATGTCACTAGCAATTTCACATAGATTAAGAAATATAGTTAATATTGTATGGAAAAGTAATTATGAGTTGTAATATTCCCTAAGTTCCATTTATATGTCACTAGCAATTTCACATTAAAGGTTGTATAGAAAAGAGTAATTATGAGTTGTTTTACAAAAATATTCTTCATTAATGGTATAAAAAAATATAAATTAAAAGAATTGAAAAAAGAAAAAGTAATAAATAGTAAGAATCATAATATAAAAATAAGTATTAATGGTTCATAAACGACATATAATTTAAAACAAACAAATAACATATAATTTGAAACAAATAGAATCTAATATAAGTACTTCGAAGAAATAAATTGTTGTGTTGATAAAATGAGAAAATTATTACCATTTATTCGAACACACTCATTAATTATAATTAATAGAATAATAAAATTAGACGAAATTGAATAAATAAATAAATGTATAATGGTGAAGAAAAAAAATAAATGTTCTATTTATATTATAAAATGATAATTATATTGAGACAAAAGATACAATCAAAATGAAAATGAGTACTCCCTCCGTTTCAAAATACATGTCTATTTTAGAGAAATTGTAGTAATCAAGGACAAACTAGTTTGACACAAAAGTTCCTATTATACCCTTGTCTTTGATTTCCTCCATTTTACATTTATTTACATCATCTCATAATTACTCCCAATACCAATATCAAACTTAATTAAACAAATTAGTCCATCATTAAAACACCCTTGGTCATTTCTTGGGAGAGTCTAGTAGTCATTTCTTGGGAGAGTGCATGAGTAAATCCACTTAAAATTGGGTCAACATTTATTAGTAGAAAATAATTATTGTGGAGAAAATCTAGAATCCAATTAATTGGTAGGCAAGGGTAAAATAGACAAAATGTATCCTTAAACTATCAAATGGACATGTATTTTGAAACAAAAAATTTCTCTAAAATGGACATGTATTTTGAAACGGAGGGAGTATATTATTGTATGATTACTCTTGCCACTTTTATACTCCTAGACAATACACTTGTTAAGGAGTAGTAAATTTTTAAGGGAAATTCTTGTTACCCATCAATAAAAGATGGGTAATACTACCCATGTTAAGTTGGACCAATCAAAACAATGTATTTATATAACATTAAAAATAATAGAAAACAAACAAATAATTTTGATTGGTGTCAACTCAACATGGATTGTGTTACCCACCTTTTATTGATAGGTATCCAAATTGTCACCGATTTTTAATAAAGTTGGTTAGAGTAGCTAGTGCTAAAAGCACCTTTTTTAGGCTCCCTCTCCTTGTTTTTTACACCCTTTTTAGATGAGATGAGATCAACGTCATCATTTTCTCTATTGTTCTGGAAGAAAAAAAATAAAAAATATATTTGAAAAGAGATAAAACAAAATATTGGTGAAATTCATATTTAAAAATGATTTTAAAAAAGGATCCCAATTCTCGTTTTTTTATTTCAAGGGTTTTTAAATGTGTTTGATTTTTTTGCTAGAAATCAATACAACCTACCGATACGATTTTTTATTCTAAAACTCACCTAACAACTGCTACAAAACAAATATAGTAAAAATATTTTAAAATTTATGTATTCAAACTATGAAAAAAGTCAAAAATACCCTCTAATACAATTTTTTTTTTGTCTCTTTAGAAAGTGCATTAGTAAGACCTTAGTAATATTTAGAATAAAAAATATCAATTGAAATAAATTTTATTCTATTTTATTTATTGTCTGTACCGTCACAAACATCGTACTACCGCATAGAAAAAGAGATTAAGAAAGAACGAAATGACATAAAGAAGGACTACATAAGAATCATAAAAATGAAATTACAAAAAAATAAAAACAGATGGTTTTTCAGTACTCTCTCAGCTAGAATTTTTTGGAAGAAGATACGAGAGGAATGATCCACATTAAACGAAATTACAAGAAAACTAAAAGAAAATAACAAAAGTTGAGGGAGAATCTAGTGCATGCCATGCATGCAAGTGCAGGCTTAGGAATTCTGCGTCCCACTGATTTGTTGCTGACCATAGTCCTTAATCTCACGCGCTTTGTTCATCAACTTATGACGTGCTGTGTCCAGTTGATCAGCTCCAGGTGGATGTTTACCAGTAACATACCTGTAAATCCACGCTAACACCGTGATCGCCGCCACACCGAATCCACCGGAAACAAAGAATCCTAAGGTCAACAGCGCCACCGTGATCACCGCCGGAACCAGCACTGGGCTGAATAACACGAACAGCGGGGTGGCAATGGTGAGGGCGATAACCGTGCCGGCTAAGACTAACCCGGAGAGGATCAGGAGTGAGCCACCGGCGGTGACAGTGGTGGCGGACTTAAAAAGCTGAGTTACCTTGGATGAAGGTTGTTGTTGTTGAGTGGTAGTGTTGTGTTGTTGGTTGTAGCCACGGAGGGGTTGGTAGTGTCCTCCTGTATCAGCCATGTTTTTTAGGGTTTTTGGGTTTGAAATGGAAATTGAGAAGATTGAAGAATTAATTGCAGTTGCATTGCATGGTTTATAAGAGATTATAAATGGTGGGTGGTGGAGGGTTGTGTGGCAGCAGTTTAGGGTGGTATGTGGCACGTGTTGAGGTGGTTTTCATGCAAGCCTTGCATGCAACATACATTGCTGCTTCTATGACACGTGCGTTTTTTGTTTTCGATAAGAAAAATGTTTACACCTTGAAACAAAAGAAGAAAAAAGAGAAAAAACAGTGATGCCATGGATGTGATAATTTGATAATGTGATAAGAAGAGAGATATAGAGAAAATGAGGTGTTAAACAGTGTATGAAATTTAAAGATGTCATTTATCATTGTTGAAAAACAAAAATGATATTTTGTAAACCATTTTGTAGCAATTTTTAGGACAACTATTTATCTCATGTACTATTATTATGTTTTTACTCTCTCTCTTCATTTTCTCTCTATATTATTTTTGTCCAATAAAAAGAGAGAAAAATGTTATTTCAAAACTTGTTACAAAATAATTGTATAAATGTTATTACTCTTCTTCATATACTTATCATACTTATGGATCCAGAAGGACGATGACATGCATGGACACGATCCAAGATTAAGTTTGAAATTCCTTTTTTAAGACTCAGTCTGAGGGTTTGTAAGGAAGGAGAGGATTTCTCCGGTACATTCATAAGTATAAGAGTTTTGGTATATTTATTTTCTAAATCAGTTAATTAATGATAATTTTGATGAATCAAAGAGTTATTTGTCAACTTTTGAATTTTAAGAGTGATCATTTCATGATTAAAACATCACTTCATTGTTTATACTTACAAGCATTATTATTATACTTTATCATCCGACACTTTGGTAAATAGTATTAGTTATTATATTTTTAAAGGGAAAATTACACGCACATCTCCTGAGGTTTTCTTAAAAAGCATGCACACCCCCTCTAGTTTTCAACTAAACACTAAACTCCCTTAAATTTTATTTAAATTGACAAACACCTTCTTTTCAATTAACACAATAGTTAGTTATCTATTACTTAACCCTTCCACTTTCATTCACATTCATACACACTTTCTCTCTTTCTCATTCTCTTCCACCGTCGTCGTTATGATTCTTTCAGCTTCATCATGAATCATCGTTTATTATATCAAATGTAAGATTTTACAATTCGAGAGTTTACCTCAAGTCGTTTTACTTAGGTAAACTCGTACGAGTTTATCTAAAATTAAAATTATATAAAAATTTATTATATACATGACATATGTAAGCTAATATAGATATTGTAAATAGGTCAATAGTGCAAAATATGACTTAATTATAAAGGCAAAGTATATCCAACCACCATAATAAAGCGTTATGCTCAACTTAACATCAAAATACAAAATTAACTTGCAAAATCATAAATATTGTGTGTCATGTGTTGTTCAATTCATAAGGTTTCAGAAGAAATAAAGGCATGACAATGCAAGAAAGTGTTAAATGTAAAGGCAAGACAAGTACTTTGGATTACTGAACTTGAAAACAAAAATTGGGTTTTAACAGAAATCCAATTCTCGATTTGGTAGCTAATGAAAAACAATGATTTTCTTTCCTAAAAAAAACAGAAAATGGGCCAGAAAAAAATATGGCTCATAACCAAAAAAGTATGTTTTTAAGTGTTAACTCGTAAACTCAGACGATTTTACCCGAGTTTACCACGTGTTAACTCGCTCAAACTTGTCAAACATTTCGATTTCAACGAAAAATTATTTTACTCCAAATTAATACGATTTTGACATCTAAGAATGTAAACTTGTCCGAACTTACGAGTTATCATTCGATTTGTGGAACAGTAGTTAAATGCTTAAAAAAGTAACATAACTATTATCAGAGAATATTATTAATTTAATTAATTAATAAAAAAGTAGAAATAATGAGTTATCCACCATGTGCTATTGTGTGGTGATGTAAGAGATGAACTTTGTTCTTTAAGTTTTGGTGTACAAATTTTCACATATGCCACTTTAGTCCGCATCATCATTCTTTACCTGTCGTTTTCTGTTTGAATTCGCAACTTTATCCTACATTATATTGGGTTCTCACAATGAACCTCTTTCCACCGTTCTAGGAAATGACCATGATCCTCAAGCGTCAAGCCTCAAATTTCAATCTCCTGACCCAGCTTTGAAGTTTTTGATGAACAATCTTCCCCCAGAATTTGATAAGTGGCAAGGGAATGAAAGAGAACTAATATTAATATTTTCCAAATTGCAAAAGCGGGAAGAGAATGGAAGGGATCGTAAATGAGAGACAATTACTGTGTGAATGTGAATGAAAGTGAAGGATTAAGTAACAACTAAGTAACGGTGTTAATCAAAAGGGAGGTGTTTGTCACTTTAAATAAAATTCAAAGGAGGCAAGTGTTTCGTTGAAAACTAAAGGGGTGTTAGTAAGGACAACAACAAAAATCCGCATCGCGGATATCTGCAGATAAAATCGGTCATGGACATGAAATAAATATCTTGATGAATATCCATAATAAAATGAATTGATATTTTAACTACCCGTTATTTAATAAATATAGATGCGGATGCAGATTTGATAGTATCCACGACGCGGGTATCCAATAAATTATTTAGCTATTAATTTAAGCTATATTTCACCACTGCATGTACCACGAGGAATGATTAATTCCAAACATACTCCCTTCAATAAATGTCTTAACCCCCTTCAAAAAAAATGTCTTAACCCAGCCACGAGGCATCAGTACTAGTATTCTTTTTCAACAAGCATCAGTATTAATATATTAAACCGAAATGCTAACAAGTGCTTTTGAGATATTGTTTAAGCAATCAATAGTAGTAATTTTTGCATAGAAATATGTGTAATTATTACTTTTTTCATATGTTTGACTTATGTTTTCAAGAAAATATTTCTATTTATGGTGTTCTTAGGGCACTTGTTAGCATGACCCTTTATTAAATTAAGAGGAGTCTATATCTGCTCCAGTTTGTTACCCGTCCAGTTTCCCAATTGGTTTCGTGGATGTGTGACACGTGGTAAATTTGTTTTCAACGGATCAGATTAAAAAATAATACCACTGCTCCATAGTGCTCTTCTATCCCTCTCTCTTTCAGTTTCAACGTTGTTCTCCCTCTTCTCCGGCAGACTGTTATTCGCTGTTTTAACCACTCTTCTCTATTCCAACAATGCTTTGTTTCACTGTTTTGATTATGTGAATTTTTTTTTTAAAATCTTTCTGCAAAATTTGTTCCCAAATCTTTGAAAAGGGGAAATGGCAAAAACGACGGCGAATCAGAGAGGAGTCCGTATTGGAGTCAGAGCGGCGGAGCACCGCTGTAACGGAGAAAAGGGAGAAGAACGATGCAACACTGTTGAAACAGAAAAGAGAAAGAAGAGCGGAGAAGATGGCGACGGAGTGGAGGAGCGGCAGAGCACTAAACGGAGAAGAGGGTAAAGAAGAAGACTGGGTAACAAGAAGAGGAAGGCTGATTGTTTTTTCTCTGTTTCACTTTTTAAGGAACACTGGTTTTGTTTTTAAATCTAAACCTTTAAAATCATTTTTACCACGTAATGCATTAAATTGGAAAACTGGAGCATATCTTGACTCAATTAAGGTAAGCACAATAAAAAATAAGAGAGATAATAGTATGATCACAACACTATTTTCATGATTTTTTAAAGAGTCCAACAAAATCCGGTGGTATTCAATCAAGATTTTTCACAACTTAAAAACTGTCTCTTGGTATTAAAAAATGTATAGATTTTAATGGATTATTTGGTAGAATGGATTTTGTGAGACTTTTTATTGAAAATTTTAAAACTAACAATCTCATTCAAAGACCTGAGATGTCTTGAGACTCTTTTTACTCCCATTATATCTTCTTTCGTCGTTTATCTCACTTCACTCATCAATATCCTTTCATTTTTTTTGTTTTTCTTTGAGCGTTATGTCATGTCTGCTTTCTTTTCTTTTTTCCATATTTTAATTTTGTGGTTCTCGTCATTTTTATTTAACGAAGTGGTTGTCATTGTTGATCATATTATTTCATTTTTTTCACTCAAGATCACGTTACCAAATGTTTATTTTTTTTCCTATTCTTACATGTTTATTCTATTATTATCAATACGTTTTTTTTTTTAAGGAATGAGTTTTGATTTTATTAAGTAACTATTATTATTATATTAGTAGTCAATCTCATAAGTAAAAAAACGATGTATATCTCGTTAATTGTTAAAGAAAAAGTTATTTCAAATTTGAAGTTTTTAATTGTCTTAAAAATATTATCAATTTATTGTTCAAACGGAACAACATGTATAAGAAGATGATAATTTATGGTAGAATAGTTTAGCTTCAAGTATGTGAAAAAATATTACTTAGGAAGACATGAAACTAGAAACACTTTGTTATTGAAAAATTTAAAAATTGTATCGATTTTATTTTTTATCATGCAAACCTTTGATTTTTTATTAACTTTAGCCATCCACTCTTGTAATTTTGTATTTTTGTTAAAATTTGATAAAGTCATGTCAAATCTTACGAATTCTCATAAAGTACTTTCAAATCTAAAAAAGTCTTTGAGTTAAAATCCCTTGAAATCTTAAAAGTCTTTTATAAAAATCTTGAAAGTTAATACATTCCTGCACAATCTTTTAAAATCTTCAAGACTTTTTTTTTTGTCAAAATAGTCTTTTAAAATCTCAATTCAATACACCAAATAAAAATTATTTAGACGCACACATATAACATTATATGTCATTTAATTAATTCAAAAATATACATTATTAAATTCTTTTCTATTTTACTTTTTTGAACATACGCCAGTGGGAGCCTCACATATTAAGATATTAGTCTTTATTTTATTTTTTAAAGTAGATATTAGTCTTTATTATATTCATATCATATGCATCTTATATTCTAGTTGAGGCTTTGATATCACAGTGGTCGGGATAAGATTTTGGAGTGTTGAATGGGTGTGTGGAAAAATAAGGTGTTCAAATATCATACTTCATCTAAAATGAAATATAAAAAAAATGGTAGTTAATAATTAACATGTTATATATGTGGACTAAATTTGCATTTACCTTTCAACTTTCACTTCTACGGATGTTTCATTTCGAAGTATTGATAAGTGCCAGAAATTAGTTAAAATGCATATTTAATTTAAGCACTTTGTGGTACATGTTTCACAAGTTATCATAGGAAAAGCTCAGAATCACTGATCAAATGTCAAATTATGCTTTTACTTCTTACCCCATCCATTTGTGCAGGAAAATGCAAGTCAGGACATGATTTGAGCAAAGAAACATGAAGAAATGTAAAGGCTGGCTCGCTACAGCGGAGGATTGGTCGCTACAGCGCGCCTAGGCAGGGAGAAATCAAGTTTCCATCGCTGCAGCGATGGAACTGGTCGCTATAGCGACCAAAGGCGGTTTGAACCCCGTTTTGCTGACGTGGAGCAAACCCAATGGCCAAGAAACCTTCCATCGCTACGCGAGCCTTGAAAAACCAGTTTATATATATAGCCTTTCAGCTCATTTTTACAGGATTGTATCAGTATTATTACAGTTTAGTAATCTTTTAGGATATAGTTTCAGAAAGAAAATAGGATTAAAAGAGGTGATCTTCATGGAGCAAGAGTGATTGAAGTGTGGATTAACTAAGACTCTTTGGGAAATCAAGAACTTAACTTTGGATCTTCATCTTCCTTCCACTTTTGTATAGTTGTCATGACAATGACCAACTAACCTTCCCTTGTTGGGATTGGAGGTACTCAATATAGCTTAGATGTAATCTTTGATTTTGCAAATATATGATTCTAGTAACTTATGTGATAATTGAAGTTATTCTTGTTTTTCATTCTTATGCTTGATTTAATTGTTATTGACAAATACTTTTAAATCTAGGTTTAGAATAATCTTCTATCAAAATAAGAAATTCTAGACATGAAATTGGGTTTTGATAATCACACAAGTGGCGGAACGTAAAGCTTTCGGATCGTTTAATAGATTGGGAAATCGTCGATTAAACGATACGATCGATCTCACGACGTCATTTGGACACGAATGATGTTGTCGAGTGATACGTGATAATTTCGCTAAAAAGCTAGAATTCATATGCATGATCATTAGAACATATTCGAGGCTAGATTGACGAACTCCAATCCCAACGCTTTTACGTCCTATTACTTGTCGTCTTTATTACCGCTTTTACATTTCAATAGTTTATAGCAAACAAAGTTATAAACCCGAACTCAAAATGATAACGATTGTTGAACGGCTTGAGATATCGCACTAGTCCCTGTGGAGACGATATAAAAAATACTTAATTTTGACCAACAACAAAATGGCGTCGCTGCCGGGGACTGGTGTTTAGATATTTTAAGCATCGCAACAATTTGTATTGTTTTGAGCATCGGTATATATATCTTGTTAATACTTTTCGTTTCTTTTGTATATTGTAAAATTTTGTTTGCATTAACCCTCTTTGTCATACAAAGAAAATTTTCTTGTTAGTTACACTCGTTTCAGATTCTCAACATAAACGAAATCATGGTTGATCATGATTATTTCAACTTCTATGCTCCATTTGAGTATAAATCCTATCAACAGTATCAACAATATCCTTCTGAAGATGAACAAATGTCAACAATGGAAATGTCGCGGTGATTTTCGGAGATCAAGCTATTGATTAGCGTTGACTCACTAATTTTAATTCACGACTGAACTTTTATTTTTTTAAAGAAAGGTGGAAAAAAGTTCTAAATTACCACACTTTTAAAAATTAGGGTTCGGGGGTTAGTTACGTTTAGGGAAGGTGTTAGCACCCTAAACGTTCGTAGTACTCTACGAGAACCTCTTGATTTTATTTATTTATTTTGGCTATAACTTGCTTATTATTTATTTTTTTAAAAGAAAGAAAAGAATGAATTAGAATAGTGAGAAAAAATAAAAATGTTTTTTTGTATTTTTTATGATTTGGAAGGACAAGGTCCTTTGCCTACGTACCCGTGAGGGATCAAAACCTCGTAGTTCGGGGTAAAAATGTCGTTTGATTTGTTTTGTGTTTTTTATTAGTTTTAAAAAAGGTTTTAAAGATAAAATAAAGGCCAAGTGGCAAAAAGGAGAATTGGTTTGTGTTTTTTATTTTTGAAAATAATTAAAGTGTTATTAAAGTTGATTAATGGTTATTTAAAGAAAATAAAAGAGAAAAAATGGGCACTTGATTGAAAATCAAGGTTTGTTTATGAAAAGATTTTTTTGTGATTTTTGATTATTTGCATGTTTTTGTTTTTTTTTTATAATAAACTAAGACTAAAAAACAAAACTAAAAGCTAAACGCGAGGAATTTCCGTGGTGACGTTGGATCACCACGAAACCCTTTTGAAATTAAACTAACCTAATATTTTTATATTTTTTTTGAATAGCGAAATAAATAAAAATAAATAAAAGACGTAAAGCAGAATAAATAAAGTGTGAGTGTCAGTGCATATTCTCATTTATTTTTGTTACATTGATCCTAAGTACATTCTAATAAAATGAAAATAAAAATGACAAAATGATAAACAAGGAAAGAAAAAACAAAATTGCAAAGGTATGAAAATAAGTATGCTAGAATAAAACTAAAATGAAAATGCATGAAATAAAATAAAAATAAAAAATGCATGAAAGTAAAAGGAGAATAATAAGAAAAAAAATGCATGAAATCCTATAAGGTAAATGCAATGAAACAAAATGCATGAAAATAAATAAGAAATTAACAAGATAAAATGCTAGAAATGATAATAAACAAAAATAAAAGGGAAGAGGGGAGTGCAACAAGCAAAAGGGGGTGTGAATGATTTTGGTTAGGTTAGTGTTGTGTTGTTGTTGTGTTGGTGGCGGTTGTGTGAAGGTTTGGGTGGGAGGCCGTACGGTTTTATGTGGTTGAGGGCGTGGTGAGTGGTGGCCGTGTTGTTGTTTCTGTTTAGTGGGAGATTATTTTGTGTTCTGATGATTTTTGATGGATTGAGTTCGGTATGGTTACTGCTGGATTTTCGTTTGGTTTTTGAATTGGCTTACTGATGAGTTTTTCTTGTGTTGGTTTTCTGATGGCTCCCCCTGTGTTCTGACTCTGTGTCCTCTTTTATTAAGCAATGCCAATTAATGTGATTTAAAGGCCAATGATGGGCAATAAACACAATTAATCAGCAAAAGACTAAAAAAGCAACCATTAAAATGGTTATTAAAACACATTAAAATCAAAAGTCAGACCTTTTTTAAAAAATAATAGAAGAAAAAACGAAAAATAAAATAAATAATAAAAAAAAGGATGATAATAAAAAAGGAAAATAATAAAGCTAAAAATAAAAAGAAATAAAAGGTAAAAATGACAAATAAAAATAATAATAAAAAAAAACGTCGCTTTCGGAACCAAAAAAATGAGGTATTTTAAAATACCTCCCTGTTGAAATTTCGTTTGAAACGACCAAAAAAATCCGAACCAAAAGACGAGTGAAAAAGAATTTTAGGTCAAAAATTGGGGTATGACAGGAAAATATTTTGAATATGTTCATACAACAATCCATGATCAACATGCAAAATACCAACCAAAGATTGAGAGCTTTATCAAGTCAATTGGAAATTTTGCAAGTTCAATTAAATTTTTCATCAAGAATCATGGATGTTCAAACCAACAATCAATCCACTTTTGAATTCGGAGAGATTGTTGAAGAAGATGTTGATGAAAGTGAGGAAGAGATAATGTTTGAAGGATGTGGTATAAGGAAATTAGTGGAAGAAATAGAGATACCACACAAAGTAGAATTTCCTCAAGAGTGGTCAGATTCTGAAGAGGCCAAAACTGTTGATAAGGAAGAAGTGATGGTTATAGAGAAAAAGGAACAGTTTCTTAACAAGGAAGAAATTTATGAAAAGAAGGGGATGAAAGTGAGCAAGGCAGAAATTGATTTTGTAAAAAATAACATATGTTCCTTGCTCAGCAAACTCTGGTCAGGGAGGATATGGACTCCACATCAGCTATACTTCAAGTTCATGGAATTCCTCCCACAGAAAAGGAATACAAAGGCTGATGTGCTTTCCGTCTCATTTTGGCCACCCTAACGAAACATGCGTCGAGCTAACGACGTAAAACAAGCGCTTGTTGGGAGGCAACCCAATTTTGTAAGTATTTATGCTTAATTATAATCCTCATAAAAGTTTTCACATGAAGGGAATGTGGTACATTTAAATTTTCAAAAATTCTGTATTCTGTCATGGTCGCTATAGCGATCACTTTCGTCGCTGTAGCGACGAGTCAAAATTTCAGCGTCTGATCCTCAGAGTCTGAAAGTCAGAGTCTGAAGCTTTAGACTCTGATTCAGATTCTGAAGATCCTTCAGACTCTGCGCTCGCTATTGCGACGGGTGGTCCGCTGTAGCGATGACAGAAAAATCTGTCAGTACAGATTTCAATGCCACTAACTCCTATTAACTTCTTGTGATGAACTCTTGTTTAATTATGCACTATTATTTATGTTCAATAATGTTGAATGAGCCATAGATTTGTGAATCACCAACAGATGCATAATAATGATGGTGATAGAAATTGTTTGATGTGCGCAAAGCTAACGTACTTGTTTCTTGCTTTTCTAGGTGTGTACTTGAATTTAAAACGAGTACTTTGCACAAAATTTATCTCATTCAGTTCTCCGCGATAACATGCTTATTATGTGAACCACTTAGAACTAGCCTAAATGTGAGGAATCCTCAAGTGCTTTACATATATGCAGGAGACCGGCATTCATGGTTTCACTCGGTTGTTTTATGTTAAATCTGATAATTGTTTTGAACTGTATGAAAGCACAGAAATGATCAAGGCATTCTTTTGAAAATGAGAAGAAACACTTGACCACAAAAAGCCTACCCAGTGAGAAGTGAGTATTTGATAACCCCATTTGAGCCTAATAAATCAGAATCCTTAACTATGAACTGTCAATATTCGTAAGCACAATGCTTAGTGAATTTGCCCAAGTTTTTCAAAATCCAGTTCATAGTTAAATCACTATTGGATTATGATATTTTTACCTTCATTTTGAACCCTTAACCATCATGTATATTTGTCCCTTGCCTATTGATAAGGGAACATTCAATTAGGGTATCATTTTGTATAAGTTGGGGAGAAAAGGGAGGTATTGTATGTCAAGTAATGGTGAACTTTGAAAATTGATCTTGACAACAAGAAAAAGAAAAAAAATAAAATAAAAAAGAAAAAAAAATTCAATAAAGAAAAAAAGTTGTCAAGATCAAATTAATATTTGTATATCACCAAGGGTTGATAGTGAGAATTTGGAGAAAGTTGTGTAAATAGAAAGAATGTTCCTCTATGCTTGACCATTTGAATTCAATTTTTCCCACATATGACATTTCTTTTGGAAACCAAGCAGAGTTACAACCCTCAAAAGACCTTTTGATCTTTGCTTTTGTGCTTTTTGAGATGATATTTGGATGGACACATAACTTAATCAAGATGTTAGCAGATTTGCTGGATGTGTGTTTAAAACCCTCACTTCATGATTTCAATTTGCTTATTTACTTTCAAAGAAGTGTGTTAGGCGTGGTTCATTGTTAATTATGTTATTGACTTGAATTGTGTGATGTGAATTTTGTGTTTAGGACTTATGTCACATTCACAGTATATATCGGGATTAATGAGAAACTTCATACTTGCCCGCACAATCCACATTTGAATTATGCGATCTTAAAACTTTTCATTTATTTGCTTGTATTGTACTTGAGTCCTAGGTTTGTAAACATTTCCTTTTTTGAGTCCTTTGTTGAGGCTAAACAAAGATTTAAGTTGGGGAGAGTGATAAGTGCTAGAAATTAGTTAAAATGCATATTTAATTTAAGCACTTTATGTTACTTGTTTCGCAAGTTATCATAGGAAAAACTCAGAATCACTGATCAAATGCCAAATTATGCTTTTACTTCTTACCCCATCCATTTGTGTAGGAAAATGCAAGCCAGGACATGATTTGAGCAAAGAAACATGAAGAAATGTAAAGGCTGGCTCGCTACAGCGCGCCTAGGCAGGGAGAAATCAAGTTTCCATCGCTGCAGCGATGGAACTGGTCGCTATAGCGACCAAAGGCGGTTTGAACCCCGTTTTGCTGACGTGGAGCAAACCCAATGGCCAAGAAACCTTCCATCGCTACAGCGACCAGCTCATCGCTGTAGCGAGCCTTGAAAAACCAGTTTATATATATAGCCTTTCAGCTCATTTTTACAGGATTGTATCAGTATTATTACAGTTTAGTAATATTTTAGGATATAGTTTCAGACAGAAAATAGGATTAAAAGAGGTGATCTTCATGGATCAAGAGTGATTGAAGTGTGGATTAACTAAGACTCTTTGGGAAATCAAAAACTTAACTTTGAATCTTCATCTTCCTTCCACTTTTGTATAGTTGTCATGACAATGACCAACTAACCTTCCCTTGCTGGGATTGGAGGTACTCAATATAGCTTAGATGTAATCTTTGATTTTGCAAATATATGATTCTAGTAACTTATGTGATAATTGAAGTTATTATTGTTTTTCATTCTTATGCTTGATTTAATTGTTATTGACAAATACTTTTAAATCTAGGTTTAGAATAATCTTCTATCAAAATAAGAAATTCTAGACATGGAATTGGGTTTTGATAATCACACAAAGTGTCGGAACGTAAAGCTTTCAGATTGTTTAATAGATTGGGAAATCGTCGATTAAACGATACGATCGATCTCACGACGTCATTTGGACACGAATGATGTTGTCGAGTGATACGTGATAATTTCGCTAAAAAGCTAGAATTCATATGCATGATCATTAGAACATATTCGAGGCTAGATTGATGAACTCCGATCCCAACGCTTTTACGTCCTATTACTTGTCGTCTTTATTACCGCTTTTACATTCCAATAGTTTATAGCAAACAAAGTTATAAACCCGAATTCAAAATGATAACGATTGTTGAACGGCTTGAGATATCGCACTAGTCCCTGTGGAGACGATATAAAAAATACTTAATTTTGACCAACAACAAAAATACTTAAAAATGAAAAGCATCTTACCCAAAGTACTCCCTCCATTCCGTTTTAAGTGTCTCCTTTGAAGAAAATTTTTGTTTCTATTTAACTGTCATTTTCAAATTTCAATGCAATATTAATTGTTGTTTTACCAATATTGTCCTTAGTTATTTATTGCAAAGAAGGAAATATATGAAATGAGATATTAAATAAATAAGGTCATTATAGTAAAAGTATAACTTATTGTATCAAAAATATTTATTGATGATTTTGTTTTGTATAAAATGTTAAAAAGTGACAATTAAAAAGGAACGAAGTTAATATGAAACTATACTTAAACGTGGGATTCAGCTCAGACACCAAAGTGTGCAAGAAATTCAACTGTCTTAAATTAAGCAGTAGATTCAACTGCACGAGACCACGAGGCATCAACAGAGTAAATTCAACTGTCTTAAATTAATCTTTAATGTAACTTAACCCAACAACGAGGCATCAATATTAAATTCAACTATGGACGTAATATTATATTATACCACTACATCAAGCACGTTCAAAGCAAGCATCAAGCACAATCCAAGAAACTCATGCAAATTCCCAGTCACACGGTTCGGAATTCGCTTCGGTACGTGGTACGAATTCGGGTACGCAGTTCGCGACTTTCAAAAAACTAGGTACGTTGGGGGTATACAGAGTCGGTACGCTGTTTGGGTTCGTGGTACGTTCAATTATAATAATCGGTACGTTACTAATAAAAAATATTTAATTAACAAAAAATAAAATAGAAAATGAAAACTATTTTTTTTAAAGAACAAAGATAAATTCACCAATGAAAACTATTAATACCATTAATGAAAAATACCTTCTACAAATATTAGAGTCTCAAACTTAACAAAGAAATTGAAAACAAACTTTAAAACATAAACAATACTTTGCTAAAATCCACAAATAAAAGCTCAATTTTTAATTCTTTTTCCTCTCTTGATTGCAGTCCTTCTCGTTGCATTCCTGTTATCATCTACACATCCATTCATTTCATTGTCCAATTCCAAGTTTAGAGTGGTCCATCTCCAACTTTATTAACCCAAGCCAAAGCCCAATATTAATATAGTCCAGCAAGCTAACCCAAGCCCAATATAAAAATAGTTCAGCAAAAAACCCTAATTTCATCTCATCATCATCTTCCTCCTTCCACCTAGAGAAACAGCCGCCTCCTTCTCCAATCCAGTTTCTTTCGCCGCTTAACCTTTCGTCTTCAACAGCTCCAACGTAAGTATTCATCACACTCCTAACTTCTTTCTTCCTCTATCCCGTTTTTTATTAACTCCTTTTTTTTTCTCCCTGAATCTTTCATGTCTTGATGTTGAAATTCGAAACTGGAAAATCAGAAATTGCGACATCTTTTCTTGGTTCGCTCTAGCAAGTGTAGCGAATTCTGTGACTATGATTCCCACACAAAAGATGTATAGTTCAGAGGCTGTGAACAACAATGATCATCAGCTTCATGTGTTAATGTTTCCATTCCTTGCATTTGGTCACATAAGTCCTTTTGTTCAATTATCCAACAAGCTATTTTCTCAAGGAGTTCACATAACTTTCTTATCAGCTTCATCCAACATTCACAGAATGAAATCCACTCTTAATCTCAACCCATCCATCCAAATTATTCCACTTCAGTTCCCAAATGGCATAACCAACACTGCTGAATTGCCACCTCACTTAGCTGGAAATCTAATCCATGCCCTTGACCTCACTCAACCTCAAGTTAAGTCCCTTTTGTTAGAACTCAAACCTCATTATGTTTTCTTTGACTTTGCACAAAACTGGCTTCCAAAATTAGCCTCTGAACTTGGTGTCAAATCTGTTCACTTCTCTGTTTACTCTGCTATATCTGATTCTTACATTACTGTTCCTTCAAGACTTCATGATATTGAAGGAAGAAGCATCACTTTTGAGGATCTTAAAGAACATCCAAAAGGGTATCCTCAAAAAAACAATATCTCCTTTAAGACATTTGAAGTCATGGACTTCATGTTCATGTTTACAAAATCCGGTGAAGGTTTAACCGGTTATGAACGCGTTATGCAGAGTCTTAGTGAATGTTCATATATTGTGTTTAAATCATGCAAGGAGATAGAAGGTCCTTATATAGATTATATAGAAAAACAATTTGGAAAACAAGTTCTGTTAGCTGGTCCATTGGTTCCAGAACCATCAATGGAAGTGTTGGAGGAAAAGTGGTGCAAATGGTTGGATAATTTTCCAGCCAAAACAGTTATATTTTGTTCATTTGGTAGTGAGACATTTTTGAATGATGAACAAATCAATGAACTAGCAACTGGTTTGGAACTCACTGGTTTACCATTCATTTTGGTTCTGAATTTTCCATCGAATCTTTGTGCAAAAACTGAGTTGGAAAGAGCATTGCCAAAAGGGTTTTTGGAAAGAGTGAAAGATAGAGGAATGGTGCACACTGGTTGGTTACAACAGCAGCTTATTCTGAAACACAATAGTGTTGGATGTTATGTTTGTCATGGTGGTTTTAGTTCTGTGATTGAAGCTATGGTCAATGATTGTCAGCTTGTGCTGTTACCTTTTAAGGGTGACCAGTTTTTCAACTCTAAGCTCATTGCCAATGATTTGGAGGCAGGGATTGAGGTGAATAGAAAGGAAGAAGATGGATATTTTCATCAAGAAGATATTCTGAAGGCAGTGAAAATTATCATGGTGGATGATGAGAAAGAGCCGGGGAAGAGCATAAGAGAAAACCACTTGAAATGGAGGAAGTTTATGTTAGATAAAGAAATTCAGAATAAATTTATCATTGATTTGGTTGCTCAGCTGAAGTCTTTGGCATGATTGGAATTACGGTGAGTTTCATGAAATAATTGACGGTGGCGTGATTTTGTTGAAGCTCCAAAACGTAGCTTTACTAAATCACGATAGTTCAACTTGATTTTGTTAAACTCATTGCGAATTTAAACATGCATCCACTCCCTCTTGATGGAATGGATTATTTTTGTTCTATATTGATTCTGTTTTTCTTTGTTTACATGTTTGTTTCAGTCTCCGGCGCCTAATGTGTTGTTCTAATTGTAACAAGATTTATTCATGTTTGCTATAGTTTGTTGTAATAAAATCAGTTAATCAATGAGAATTATCAACATCATGTAAAATTTTAATGTTAATTTTATCTTAAAATTAATATTAATAGGTATACAATATTACTTTTCTAATAATTATATCATAATGTGAATAAATGATTTATTTTCATCTTGGAAGTTCTTTCCTTTAGATCTTGATAATTGGACCGTCGACTTAGACATAAATCATTTCGCCTTGTCCCAAGACTCATGTTTGGGGAGCTGTGGACCGCCAATATTCCATTAAGGGCTCACTGGCCTTCTACAAGGGTTCACCGACCCTCTTCAAAGGCGCGCCCTTTGCCTTATGCCCATAAACCGCCTTTCCCGTATCTTGGGCCCAAAGATACAACAAAACCATCTAGAAGCATCTAGCACATGTGCTTATTGACTTAAGGGTTAAGTTACTTAGAGCCCAAGCCAAGAAAACATAAGCCTAAGAGGGCTATAAATACCCACCTTGAAGACATGACCTAAATAAATTAAACCCCAGTTTTCTATATTGTACTCACCGCAAGGACAATCATTGATGTTTAATTCAACTACTTTTGTCTTGTTGGTGATATTTAATTCACCGTATATACTCTCACCTACTTTTTACCAAAGATAAGGTGTTGAGTGAGACACGTTTCTACAAGGAGAATTATTTTGCAGTGCCTCCTTCTTCATGCTTATGTTATTTACATTTATGAGGAAACAAAAAAGTTGTCCATAGTTGCCAGTTGACAGCATCATGACGAGGAATTGCATGCTTGCCAACGGCAATTGGCAACAATAAGCAATAGAATTACAAGAAATTACAAGAAATTATCATGGTGAAAAGGAAGGAAGAAGATGGATATTTCCATAAAAAGGATATTTTGAAGGCAGTGAAAATTATCATGGTGGATGATGAGAAAGAGCCAGGAAAAAGCATAAGAGAAAACCACACGAAATGTAGGAAGTTTATGTTAGATAGAGAATTTCAGAATAAATTTATCATTGATCTGGTTGTCCAGTTGAAGTCTCTGGCTTAATGCATCATTGGAATCATAGTGAGTTTCATTTGAAGTGTAGGTTTTGCAAGACCACGGTGGTTCACCTTGATTCTGACATACTCACTGCGGATCTAAACATGCATCCACCCCTGTTTTACCTTGTCTGTTGCAGGCTCCGGCACTTACTCTTGTTCTGATTGTAACAAGATTTACTTCCTGTCTGTTGTAGTTTGTTGTAATCAAATAAGTTGATTCATGAGAGTTATCAATATCATGTGAAATTTAATGTTTATTTTTATCTTAAAATTAAAATACATTAATAGGTACACACGGACCATTGCTATTTTTTTTTATAGACCATTACTTTCTGAAAGACAAACTAGATCTAATATAAAAATCTAATATGGTATAAAATATCTGCGATACTAAACATGTCTTAACTTGAACTTGTAGCATTATATCTTTAATGTATTCTCCTTTTCCTGCCACAGTTATTAGGCTTTGGATTAGCTTCACCAGCCTCCAAAGGAAAATTCAATATGGCTTTCTGACCCCTCATTCTGAAAGCTGCACAATCATAAGCCTTAGCAGCATCAATCTCTCTGTCAAATGTTCCTAACCAAACCCTGCTTCCTTTCCTTGTCGGATCTCGAATTTCTGCAGCATATTTTCCCCATGGCCTTCTCCTCACTCCTCTGTAATGCCTTGTTCCAAAAATTCTTTGTTCCTTCTTCTCCAACACCATTGATTCTGCCAAATTTGACTTCTTCTGAGTTTCCTCTAAGGGACTTTCTTCATTCAAGTTTTGTACCTTGTTATGAGAAGAAGTGAAGTTAATAAATTTTGTATCAGCTTCGAAACCAAGGCTTTCAAGAAAACTGTTGTGTTCTGAAAAGTATGAATCTAAATCAATTTCTGGTGATGATGATGACGATGATGTGTTTTCAAGTTTTACACAACTGAGATTGGTGAAGAATGAGTCTGATACATCATCTAAAAGATGTTGGCTCAATTGTGTCAAACTTGAAGTTTCTTCTGATGTTGTCATGTTTTATGAATTATGTAAGTAATAGAACCTAGGAGGTTGAATTTGAGATTGAAAAAAAAAAACATGATCAACAAAGATATATATACAAGTATATGTATAAACCTATTTTATTACTGATAAAGGGTCTCAATCAAATCCTCTGATAAGGGATACATGAGAATTGGATGTTGTACTAAGCTAGTTGATGGAGTGGACCCTTATAGTATCTTACACGGTTTACACTCTTGAGACAGTGTATCTTATCCAAATTACATGGTTACATATTCGGATGTCCCACATTGAAGTAACAGTCTTTAATTAGACTCTCAACTTGCTTATTGGCATTTAGCAATAGAAAGTAAATGATGACTTGTGTTAAACACAAAGAAAGGTGTCAAAAAGTTGCTTTTGGTTGTATCCAGCTGATGCATATACATAAGTTAGAAAACGTGGTTGTTTTAAGTACAGTACGTTTGGGACCCTCATCTTCAACTTGTATAATTCATACTCTTGCCAAGTGGTTTAGCCAAAACCAGCAAAGGAGAAAACAAAAGTCAAGCAGGTTGTTGGCTTTCCCCCTCCAAAATATTGAAAAATATAGGGCTTGCTTGTTTTTCATTATCTACCATCTCCAATACTTATTTTTGGTTAAAATTATGATAATTTATTTATACTTAATTTTTATTATCAGATATTTGTCTACGAAAACATTTAGTTATTTTTACTATTTATAGTATTTCTTTTACAAATTTTTTATACTCCCTCTAAGCTTAAATATAAGCAAAAAAAAAATCAAGTTTGGTAAAATCAAATATAAACAAAATTCAAATACTCAATGTGGAGTGGAGTTCAAGGATTCTTCAGACACAGGTGGAGATCAGAATACTCAATGGAGGATTTGGGATTAAGACTGCAATAACTAAAAACCTCTATATGTATAAATAAATTACGCAACAAAAAAATCTGATGGTTTACAGGCATAGTACCCAAGTTATGCTCTTACATAAATCTAGCATATTCTAATTTTCCCAACTGAAAAATAAAAAAGAACAGGATAACACAAGAGGCTAATCAATGTGCAGCAACAGTTAATACACATTATTAAACCTAGATTAGATAGAGGTAATATTCATCTTATTTGTATCTTCAATCATCTCCTTCTCAACTCTCTGTTGGTCAGAGGTAACAAAACTTGGTTGATTTGTCGATTCAAGAAGTCTAGCCCACATCCTACCTGTCAGTTGGACTGTATTTGGTCTCTCTGTTACACGCTGCAACAAGATTTTTGTGATCAGCTGGTATACTAAATGTTATGGACAAAAACAAGAAAAAATATAATGAGGAATGCAATGACTTTATCCACTGTAGATAGATACACAGTTTTAACAAGATTCATCTATAATTTCCTTAATTACAAAAAAAATAAAATAATAAAAATTGCTTATGAAGAAGACTGCCAAATCGAAGAAAAACCTAGCAGAAGGTTGTTAGAGAAGGTATTAGGAAAGATTCACTAACAAAATGAGGAAAAAAAAATTCCAAACTGCTCTACGACTTATTCTCATAAGGCTTATGCATTTGGAATAGTTTCTTGTTTACATGATACACATTAATGCTGATCAGGAGGATGCCGGCAATTCATTAAATTGCTTAATTCAATAGCCATTTCATATCCTCAACACAACTTTGTTGTTAATTCTAGGAAGCTTTTCCATTGGACTATAGTCTATACTGCATAGTACATAGAAACTAAATGAGGTTAACAGAATATAAAACGAGTTTAGAAAAAAATTTGAATGAAGTAAAGAGGTTGTTTGAACTACACTTTGAGGAGCACAATTTTTAGTCACAGTAATTTACTTGAATATAATCATGATTTAATGAAATGAACCACTTACAGCTATTGGGAGATAAGCATGTTTGCTGTTCACAGGCCCAACTGTGAAGCCAGAATATCCTGCCATAGCTCCATGAACAGCACTATGAGCAAGAAGAGTGCAGTAAATGTTGTCCAAGGCATTACTTGGAATAGCTCGAATCATATATGTAGGATCTATGAAAGTAACACAAACAAAAGTTTTATAATAAAAATTAGAACAGATTTCAATAGAGAAGAAAAGTGAAAAAATTTTAAAAAAATTATTTAATGTACCTAGATTACGTTTAAGTAATCAAGCAAATCAAAAAGTTAACATGGATGAAAATAAATTATAAAAAAAATACTAATTTCTTTAAAACTTTGATCTCGATTGTTTTCAGAATATAAATTTCTACACTTTTTTCCTACTAATCTATTAGATGCATATTTCCTTTCCATCTGATTCAGTAACATGTAGATTTCCAACTGGATAATACATTTTCGTGAGAACTCTCTAAAGATAAAGCTATTGTAAGTGGAAGGCTACAGTCATTTCGGTGATCTAACATGATTAAAACAAGTTCAGAAACTCATGAACATACCTATATATTTCATATTTACCGCCATCTTTGGGAACTTTGTGAAATGATCCTGTAACAAGGAGGTTGTATATTAAGAAAAAATGGACAACTTAAAGGATGGCAAAATCCATACTCAGAACTTCTGGAGAAATGAAAAGCAATGCTCATCAAGCCGAAAAGATCGATGCATTTGTTTGTACCAAATATAGCGCTCAGTCAAGGATGAGTCCAAAGTCTACACTGCTTTCACATGATACACATTCATCATTCCTCTATTTGAAAGTATCGTTATTGACTGTCATTTCATTTTCTTTGATGAGAAGGAACAAATCAGAAAACTGAACTAGACTAAGAGTTGATAGTTGTTATTCCACATCAGTAAATTTCCCATCGCAAAGCAATATCCCACAAGTTTTATGATTAAAAAGTGCAAAACAAAAAATAACAAAATAAATTTAACAAGGAAATTTCACCTTAAAAAAACAAGAAAAATTCACAAGATTATTTGATATTTAACATTATAGAACTGATCTAATGGTAAGTTGACTGATAATGGCATAAATTAAAACCCCTCAAATAATATTTTAAACAAGTGCATAAATGCGGTTCTATGGTAAGTTGATTGATAATGGCATAAATGCGGTTTTTAAACTAGTGTACAGAATACAAGAAGGAAAGATAATGGATCATACCTTGATCTTATTGGATAACCACGGACCAACATCAAGAAGTAGCTTGTTCCCTGATGCATCCTTCTCATTAACTGTATGAACTTCTGAAGCAACACATTCCTGACCAGCTCCTTCTGCTACCACAATAACTAAATGTCCATTTTCTTTTAACCTCTGTTCAATAAACTCAAAAATTCCACCTCTTCCTTCCAAATAAAATGGAGACTCTGGAATCAAGCAGCAATCCTGTTACAACTTTTGCTATTAGTAGGCAGTCCTTTTTCTCTCTTGAAAAAATCAATAAACGAAGAAGTACAAGGGGAGTCATGTACCGAATTAAATCAATTAAATACATCAGTACTGAAAAAGAGAAAATGCAAAGATATATCAACAATAGTAAAGCTCTCCAATCCTACTATAAATCTCAGACGAACTACAACTTTAATACTACCAAAAGAATCAGTTCATCAAACACCACCCATCAATAACAAAACAACTGATAAGAATCAGTTTGTAGATATCACTTACCACATCTCGACTTGCCAAAGTTGCATTCATGGCAATGAAACCTGCAGATGAAACCTTGTAAAGCATTTTTCTGAAAAGAGAAATAGGATGCTTAAAGATCTAAGGCTCCCATTCTATGTCCTTTCAATGAAAAAATATATATTTGGAAAAAATAGAATTTAAAAAAACAAAAAAAATACAAGATAATGAATTTGTAGAGCATGTTTACCACTGTATCTTCCCATTAGCTTAACAATTCCAATTCCATTTTCAACACTATTAACCTCCACATGTGCAGCGTTAATGGCTCTTTGGGCTTCTTCCACAGCAGTATCAAATCCAAAAGATTTGTCTATTACCTAGAGGCAAAAAGTTATTGCTTGGTCCATGTTTTATTTATATTTATAAATATATCTATATAAACAATATACTATACACATCAAAAGTTCTGACAAACAAATGCTAAGGCACATGTCTATCACAATTCAATTTAATCAAATGATATATGCACCAAAATAGTCACTGATGTCAAATTTTAATATCAACCCAGTTCTTTAATGTCATTGTTTATATCATATCGATTCTTCAAAAAGACGTCTGGCATTTAAGGAGTATTTGGATATATTTATTATTGGAGGGAGATTTATTTCACTTGCATTTTGGAAAAGACCAAAATAAGCATTAATTCAAATCTTAATTTATTTATATATATGAGAACCTCTTACTAATGTGCTGAAATTTCTATTGACTAGAAGAGTAGAACAATAAGGATTAAAATTTTGGCCGTTTGTGTGAAGATGCTCCTGTATGTTGTGAAATAAAAATAATACACATGTTTAGCTTCAGAAAAAACATTTTATTTTCATTTCCTCATTTCCTATTTTCACTATCAATTACAAAAAAATATCAATTTGACTTTACCTTACTTCTTGTTTTCAAATCATAGAAAATATAATATTGTTTTATAATTATAACCATTGTTATATATTAGATTTTATTTGTATTAAATTATATATTTGCTACCCTCTTTAGTAATAGCCTACATTAATTTTTTTCCATATTTACATGTATATAATTGAATTATGATAACATATAATGTCATATTCTCTAAAACGTCATGTTAAATATCAAAATGGAGTTCAATTTCATTTGTCTATTAGCTAGTTAATCTATCTAAAGATATGTCTGATTATTTATTTACAGATGTCATATTCTCTAAGTAGGCTAACAGGCCATACTAAACTTCCGGAAAGGCCAGGCTCGAGCCTAAAAATAAGCCTTCGACAGGTAACAGAGGCCTTGATTATTTTTACCAGACCAGGCTTAAGCCTTGCAAAGTCTAACCCGGCTCAGCCTATTCCCACCCCTACCTATGAGCATTGAGCACAAACGGTAGATAACATTTGCACCACCGAAGTTTGCAGCCAAAAAAAATAAGAAAAGATTCAAATTGATATCTTCCTCAAAAATTGTTAGCATTGTTGTCTAAGAAAATGAGAATATCAATTTTAACTTGCTAAAACAACACCAAAATCTTCAGATATATTATCAATTCGTACTCTAAGAAATACAGCCGAATTTGTTTGTCATGAACATTATTTTTCCCCACAAAGAATAAAAACAGGATAATGATACAATGGTAAAAAAACTAATTAAACAGAAGAATGTCATTAGTGATTTAAAACTTCCATGTGAGCACAAGTTTAAAACAGATAACGGCTAAGAAACTTACAGCAATATCATTATCAATTGTCTTCGGAATCCCAGCCACAGCCACTTGAAGATGGCGTTTTTCAACTTCCTTCATCAAAGGATGCTCATATTACATTATTCCATAATAAAACTATATAATGGACTTGTTGAAGACCATAAATTGTGAGAGAAATCAATTACCTCATAAATGCGTGCAGCTCCTTTTTGGGTACCATCACCTCCAATAATGTATACCTAATATGCACAGATCAAATTTCCCATTGGTTTTCCATAATCTATTAAGCACCTAAAGCGACAAAATTTACTGAAATTTTTAACCACCTGATTTATTCCTCGGTCCTCAATGTTATCTACTATCTTGTGGGTATCATGTCCTCCACGAGATGTACGAAGAAATGTTCCCCCGAGTTTATGGATATCACTAATCACTTTAGGTGTCAATCTCATGGTATTTTTTGAATAAAACCCTTTATATCCTTCCTGAAAAAGTTCCCGGAGCAATATGGTGAATCATAAGAACTCAAGAAATGACAATAAAAGAAATTGGGAAACAGCACTCACGGACTGGTTATTGTGTTCAAAACCATACAATATACACAAAGTCTTTTGGTTATTTGGAGATAAATTGAGTTATACTATTAAGAGTTATCAAGTTAGATGGTTTTCATTCTTTGTAAAATTATACCAACCTTCTTCTCAATGTGTCCGTCGTAATATTCAAGACAGGAAGACAGTTATTTTTACCAATGAAAATAACCTATAGTTTTCTACATTGAGGATTAAAGTTTTTTTTACAAAAGTCACGAAATGCTAGCTGTTGAGATCCCCACATTGATTAGAGATAAAACAAAATAGTCCTTACAAGGCTTGGACAATCTTCAACCTTAAGCTATCTTTGGGTATATAGTTAGCCTCAAAATCCAAATTTGAAAATGTTATTAGAGTTAACCAAGATCTATTATTAGTCCCATGCCTATATTAGTCCATGCTCTAGATGACCAATCTTGAGCGTGAAGAGATGTGTTCAGACCTGAGATCCCATGTTAAGTCAAAATATAGCCAAAACAGTTCTTATAACTTATAAGACTTGGACAATCCTCGTCGCTTAAGCTAGCTTTCTGGGTCAAGTTAGACGTAGCCCAAATTGTAAAACTAGTTAACGAGTGTTTTGTGGCTTCCCTCCTTTACTGTTATGAATTGGTTGTTCCATTCAATCCTTCCTATTTCTTGGTTATTTTCTTAGTTATTTTGATTATGAGGATTTTGTATCCTCTTTTATCTTTATATTTTTCTCTTCACTTTAACAAAGTTCTGTTTAAGAAATATATATTAAAAACCGCAAATGACGTATTAACTACTCAACAAACAACAAAATAGTCAAATTAATTAAAAAAAAAATCAAATTTCATCCGAACTATTAATAATTTAAACAAGTAGTATGCATTAATTCTTCAAAAAAAAATTGAATGGTACATTAATTCTTCAATTAAAAAAGAAAGGAAGGAGTATTATATTAATATTTTAACAGATAGCGAAAAAATTGTAATTTCACAAAACTCACCTCAATCCCAAGTATATCTTCAACCCCATACATGTTTTTCAAGCCACATACAATTTCCCTAATCACTGTATTAATTCCTGGGCATAATCCTCCACAAGTCACTATGCAAGCACGCACTTCTTCTGGCTTGAAGTAAACCTAATATTAGAAGGCATCATCGTCAGCTTCTAAACATTATAAATGGACACTGAATTTTCCATGTTTTATACCTTTTCTTGAGGTCCAGCACGGCGAAAATGAATTCCTCTAGGACTATTTTTCTGAACAACAATCTGAACATGAAACATTGTTTGAAATATATGTAAGATCAAAGAGAGAGATGTAAATCATTCGGAAAAGAAAATAATTCACAAAAAAGGGAGAAGATTGGGCCACTCACAGTTTGTGCGACCATATCTTCCGGACTTACAAAAGTGTTCCTGAAAGCATAAAACGGTTTAAGGAAAATTTGATAATAAAATAATTTAAAGAAACAAAAATTTGGGAACTGGAAAAAATTAGAAATCAGTTAATAAGCTTCAAATCTACGGTGCAAAATGACAAAACATTTTAAAACAAATTGCATAGAAGTATACTTGACAATTGAATATGCTTGGCTGGTTTGCAGTGGGTTTGGATACGACTGCAAAAGAGGAATTAAAGCAGTAACTATCAGAAATCACCAATATGGTTAGAAGAAGAAAAGAGAAAAAACAACATAATCAAACACACAATATTAAAGAACTACCGAACCCCTTAACAAATCGGCCAAAACAGGTTGTCAAAAACTCTATATTTGTCCATCAATTTGGTCCATTCCTTGTTAACTTATGCATCGAGGCTCATTAATCAAAATATGCACCAACTTAATCCTTTTGCAATCAAAATTCACCTCATATGGAACAAAAATTATGAGTGAGTCGGTAAGAAACAAAATTGTTAAAATTGATTTATGGAGGAGCAAATTGAGAATAACTGCTGCAAGCTTGATGAGCCTCAGTAATACATACATCATCTTAATGACTTGAAAATGCATTGATTTTATATGATATGAATCCTTATTTGTCTCTTTTAATACCAATAGAACATTTATTGCATTTCAATACTCCACTAGCTATAATTAATAAGAGTGTTTTAGTAAATTGTAACACATTTTACCATTAAAGTTAACACTACTAATAATTTCCTTAATAACGTGTAAAATTCAAACATGAAACCTAATGAGACGGAGGGAGTATCTCTAATACTCCGGTGTCCGACGTGACACCAATACATAGATCAATTTTCAAATGTTTATTGTGTCTGTCTGGTGTTAGTGTCAGAAAAGTAATGTGAAAAGAAGAAAATGTAAAACGAGAAAAAACGGTACCGGCAGATTGGGAAGGAAATTGGTGAGATGTGGAACGTCTTCGAGGAGAAAACCGTCGTCGTCGTCATTTTGGGTTTGATTGGAAACCCGGAGTGGAAGATTGTTTTGGCGGGAAAAGGGTGGTGGTAGTGGCGGGTTCCGGAGAAAGAGTGCACGCTGAGGAAGGTGGGATCGCAACAACAGTTGCAGAGAGTTTTGACGGGAGGAGGAGGAGGAGAGAGAAAATGAAGGAGGAGTTTTAGAGAGAGAAGAGAACGAAGTGGAAACGGAGGAGAAGAGATCCATTTTCCTTTACTTTGACACCTGACTCAATCAATCTCTCACTACAGAGTGCAATATCAATGATATTTTTAGACTTTAGATGTTTACTATTTTCAAACAAATTATATCTATATTTTATTTTTACATCAATTTCTAGTCAAGGCAAGAAAACAAGTTTCATGTATTTGAAACTAATTTGAATTTAAATGATTATCACCATCTTAACTCCATTGTGGATTAGAAAATTTGAATCTACGTGGAGAATGACAACTATAGAAGCACTATCTCTTTATTTTTTACGAGCATCATTTAATAAGTTATAATGAAATAAATAAATTTTGTTAAAATGTAATGATATAAAATTGTTGGTGGGATCTGTATTTAGTTTTTATTTTAGATGCTGGATTGAAAAAAAAAAATTGGTGTTTATATAGACACAAGGGACTCGCTTTTCTTTTTAGGGACACATGGGGACTCAATCAAGCACCCAAAATGGAGTGCTCTTTTTTTTAAAAGAAAAATGGAGTAATCTGTCGTGGATGCTCTAATAAATATGTGTATATTTTTCCACAAAAACAAAAAGATGTGTATTTCAACACTTCAAAATTGTAGGTTTTTTTTTTTAGAAAAGAAAACTTATATCATTTTATTATTAATCATATCCGTAATACATGTCGGGATTTCATCAAAAATGTGGAAGCTAGGTAAGGATATGGCTACCTTAGCTAATTTATGGACAACCTCATTCGCTTGTCTGCTAATAAACTCAATATGAGAGTTTGTTAAATAAGAGCTACAAAATTGGATACTATTATCCATAATGAGACTAAATTCGGTGACATAACCTCAAAGTCAACATTTGTGAGTTGTAGATCATATATCCACCGAATCGTATGATAAAGTCCTAAAGCCTCTCCAATATCAACCGAACATAAGGGAGTGAACCACATAGTTTTGAAAAGAATATGTTGGCCTGCTGCATCTCTTATGCAAATACTTATACCTACTCTATTACTAGAGTTAGAAAAGGGGCATCGACGTTGCATTTAAGCCAGCCACTTTCCGGTTTCCTCCACTTAAGTTGATTATTCCTATTATCCCCTAACATGTTATTTTGTTGTTGGCCATCTGTAGCTGTGGGAGTACTTGTATGCGATGAACTCTGCTGCTTATGGTTTGCACTCCTCCAACCTTCTAAGAGGTGCTTTGCTCTAACCACTATTGTATTACTTGAATCGGTAACATGTTGTCATAGCTTGAGATTTATAGCTTTTCATATACTCCACAAAATAGTAGTAGTAATTAGCTCTGACTGAGCTGGTGGCACTCGCTTTAATAGATTAAAGATAATGTCTGGTGCATTATCAAACTGGTGCAGGAGCGGTTCGATCTCATACCAGACATTTGCAATGCGCCATGCATCAATTGCAGTACCACAGTGAAAGAAAATATGGTAACTATCGGCATGTGGATCATTGCACGAAAACACTCCTTCGGGCAATTTATACCTTTGCTGTTCAGTTTCACCCGGGTAGGAAAGCAATAGTACATTGATGATTAATGAATTACAATATCTTGATATATTCATTAACTATTTATTGAACATAATCATATACTCCCTCCTTCTCAAAATAAGTGACATCACATACTCCCTCCATCCCAAAATAAGTGACATTGTTAGACCACGTGTATTATTCACATAATATACTTTGACCGTATTTTTTTACCAATATATAAAGACAAATTGTAGCATATAAGATATTGTTGGATTCGTCTCGATGAATATTTTCAAAATATCAAATTTTTATAATTTTTACTAATGAACAATTAAAGATATTAATTTTTTTAATATTTTAGTTGCATTAACCATCAATTGAGCCCATTTAACCACAATTTTCATATATATATATATATATATATATATATATATATATTATTTTTTACATGAACAAAGTAAATATCAAATGCAAAAATATTAAATTAAAGGTACGAAGTCGCAATTCAATAAAGCTGTGTTTTTTAATTGTGTAAACATTGTCAAAAAAAATTGAGTAAACAACTTTATTTTTTCCTAATAAAAAATTTAGGATGAGGGGATATAGCCCCAACCCAAAGTAAGGAAGAACTTCCAACTCAAAGAGCCATTACAAAGTTTGATCAGTTTCTTATACATTGTATACTTCAAAATTTAGAGTGTCTACGTATAATATATCATCTCCAAGCATACATTTATCAATACTAGAAAAGTAGGGAGCACCACAACCAATTCAATATTGGCATTGTTAGACAAGTCCTAAAGTGTCATGTGATATACAGTGTTTTCTGACCGGTGTCGCCACATCTAAGTAGAAGTTTGTCACCACATCTAGGCAGAAATGGTCCTCTATGACTTTATGACCGAGGCAGTGACATGATTCATGTTTATTCAACCAAAAAACCAATAAAAATGGATATTAGTTGGGGTTTAAGGCTCTAATATTTGCTTTTCTTGTTTTTTGTCAAACCAGCAGCACCAGTCAAGTCATTGTCTCAATCGCAAGGACGAGTTACATTATGTGAAGCGGCACAGCACCCATCATTGTTTGGAACGACTTTCAATCATCTTCTTCACTCTAGAAGCTACCTTAGAATTAATATCATCACAATCAACATTACATTCTTATTTTTGATAAAAGTAATGCATGAAAAGAAAATGATATTAATACATGCTCTTACAACAAGGGCTGGGACAGCCTTTTGAATTTTCCCAAATGCAAAACGAAAGGTTTCACTGGAAAAACTCTGACTACATAGTACTGCTTAATTGCGCTAAAAATGAATTCATCAGCATATCCTACCCAACAAACAGGAGAGACACTCTCATGGAATTTGAATTTACAACTGAAGGTTTTTACATGATCTTAAATCTTAGCTACACTTATCTACCAGATGCACAAAGATAAAGATAGCCGTTCATATTTACCATAATTTTGTTTTACTCACTTGTAAGCATCATTCATCTGAGCTATATTCACTAGATTCTGGCAATAAGGGTACAGCAGCACAGCAGAATGTCTCCTTATCCTTAAGAAGCAGACAACTGCCATCAGAATTCCACTTCAGGTCTGTTATCAAAAATTGTGGTAGAGGAACATGAACACAAAAGGCACCAGACGGGGTCCACATGTATAAGTGTGTGCTTCCGGTGCAGAAAACAAGGCGAGTGCATGTCGGGTCCCACGCTGCCACTCTTATAGGGTCCTTCTGCACTAAGATTGCTGTAAGCTCAAGTTGTCGAATATTCCATACCCAAAGTACTGTAGGCATACTATCATTGCGAGTACATATGTATTGGCTATCATTGCTCCATGACAAAAAGCCTACAAGAAAAATCAGTTTTGTCAGGCGGGCCAAATGATTCAAAGCTAGTGACAGAAGGCTTTGATTAAGTCCAGAGGCAACCAAATGATTCAGTCTGTCTAGGTAAAGTATAGTTGAAAAGAAACTGATATGGTACTACAAGATACATAACCATCAAAGTGATATTGCAGAAACCAAGGTATCATCAATAAAGAATATGAAGAACTAAAGAATCAATCCAAAGGAAATAATAACTTGGAATTGCAACAAAGAAAGAATATATGGATAGAGAGTCTGATGTTAAAAGTCCAGGAAAATGTAAATTTGGAAATCACCAGTGAATCACATAACAATATCATTGGAGATTATAAGGTTTCCGCTAAACATGAAAGGATATATCGGTATTACGGGTCACTTGAATTAAATAGTTTGCATCCAGATCTGCTCCACTAATACTTATACAAACCAAAAATCAAATTGACCAGAAAACAATATCCACATGAAATAATTCAATTTCTTCCTATTTACCATGCAAATAATGGAATTAAGAACCCTGGAGTAATCATTGCATTATGTAGCAAGGAGGGGCATAATTTGAAGCATTCAAAAGTTAGAGGAAGCACAGCTTACCGATTCCTTGTTTGGGGTTAGGTTTCTCAGCAGGAGGCTTCTGAAATGGTAAATTGATTGGAACTTCCATGACCTCATACCTTACTCTAAAGGGTCGTTCTGGAGAATCTGGTTAGAGAAAGAAAAATAAGAAAACAAAGGAATGTGTTTCATGGACCAACTATCCAAAAAGCTTAAATCAAATAAAAATAAGAACTGTGTACTAGAAAGTTATAAACCAACAATACATATGAAACTTTTTCCTACCAAGACGAGTCGTTCAAAACAGTGTAATTGTAATAAAAAAGTCATAGCACTTATGCCTACCATCGTTTCCTTGAGAAAAATCATCGCTCAAACACAGTTCTGACATATCAAGTTGCAGAGGCTCATCTACTTCCTGCAATTTCAGGGACATGGTAAATAAATTTTTCATAAACTGCAACACCATCAACAATAAAAGTGTCAAAAAGAAATACTTTGAAAACAGCAGCATAACAAGGGCCACGGACTGCATATGGATGCAGAAACTCTGCAAATGTCTTCCAAGTTAAATGATTCAGGACTCGCAGCATCTGGTCATAACTACCCACTGCCAGAAACTGACCACAGGGAGACCACGACACACTTTTAACTCCTAATCCACTTTCATATGCTTGATACTTGAAAAGACACCTTCCGTCTGGAGAATAGATTAGAACCTAAGTATAAAACAAAAACGACTAAGGTTTTAGCATAACTTGCTAACATTAACTTTATAGCATGACCATCAGTCTAAAAAAAATCAGGATATAAGCAACATGATTAGACATACAGAATACATGCATGAAAGATTGTATTATTTGATATACGCAACGCCATTCATGAAACATTCTCTATAAAATGCTTGCGGTTCTATCTATATTATTGAACATTGTAGATATTTAACTGTTGGAAATCCCGCCCCGAGCATGAGGGGGTGTGTTGGTAATCCCACCTTAATTGCGATCTGCCCCTAGTTGTCTTATGTTGGCTTGTCTTTGAGGGGGTGGATTTAGTCCCACATCGGTTAGATAGGAAGCTTGATCAGATTTTATAAAGAGGAGGCACTCCTCACCTTAGCCGGTTTTGTAAGGATGAGTTAGGCCCCAAATTTCAACATGGTATCAGAGCCTATGCAAGATCTACCGTTGTCGGATTCCGCATTGCGACGCTTCATGCCCATTAGGCCTGAGCGTGAGGGGGTGTGTTGGAAATCCCGCCCCGAGCATGAGGGGGTGTGTTGGTAATCCCACCTTAATTGCGATCTGCCCCTAGTTGCCTTATGTTGGCTTGTCTTTGAGGGGGTGGATTTAGTCCCACATCGGTTAGATAGGAAGCTTGATCAGATTTTATAAAGAGGAGGCACTCCTCACCTTACAAGCCGGTTTTGTAAGGATGAGTTAGGCCCCAAATTTCAACATTAACCTTCCTTCCCCTGTCCGTTGACTCTCATGTCCGTTGACTCTCCTTCCCCTGATCATAGCTCAGGGAAGCTTAAGCTTTACATGATTGTTAAGGGTCTAGAAAAATAATAAGGATCTGTTGACCCAAACATCATGGGTGATATACCAGTAAGTAACTGGTTCAATGTGATATTTAACCTTCCTTCCCCTGTCTGTTGACTCTCCTTCCTTCCCCTGTCTAGAAACTTGTTTGGCAGAAATTACCACAACTGATCATAGTTCAGAGAAGCTTAAGCTTTACATGATTGTTAAGGGTCTAGAAAACAAATAAGGGTAATAAGGATCTGTTGACCCAAACATCAAGGGTGATATATGAGTAATTTCGAGTTTGATTGGAGAGATGAATGACCAATAGAGGAGAGGACTATGAGCTGTTAATGCTTAAAATAATTTTTCTTCAACTTATGACATTCCTATCCTATCTCCATCTCTCTATTTTGCTCTTCCACTATTTTTCCTCTCCAATTTTTAAACATGGTATCAAAGTGGAATAATCAATTTAACTATTCTTACAGACTAGTTAAATTCAGTGGAATATTTTGAATCACATTTATAATGGACTATTTTCGTGGAATAATCAATTTAACTATTCTTCACAGACTATTTTTCCTCTCCAATTTAACTATTCTTCACAGACTAGTTAAATTCAGTGGAATATTTTGAATCACATTTATGTTTACCAAGTCTCCCAGGTTAAGAGGGCTAGGAAAGAAAAATAGGAATTAGGAAGATAGTAGCTACCTTGTAATCAAGTGGTGAATCCCATATTACTATAGAACTATCGTCAGGTGACCATTCGACATCAGCCAAGTCTAGAGTGTCAACACCAAACATGCCCATTATTTCCCATGAATGACAAGATAACAGATTTATATAGTCTTTGCAATCACGCCTTGTGCAAATCGCTGCAAATTTTCCATCTCTTGTAAAGGAAACCCCCTTAGAAGCATGCTTTGGCAACTGCAGATGCACACAAGCCGTGTTTACCAGTGACCAAACTGTTAAACGCAACTGAAAATCTGATGTAGTAAGTATGTGACGACTATCTGGGCTCCACCTAGCATATGCAATACCAGCAGGACCTTCGTCTATCTTGCATGTCCAATCTGGCTGGGTCAGTGACCAAGCCTGTATCATTGGCTTTTTATAGAGACCGCAGAGAATGTACTCAGAATCAAGGGCCCATTCAATATAGCTAATTTTGTCCAAGCATGAAAACAATTGCACAACCTGCATAAGACGGAAAGAATGATTCAAAACCACAAACCAGAAGCAAATATTTGGAATCTCTCAGATGGAATACATGCACAATACCAAGTATATAATTTACCTATGGCACATTAAACCTAGACACTAAAGTTTCAAATACATTCTTGTATTCTTTTTATGTGAACTTATCAGGTCAAGAAAAAGAGTCATACACACCCACAAATACAATAATATATGTTGGCATATAGAGAGAAAAAGAGAAACGTTGAAGCATTAGAGTAAAAAAGTAATAATCGGAAAATGAGCTGAAAAGGAAAATGACATACAATATGTGTTCTAAATTGGCATTTAAATTTCAACAAGCACTCTTGTTTCATATTACTCGCTTTATATCCCAAAGTTTACTCAGAACTACTGACCATGAACCAAGATTGCCTGCAGTTGACAATTTGACGCCCTCACGTAGTTCAAGATTGGACCATCCATATTTCAAGCTCGGTATTTTTTATTTAAAAAAATAAAAAATCTGCATTGAAATATGAACCGTCAGATCTTCAATCCAACGGCCACAGATATGTTGACTGCGTGAATGTGTCAAACTTCTTACTGTAGCATGTTGGATTTCAGATTTGAGGAGCATTAATCATTCACAATTAAGTGTTCACAATCTCCAGAAGTATTGCCTCAAATCCATCTATTTCCAATGATTTTAGTGTCTCCATTTGTAAACCCAAATTTTCAAAGACTCACTTAACTTTAAATTTCCTATTTACAACATTATACAACTTCATGTAGCAACTACAACTCCATCACATCTTACAAGTACTGAAAATCCTAAAACATCAGCTTCATGTTTTACATTTTACGATCTCTACTTATGTAGTATCTATCTAGTTGAG
Organism: Medicago ruthenica; assembly: GCA_018208015.1. Classification (NCBI taxonomy): domain Eukaryota; kingdom Viridiplantae; phylum Streptophyta; class Magnoliopsida; order Fabales; family Fabaceae; genus Medicago; species Medicago ruthenica. The sequence goes on along the minus strand of CM031371.1, from coordinate 22,012,765 downwards.
TTCTTAATCAAAAAATGAATCTCATTACCAAAAATTTCTTCCAAAATCTAATTATCTAAGAACTAAGAACTCTAAAACTTTATTTTAGTAACCGTGCAAAGCATCCACCGGATTTGCCAATAATTAATCTCCCACTGACTCAACCACATATTTTCCATCTGGAAAGCTCGAACCCGAGACTTTGCTTAAGGGATCCGAGTCAAGTTTCACTCAGATCAATGTAATGTTGATAACCACCACACAGAATTTTATCAAATTCAAAAATTAAATAATGTTACCTTGAAAGAGAGGGTGTCACGAATGACGAGGCGATAATCAACTGCGACGGCTAAGAAACGAGCATTGGGAGAGAAAGAAGAAGGACCCGTTTGTTTGTAACATTCAGTGAACTCCATTATCACACCGCAAATTCAAGGGTTTCGTTTCGTTCTTCAATTCAACTTCCAAAGAAGAAGGAAAATATAATGATATTATTAATAGTAACCGTTCTCACTAATCATGATTAATTAGAGTGCATAATGTGTGTGCAGTAGGTGTTATGAGAAGTGATAGACATTAGATCTGGAATGGTGGATCCTTTTTGTTCTCATATACTTTTCAGACATCCAACATTTTCAAATTTTTCTTATATGCTTCAAATAGACCGTTAAATTAAATCCTAAATCATTTCTCTTTTTTTTTTTTTTTGTTGAGGGGATTATATAACTTTTCTATGAAATTTAACCCCCAATATTTATTATAATTATCATAATAAATAAGGGCATACATGAAATTTAACATTGAATAATATGAAAATTGGTCAATATTTATTATAAAAAGAACCAAATAATTTGATATTTTTGCTCCTTATTAAAATGATCAAAGGGGGTATTTTTTTTATTTTTTTTTATAAGATTAAATTTAGGGTGATGGGATGATGACTCACTCTAAGGTAGGTTAAATCTCAAGCTCAAAGGACGCTTACAAAAGTAATTACATTTACTTACCTTCAAGGCACTAACGAGGCTCGAATCCAAGACTTTCGGGGTGACAAATTTATTTATACAAGCACACAATTTACTAATATTGTATTTCTTTAACATATAAAATAAAATTTACTTGAGTTGATTTTGGTATTCATCATAAAAACTACATGCAATTTATTCTCAATGATAAATATCGGTCAACACAATCTCTCATTCTCGTTAAAATTGATCTTAAAACATATATACAGTTGGTAGTTCTTACAATTTTTTTATTATCAGCAAATCATCAAGACATTGCAGGCACATTCTTATGGGTAGTTAAAGCCGGAATATGTCAACTTTATATTTAGTTACCACATATGGTGGTTCAATCCTTTATTATGCTCGTAATTTTCTTAGCATTGGTTTTACTATTTTTTTTCACATTATCTTATGTAGCTACTCTTTTCTCTTTGCATTGGCATCATCATTTTATGAGAAACATGAATCACCTCTTTGATGTTTCTTAGCATTGGTTTTCGTGTTTGAGAAACATGAATTCTTCATAAAGTTGGAAAATTCAAATAAAATGATGTTGAATTTGATTTTAATTTAATTTTTAAATTATTTTCACTTATATCTCAAACCCATAAATATATGTTTTATAATTTTTGTATTGATAATTTTTAACACGTCACCACCAATAGTCATTGGCAACCATTGTCGACCATCGCAAATTCTATCAACCACCACTTTAACCACTTTCAACCACCACTTTAGCTACCTCCAACGACCTCTGATCGCCACCACTCTAACCGCCAACTTAGATTGTTATGTTCACCTAGTTACCAATCATCTCTTCGAGATCATTCTGCCACCCCCTCCAACAATCATCCCTTTTATTCACTATTATTCAAATTATATTAAATAAATTTTTAGTTTATAATACTTAAATCATTTAAAAAAAATATATGTTACTATAATTTTTATAAAAAAAAAATATTTATTTTAATAATGAAATTCTGGCAAGTCCTGATTCTGAACGGCAAAATAGAGTATAGCGCGCAAAACAGAGTACAGTAGTTCAGAAGCAAAATAACAGACAGAAAATAAAAGACACATGTTATTTGTTAACCCAGTTCGGTGACAAACACACCTACGTCTGGAGGCTACCAAGCCAGGAAGGAAATCCACTATAATAGTATCAATTCAAAGTCCTATGTGAACAGCCCCTGTTTCACAGCCTTCTCACTTAATCACTACCCGTGGTATTTCTACCTAGGAACTCCTAGATATAAGACCCCTCTTACTTCCTACTCAATCAATCACTGCCCCAGTGATCTTAAACTCTAAACAATCAAAGATGGAGACACTCTCCAAAAACACCCAATAGTCACTCTTGCTTAAAAGCTTTAAGTGAACTACAATTACAACTCAATAAACCAAACCAACTCTAAACAATTGAGTGGTGTACAAAAACAGAGCACAAAGCTCACAATGAACAGACTCAAAAACTAAGAATAACTCTCTCTATAATTGCTTCTGTTTTTTTTTATGTCATTCTTCAATAGCAACGTCTTCTATATATAGTCTTCAGCAGCAACATATAATTGAACCAAATAATCTTCAAAGATATATTTCCAAAATTCTTTAGAAACATATAGAAGCAAATATTCTTCAGAAATATATTTTCCAAAGATCTTTTCGAAAATATATTCACAAATAAAACAATATCCAATCTTCAATATATCTTGCGAAAGTAACTTCTTTCTAGAACACACGCAGCTTGGTAGAATTCTTCAATTAAATCTTCAACAGATCAGGTGAGAAAAAATAAACAACTCCAAGTGCGAAAACAAGAACACAGAAAAAACCAGCTTCTGAAGGTACTTCTGAAGAAGTGCTTCTGAAGGTCTGCGTCTGAACATTCAGCTTCTGAAGGTTGCTTCTGCGTCTGAACATTCAACTTCTGAAGGTTGCTTCTGCGTCTGAACATTCAGCTTCTGAAGGTTGCTTCTGCGTCTGAAGTACTGTTCAGCTTCTGAAGACCCAGCTTCTGAAGTACTGTTCAGCTTCTGAAGACGCACATCTTGCTTGTATATTTGATTTTAGCAAACATGAAGCCAACAACCAAATATCCAACAATCTCCCCCTTTGGCAAATTTTTGGCTAAAATCAATTTGAGAACAAATGCAAGATCTTCACTCATTAAAGTACGCAACCATGAAGAACATAACATAAACGTAGCAAGCAACAGAGTCAGCAGTGGATAATACACTACGTTTCACACAAACAGGAACAAAAACATATGCACTCCCCCTGAAACAGAAACTCCCCGTGAAACAGATCAGTTTCTGAACAACTAACAACAACTCAGCTTCTGAAACACCTCTGAAACAGAGACTCCCCCTGAAACACATCACATCAGCTCTTCTGTATTGCTTCAGAGTCAAACTGGCTTCTGAACTGTAGTCCTTCTGAAACAAACACTTATATTGTTTTCTGAACAAACACTTATTTATCTCCCCCTTTTTAGCCAAACAATCTTGACTAAACACAGTCTTCACACAGGAAACAAAAACTGACTTAGCATCAGAGGCTGTTTTGTCATCAGACACAGCTTTTGCATTAAGATCAGTATCATCTTCATCACCCTCAGCAATCTATAATTGCTATAACTCCTCATACAAACAAATGCCCAGTTTGCTCCTCAAATTTTCAAATTGCTTGGCATCCAAGGCTTTTGTAAATATATCAGCAAGATGTTCTTCTGTGTCAACATGTTCAAGCTGCACAACCTTCTCCTCTACAAGGTTTCTGATGAAATGATGACGTATATCAATATGCTTAGTCCTGCTATGCTGTATGGGATTTTTTGAAATATTGATAGCACTTAGATTGTCACAATACAATGTTATAACATCATGTTCAACATATATTCTTTCAACATTTGCTTCATCCACACCAATTGTGAACAACTGCTACTGATAAGTGCTTAAAAGTGGTTATCTTTTGATATATTTTAAGACACTTATGTTACTTGTTTTACAAGTTATCTTAGGATAAGCTCATATTTTTGGTTAAATGTCAATTTTGTGATCCTATGTCTTACCCCATCTAATTATGCAGGAATTTCATGCTTGGACCTGAATTGAGCAAAGAAATATGAAGTTTTGTTAAAGCCTCATCGCTACAAGCGCAAGCTTCATCGCTACAAGCGAGCATAGGCAGGGAATTTCAGAGCTTCATCGCTACAAGCGCAGGATTGGTCGCTACAAGCGAGCCTAGGCAGGGAAAATTGGAAAGTTCATCGCTACAAGCGATGGACCGGTCGCTTCAAGCGAGCTTAGGCAGGGAATTTTGAAGGTTCCATCGCTATAGCGACAGATCTCGTCGCTATAGCGACCAAGGGTGGTTTAATGCTATATGCTGACGTGGAGCTCCCCCATTGGCCAGGAAATCTGCTGTCGCTACAGCGACAGGCTGGTCGCTTGTAGCGAGCGTACAAAAACTCAGAATATAAAAGCTTTTTAGCTCATTTTTTCTGTATTATCATCTGATTATCAGTTTTTATAACTTCTAGAGCTTAAGATCTTTAATTTCCAGAAAGAGAATAGGCATAAAAAGAGGCAAACTTCATTGATCAAAAGTGATTCAAGTGAAGATTAAACTAAGCAACTTTGAGAAATCAAGTCTTGGCATTTGATCTTCATCTTCCTTTCTACTTTTGTACAGTTGTCATGAGAATGAACAACTAATCTCCTTTGTTGGGATTATTAGGTAATCAATCACTCTTAGTTGTAAACCTTTGATATTTTAAATATATGATTCTAGCATTTTTATATACCATTGAATTTATTCTTGTTTTCCATTCTTATATTTGATTTAAATGATATTGAAAGATACTTTTGAATCTAGGTTTAGAATAATGTTCTATCAAAATAAGAAATTCTAGACATGGGATTTGGTTTTGATAATTACACAAAGTATTGGAACGTAAAGCTTTCGAATCGTTTAATAGATTGAGAAATCGTCGATTAAACGATACGATCGATCTCACGACGTCATTTGGACACGAATGACGTTGTCGAGTGATACGTGATAATGTCTTATATAAGAAAAGCTAGAATCCATATTTATGATCAATCGAATACGATCGACGTTTGATTGACGTACTTTAATCCTAACACTTTTTATGCCCTATTACTCTACATTTTATTTATAATGCTTTTAAAGTTGAGTAGTATTAGTAAACAAAAAGATGAAACCCTAACTTAAAATGATAATCAACGTTGAACGGTTTATGATATCGCAATAATCCCTGTGGAATCGATATAAAAATATACTTGCTTTTGTTAAACTCTAAACAACTAACAACTACCAGCTGCTATATACTCAGCTTCAGCTGTAGATAAGGACACACAATTCTGCTTCTTGCTAAACCAGGAAATCAGATTGTTTCCCAGAAAAAAGCATCCACCAGATGTACTTTTTCTATCATCTGCACTACCTGCCCAATCAGCATCACAATACCCAACTAGCATAGGACTTCCACTATGAGAATACATAATACCATAGTCAGTGGTGTTATTGACATACTTCAAAATTCTCTTCACTTGAGTCAAATGACTCATTTTTGGCTCAGCCTGGTATCTAGCACAGACTCCAACAGCAAAAGTTATGTCTGGTCTGCTTGCAATTAGATATAACAGACTTCCAATCATGCTCCTGTACGGCTTTGATCAACAGCAACACCTTGTTCATCTTTGGTCAACTTCAAGTAAGTGGCTGCAGGTGTTCTTTTATGGCTTGCATTCTCCATCCCAAACTTCTTGACTATATTCTTTGCATATTTGCTCTGTGAAATGAATATCATTGAAAGAATGGCACTCAACGACCATCAGGCTCACCATAATAGAAATTCGGGCCAAAGAAAAGCGGGTATATTGGACTTGGGGACGAATGACGCCATCTTAGCTCAAAACAAATTGTTGACACAACAAGTGGAAGAATTAACTAGAAAGATGGCTAATCTTCCACAACAAATGAAGGATATACAAAATGAACAAAGAAGACACCATCAAGTCGCATCTTGCGAACTTTGTTCAGGCGATCATCCTACCGGATTTTGTCCACCGCCTACTGAAGAGGTAAGTTATGTTGGCAATCAACAAAGGCCGCAACAGTTTCAAGGTCAATACCAAGGTCATAACAACAATTTCCCAAGAGGGAACAATTCTAACTATGGCCAAGGATGGAGACAAGAAGTTGGACCACCTAACCGACAAACCTTACCAAAATTTCAATCAATACCCTCCACCTAAGTGTACCCTTGAGCAACTAGCCTTGCCTTGTTTCTGGTCATAGTTCCATGTTCATCTGATTTATTTTTGTAGATCCATTTAGTTCCAATGACATTCATGCCTACAGGTCTTGGAACAAGGTCCCACACTTCACTTCTTTTGAATTGATTCAGTTCCTCTTGCATTGCATCAATCCAGAATTCATCAGTAAGTGCTTCTTTAATATTCTTGGGTTCAAATTTGGACACAAAGCACGAATCAGTAGTCACTTCATCTGATCTTCTGGTTCTGACTCCTTGATCAAGGTTCCCAATGATTAGTTCTTTGGGATGGTCCTTCTGAACTCTGATTGAAGGTCCTTTATTTGTTGATGCATGATCTAGATTATTTTCTCCTTCTTCAGACTCTACTTCATTTTCCACAACAGGTGTATCTGGCTGTTCTTCTGATGTTTCAACATCTGAAACCACATCAAATATTTTTTCAGCAGGTAAATCATCTATCACAACATTGATAGATTCCATTACTACCTTGGTTCTGGAATTAAAAACTCTATATGCTCTGCTGTTTGTTGAGTAACCAAGAAAGATTCCTTCATCACTCTTGGGATCCATTTTCCTTCTGTTTTCTCTATCTGCCAAAATGTAGCACTTGTTTCCAAATACATGAAAGTACTTGACAGTAGGCTTTCTTCCTTTCCATAACTCATACAGAGTAGTTGCAGTGCCTGTCTTCAGAGTCACCCTATTGTGAACATAGCATGCTGTATTCATTGCTTCTGCCCAAAAAAGATAAGGTAAATTTTTTGCATGTAATATAACTCTAGCTGATTCTTGCAAGGTTATGTTCTTCCTTTCAACAACACCATTTTGTTGAGGTGTTATGGGAGCTGAAAATTCATGCTTGATTCCTTCAGAGGAACAGAATTCAGAGAACTTACTATTTTCAAATTCCTTCCCATGGTCACTTCTGATCCTGACAATAACACTATTCTTTTCTCTTTGTAACTGAGTGCACAGATCTTTAAACACATCAAAGGTGTCTGATTTTTCTCTAATGAAGCTTACCCAAGTGAATCTTGAAAAATCATCAACAACAACAAACACATACCTTTTTCCACCAATGCTCTCTACTTGCATAGGTCTCATTAGGTCCATGTGTAACAGTTCAAGAACCTTTGTTGTTACCTGATGCTCCAACCTTGGATGAGACATTCGTGTTTGTTTGTCAATCTGACATTGACCACAAATGTTGTCTTCATTAATCTTAAGTTTGGGTAGTCCTCTGATGGCTTCCACTGACATGACTTTCTTCATACCCCTCAGGTTTAAGTGCCCGAGTTTCTGGTGCCAGAGTCTGACTTCTTCTTCTGAACTTATGAGACATGTGGATATGCTTGTTTCTTCTTGAGGCATCCATAAGTAACAATTGTTTTTTGATCTATTGCCCCTCATTAGCACTTCATCTTCTTTACCAGTTACCAGACATTCCTCCTTGTTAAAGTTCACTTTCAACTCTTGATCACACAGCTGGCTGATAAGTTGGAGCATGATAATATAAAGATTAATTCAAGGTTTGAATTTTGGAGCACATCCACATTGCCATATTGCAAATCATTACTTGGTGCTTATATATGCGCTTTTGGTTGTTTAAGATTAGGAACAATTGTTACGGAATTCTCTCTTTTGTATAGTAGATATAATAACCCGTCAATTTACAGGATGTTGTCAAATATATGTGCAGCTGTTATCTTGTGGTAGAAGCTAGATTGGATAATGGAAAAAGCATGTTGGTTCATGTCTATAAATATAATTCTCTTTCTTGGAAACCATATGTAGCTAACAAAGAGCCTTAATTCCGTCTGTATCTCGCTTGCAATTGTCACTAAAAGGATGCTGAAATGGCGGGATTTGCCTCCTATGCATGCACTAATATATTCTTAGATTTGACCTTGGCTATGAAATTCGGGTGCAATTTTGAGTCTGCTTGTGCTGTAGTTCTTGACATAATTTCGATGCCAATTGATGCTCTTGTTAGAGGTACAATGTTGGGGGCTAGTCAGTGGAGTAACATGTAACAAGGTTCACAAATGAAGAGCACTCCCACAATGCTTTTGTTGTCCTCATTTGTCTCCTTCAAGACCCTTGTTGGGTTAAGTTTGATATAGCAAGAATCACTGTGTCTTTTGACAATCTTGCAACTTTTTGGATACTAGTGGATCTTCTTTTATATGACAATGTTCAAATTGAATCTATGTATGGTCAAGATTTAGCTAGGAGACGAAATGCTTTCGATCTAGATTTAGCTGCTAGAGACAATTTTTGGAAGATGATGATTTTGTAGTATTTTTTTTATGAACTAAGAGTGAGGAAGACATTAGAGAGAAGCTTAGACATCTCGACTAAGTCGACACCCCCAAGAAACCCCCATCCTCTGCCACTCACTCATATAAATATTATTAGAAAAAAAGGGAAAATTTGTACAAGAGAGGGGGGGACCAAACCAAAACCCTCTAAAAACAACGGAGAAACAAAAGATGAAAATCAAACAAAATTATGGAAAACGATAATTTGGCATGCCATATCTGTCCCTAAAGAAATCTTCCCTAATAAAATCAGGCAAAACATCCCACCAAAAAGTGTCATGCACACCATGACCATGATTAGCTAACTTATCTACACAACTATTGCCTTCACGGAAAATACGAGAAGAAAGAACTTGAAGACCCAAAGTGAAACAATTATGCCATCTATTTCGCCAGATACAAGGCACAAATTCAGGTTTCTTAAATGCAAGAAGAGCGCTAGATGAATCTCTCTCAATCCAAAGCGACCCCAGTGATTACGCGCAGCAAATTCCATAGCAATAATGAATCCAAGCAATTCAACCTCAAAAATAGATATGTCTCCCAAATTAGAAGAGAACGCTCCTAAAAAAGCACCACTATGATCCCGAAATAAACAATGGGGTGGCAAAATTTTGATGCACTAGTTATGAACTACTTATTCTAGCCTTTTTGAACACACGGGGTGGCAAAATTTTGATGCACCAGTTATGGGTGTTGTTATTATTGTTCATGAACAAGAATCTTATCATAACCATCCTGGGTTTTTATGGAAGATGAATAAATTTCTTCACTTGTCAATTGGGGTATCTGTGTAAAGGCATCTCTTCCTAATGATAAACCACTTGATATTGAAGATGTTTGTTTCACATCTGCTACTTCCCAAGGATCTCGTCTAGTCCATCAGAGAAGAAAATATGTGGCTGTTTTGCATAGGAAAATGATTGACAAGGGAAATGGTCAAATTGTTAAGGTTTTGAATGGAAGACTTTACCTCCTAAACATGGAACTTGTGATTATTCATCCTTAAAGACAAGGATCTTTGAAGGGGAGGGTATTGTAATATGAATTAATTAGTAGATTGTTAATTTATTTTAAATGTTATTTACTTTATGTTATTTTACCCTTTTAACCTTGAGGGTTGTATAAACACTCGGCCTTCTGCCTCATTCAAATAAATCAACATTTCAACAAATATCTTTACCTCTCTAAACTCTCAAATATTCATCCACAATTTCTTCTTTGTATGATATTATATTCTAAATCATTATAATCCTTTCTAGTGAGACTTGAATTTTATCCATTCGTTCCTAAAATCAATTTTCCCGTCTCACATAATTAGCTCAATCTTTTGTCGTGTCATTTTTTACATTTAAGTGTCAAAAGATTGGGTTAATTTTGAAAGTTGGGTTTAATACCTAATACTCCATTCGGTTCTTATTAATAAACAAAACCAAAAAACATCAAAACCAATGCAATGGTTAATTAATGTAACTTTTTGAATATTTCTACAATATATCCTCATAAAAAATTGTGAAACATTAAATAATCCACTAATATTAAAAAGAGAAACATTAAATGAGAGGTAAAAAAAATATTTTAAGCAATAACTACACCTTATGACATATTCTTATAAATAGGACCAATTTATTTTTTAAAATTTTTTTTCTTATAATAACAATTGGATAGAAAATTTAGGTACCGAAGTGCTCAATAATTTATAATTTGTATTTAGTTGTTGCATATCTCCATTAATAATAAATAATTGTAATGTATAAATGTAACAATATTCTAACTCAAACATACGACACCCAACATCCCCGTCCAAAAGAAATAATTACAGGCCTTGGAAACATTATAAGCTATGTTAGACCTAATGCAGACATTAATCTTACTTAATATAAAATGAAGGTGGTCTGATGGCCACCAATCCCTTACCCTAATTCTGCATCCTTTCCCGCCCTTCCCTCTAATTAATGGTCTTCCCATCTATTGGCCCATGCTGTTAACCCTAAACCCCCAACTGTTTCTACACCTGTGTCGTCCCTGCATTAATTCCTTTCTGCCACACGCGAGTTCCAACCTTCAGCTGTCTGTACACCTGCGCCGTCGCTGCATTCATTCCTTTCTGCCACACGCGACTTCCAACCTTCCCATGGCAGACAACATTAATCTCCTGTTATTCCCTCCTGCAACCTTCCCATGGCACACGCGATTTCCAAGCTTCTCATGGCAGCCAATATTCAATGCGCCTAAGCTGAGCTATTCCTTCTGCAGCATCAGCCGTTTCAACTTCTTGATTACTGAACATCACATTTTTCCAGCCAAGCCGTTTTTGTCCAGTCCTTCCAAACCTTTAATTCGATTACTTGAAACCTGCAACCTTACATCACCTTCTCCTATATTAAGATGACAAATTCGATTGAAACCGTTCCTTCCCTTTCCAGCTTTACATTCTGTCAGTCTGGCTTTTCAATCAGTCCTGATTTGATTTTTAACCGTTTGAATATGTCGTGTTTGGACAGTTTTCTCATGGTAGCCAAGGACCAACAAGCTTTTGATGAACTAATCAACCTGAAAGGTGTGTGTTTCATGCTTTCTATTTATTGCTTTCTGTTCAATGATTTCTGTTTTATATTGCTTTCTGTTCAATGATTTTTGTTTTATATTTCTGTTCAATGATTTCTATTTTATATTTCTGTTTATATTACTTTCTATTACGTTACATGTCTATAATTTAAATCCGTTTATAGTTGGATATCATTTACATGTTTACGATTTGGCTAAGTTATGCTTCCTATATTTTTCACTTTTTTGCTTTTCCGTTTCAAATTTAAATCATCACTTTTATATGCTTATCTAAACAATGAATATGTTTAATACGATTACATGTTTATAAATAACTATACCGGTGTTTTCGCACACTTTAGTATCATTGATGGTCTATTGTAATTTTAGTATTGATATGATAACATATTTCGCAAATCAATAGTTAATTGTTTTACATTGATCAACATCTTTATAATAGTTAAGCGTTTTTTAAATGAATATATGTATTCAGTTGTTTTACATTGATCTACATCTTTAAAATAGCTACGTGTTTTCGGTCAATAGTTTAAATTAATGTACATGATACAGGTGTTTGCATTTTGGTTCATAAACATTATTATTAAGTTCGTTAATTTAATTTTTTAGTATAAAGGAAGGCTGCCTGGATTCTTTTCAAGAATGTATGGGCTACAGGTCGCGCCCTATGTCATTCTACGTGATCCGAACAACAATGAGTTTGAAGTGAATGTTGAAAAGAAAAGCGGCAGGGTTTATTTTACTGATGGATGGTCTATGTTGAAGAACTTTTACGGATTTCTTGCTGGAGCTTGGGTTACGGTGATATTTGCGAATAGGAATCTTTTTCTGATCAGACTTTGTGACATGTACGATGAAGAGATTATGTATCCTGTTTACCGTCCTCCTAAGAGGTTTTTGTTGGAGGGTGGAACTGCAACATCTCCAACGGTTGCATGTGGTCCTAATATTCTTTTCCTCCCCACCACCTTTTATCATTCTTATACAAAGGAGTTAACCAAAGATGATGTTCTGACTGGGCATTTGGTAAGATAGATTACATTGTTGTGTTATAATGTACCGTATACAAAATTTGTCTTAACCCATTTTAGTTCAATTCAATATGTTCATAATACTGTGTTATTTAAATGCATGCAGAAGTTGGGATGGCTATGATTCTGTCAGTCTGCGTTCCCATCTGAAGAATGTCAACTAACTGTCGTCGATTACTTGGGTTACAGCTGGAAGTGTCTTTTGAAGCTACATCTTACTTCTGATATGACTTGCAGCCTATCGGGTGACTGGCGTAAGTTCAAGATAGGTGATTATGTGAAGCTAGGAGTCACAGGGGAGTATAACAATAGAGTTATTTACCTGGCTGCCTCACCCATGTTGGTCCTTAAATCAAAGCTTCCTCCTTCTAAGAGTGCTGACGTTTCTGGGTTTGTGTTCAATGTGGAGCAATACTTCTGGAAGAATTGATTTTTTCTGTTGGTGTTTTGGTGACTATTTTGAACTTTCGACTATGCATGCCTTCTTTTTTTGTCTTTTTTGTTTTGATTTGCAACTTTTGGTTTCATGAAGTTTGTGGAACGTCTACTTTAGCTTTTTGCGTATTTTGGTGTCTGTTTCGTCATGTTTCCCAACTGGGTGTCTTATGAATTAATTTTTGAAGTTGTTTAAGCTTTTGGTTTTGGTATTTCCGTTTTGTACCCGTGTTTCAATTATCAATGCAGATTAGAATTACTATTTCGTGAGGTCTTATATAGTAGTTGATGTGTTATGCTACATATGTTGTTTTGTTAATTACTCCTTCGATGTTGTATGCACAATGCCTTTTTTATTTCCGATGCATCGAATGTACTTCAAAAAACATATGTTCTCCCACCCCCGTTAATTTACAAATTTTGACACAACATGTGTTCTCGCACCTCTAATTTACATTGTGATAATTTTTGAAGAAGGTTGATTTTATGGGCCAAACATCGAAGGTGTTCTCGAACGACTAGAATATTACTTTACGTGTTCTCGTGTCCCTTTAAAAAAACACACGCCAATTTCAGCAATTTCTATATGATTCAGTAGTTTTGTTCATTTAAATTGAGTTACAATGTAAAAACAAATGTTTTCTACACAATAGTTTCATAAGTAATACAACTGAAAATAATTGTTTCTATTAACTATCGATACGACGGGTTAGATTCTTAAGTTATAGTTACTATTAGGGCTAAACTCTTATGACACGCATATGAAAACCAGTAACAACCCGTGCTTCTACACTTTAATACACAGGTTATAGTTTACGCTTATCTAAATACTTTAATACTCCGCCAATCTGAACAGAGCACGTGTTGGCTCGATGTGATGTGGTGCTTGGGGACAATTAGTTTGAAGATCAGAGTTTGACGAACAGCGTCTGAAGAACAGCGTCTGAAGAACAGTGTCTGAAGATCAGAGTCTGAAGAACAGAGTCTGAAGAACAATGTCTTCAGACTCTGTTCTTCAGACTCTGTTCTTCATACTCTGATCTTCAGACGGTGTTCTAATCAATTTTATGCTTCGAAATTTCTATATAATACTGTTGCTTTGCCTTATATGTGACTGTTTGTTGTTTGTTTGCATACGACATTTGATTGTCCCCTTTGAATTTGAATGTCTCCTTGGTTTATGCTTTGGATGTTTGTTTGAATTTGATGTTGTTTTGAACCATAGGCCTTGCTATTTGGTTTAATTTGATGTTTGTTTTTGCTTTAGAACAATTTCTTCTACTATTTCATAATACTAAGATTTGATGTTGGTTTAAACACTAAGCCTTGCTATTTGGTTCAGATTTCGAATTTTATGCAACAACAATATAGCAACCTTAAGTCTGGGTGTTTGTTTTTTAAGGGGGAAACAACATGAAATTTGATGATTGTTTAGGTTCCAAGGGAGAAACAGTACAAGGGAACAACAATAGAAATTTCGAACTTAAGCTATAGAAATTTGATGTTTGTTTAAAATCGAAAGTTTGGGTGTTTGCTTTTTACTGGATTTGAAATTGTGTTTGTTTTAACAATACAAATCTAAACACGCTATTTATGAATAAAATCACGCTGCCAAATTAAATCTGTTTATGGTTTCTTAAGTTATTCACCTTGCAAATCTAAATGTTAATGATTCTTTTGCTGCCAATGTCTAAATGTTAATGGCAGCTCAATGTCGAAAATGATTGTAGACCACCTAAGGATTCTTTTGCTGCCAATGTCTAAATGTTTTTTTATATGCTCTCTTATTGCTATTTGAATGGTTCTGTTGCTATTATATGCTCTCATGGCAGTGATATATCAATGGTTCTGTTGTTATTATTTTAAGAACAGCGTCTGAAGAACAGTGTCTGAATATCAGAGTCTGAAGAACAGTGTCTTCAGACTCTGATCTTCAGACTCTGTTCTTCAGACGCTGTTCCTCAGACTCTGATCTTCAGACTTTGATCTATATTAGAGTGAAGAATAGGTTTGGGAAGACGATCCGTTATCGTACTTTTGTTCCACTTTATTTGGGAGATAGCATACTCCCCTTATCTATGGACTTTAATGCGTACCCAAGGATTTGTTTGCTCAAGGTTATTATGTCTTAAGTAGTTGCGAAATTAATTCAGGTGGCTGGATGTTGTTGCACGCCTTCGGTATGTTAGACAAGGAGACATCATTAACTCCTTTGTTTCTTAAGGCCATGCAAAATTTATTCAGGTGCTTGGGGACAAATAGCTTCGAAATGAATGCAGTTAGGTAAGAAGGTCATGAATGCCACCTCTGTATTGGTGATTATCCCCAACAAATCTAAGTGCATTAAAATTTTTGATGTACTCAAGAAACTAGGTTTGTAGATGCGCCTGCTCCCCTTAGCCATGGATTTTAATGTGCAGACAAAGATTTGTGTGCTCAAGGTGTTGATGTTTTGAGGCCATGGGAAATTGATTAAGGTTGTTGGATGTGCTTGCACGGCTTTGGGATACTATCCAAGGAGACATCATTAACTACATTGTTTGTTCGTGTTTCTTTGTGTCCCATACATGCAGGCTGATACGTATCCCCTCCCTCATTCCTTTAAGAACGTCTCCTAGGTAGGTTTCCAAGGCCATTTCCGCCAGATAGTTTCACTAAGATACTAAAGGTACAAGACTACTTATCAACACTGCAAACATATCAATGGCGTCCAAAGGTCTGTTTCTGTATACATTTGTTTTTTACTACTTTCATATCTATGCAGTGTCGTGTGCGAGACAAACAATCTCTTTATCGCATGCACTTTTGTTTTGACAGGAAAGGCTCCAAAGATCACGAAATTCTCTGAAATTGTTGGCGGAAAGATTGACTTCCAGATTCAGGGAAGGGTGATTAATCTATGGACTACTTCGGACCGTTTCAACCCGAATGAAGCTGGAAGCATGCATATGATCTTACTTGACAACCAGGTAATGTCCATATGTAGTATGGACGGAAGCGCTAAATAATGTTTTGACTCTAATCACATGCTGATAACGTTTTAATAGTTCATGAATGTAGAATGTAAGGATAACCGTGTGGTTATGGGTATGATGTTTAAATTGCTGAAATTGCAACTCTATGGATTATATGTCATTAGACTGTATGATAATTGTTTCTTGAATGTATACTTAGATCAAATACCGTGTGTTTTTTTGTTTCTTTTTTTGTTGTAGTCTGTAAAAATCCATGCAACTATTAGGAAGAACTTGCTACCTTTGTTTAAGGACCAATTCGAAGAAGGGTCGATATATGTGATTGAGAAGCTAATGGTTGCTCAGAATGATCATTGATGAATTCTCTTCATGTGGCATGAAACCAAGGAGTCCATTAGGTAACTTAATTATCAAGACAAAGCTACTTATCTGGGATGAAGCACCTATGATGCACAAGCATTGTTTTGAATCTTTCGACCGTGCATTAAGGGATGTGCTTCGGTCGACCAACAATGGAAGGACAGACATTCCATTCGGAGGAAAAGTTGTTGTGTTGGGTGGCGATTTCCGCCAAATCCTACCAGTTATTCCCAAAGGAACCAGACAAGAGGTTGTGCAGGCTACTATAAATTCTTCGCATCTCTGGAATTGTGTTGAGGTCTTGACACTAACCAAAAATATGAGACTTTCTTCAGGGAGTTCTGATTCTGATGTTGAAGAAAGGAGAGAATTCTCAGAATGGATATTGGCCATTGGCGATGGAAGTGTGGGTGAGAGCAATGATGTTGATATTCAAATCCAAATACCCCCCGATTTGCTCCTTAAAAGTTATGGTGATCCACTTGCCGCCATTGTAAATAACACATACCCTGATATTCTGCAAAACATGAATGACCTTTCATTTTTTTCAGAATAGGGCTATTTTAGCACCTAAAAATGCAATTGTCGACGAGGTAAATGATTACATGTTGAATTTGTTGCCTGGCGAGGAAAAAATATATTTGAGTTACGATTCCCTAATTTACCCAAAGTCAGGCAGCAACTCTCCAGATGAAGTGCTTACGCCTGAGTTTCTAAACACCATAAATTCTTCTGGGATTCCAAATCACAAGCTAAGGTTGAAAGTTGGAGCCCCCGTTATGTTGTTAAGGAATATCGATCCGAACTTAGGTTTGTGTAATGGAACAAGGTTGGTAATCACAAAGATGGGTAAATATGTACTTGAAGCAAAGGTAATATCTGGAACAAATATTGGCCAAAAGGTTTATATACCAAGGTTATCTCTGACTCCTTCTGATAAAAAGTTGCCTATCAAGTTTCAAAGACGACAATTTCCATTGTCTGTCTCATTTGCTATGACTATAAATAAGAGTCAAGGTCAATCTCTCAAACATGTTGGGGTCTATTTGCCTCAACCAATTTTCTCTCACGGACAGCTTTATGTTGCACTGTCAAGGGTAACATCAAGAAAAGGCCTGAAATTGCTGGTTATTGATGATGAAGGGGAAGATAGTTTTGTGACGTCTAATGTAGTTTATAAAGAGATCTTCAGAATGTACTTTAGTTTATTTATGGACACTTTGTTGTGCTTATATATATATTTTTTCATCTCATTGTGTGTGTTGCAACGTAATATTCTCTAATGATATTTTTAATACATGTTGCTTAACTTCATAAAAATACTTGACTCAGTTTATTGATTTACATCAGACCCGTGCGAACGCACGGGTCGAACGACTAGTTATTTACTTAGAAATATTGAACTTCTTTTTAATTTTTTTTAGGGCTGGTTGGGATTATAGGTCTTGGAAATATTATAAGCCATGTTAGACCCGATGCATACATTAATATTAACTTAGAAAAATCCACTTTTAAGAATCAATTCATAAAAAGCACTCATTGGAGCCAAGTCTAGTTAATTTTACACCCACATATAGGAGCAGATCGTTATAAATAAAATTGTCCATTTTCAACATCAAAATATAATTTCCAATTTTATGTTTAGTTCAATTTTAAATAGTAAAACTCATTTCAAATTAGTAAGGAATTTTAATATAGGAGTTGAAAATTGCTAAAGTCGTTAAACGCATGACAAGGCCTATAAAAAGGAGTTAAGCAACTCCAATTTAGTTAGACCATATTGACAATTCTCCAAATCCATAAAAAGTAAGAGAAATACTTTGAATATAAACTTTTCATAAATAATAAAAATTTATTATTTTAACATTATTTTATACAATTTATTTTATATAAAAAACTATACATAGTGGTCCATAAAAAAAAGTGAAGCTATATATGCCGCCGAAAGCATGTTAGGCAAAAAAAAAATATTGGAAATTTGGGGTTGGTAGATTGATTTAATATTTTCTACTACTCCTATGTAGCTAATAAGGAAATTTGTTTTCACATTTTCACTCCTTCAAGCATGTATAGTAAGAGACTAAGAGTCCAAACCGAAAAGCCAACGGGTGTTTGTGTTTTTGTCAATGCAATATACAACCAATCATTTCCTAATGATTTAAGCATAAACTATAAAATATAAATACATGTAATCTTTGCACAATATAATAATAAATAATCTATGTGCCTTAGTCCGCGCTTTGTTTTGCTTCTGTCATCACATTAACATATATGCCGGCATAGCAATTTCCAACCTTAGTGTTACTAATTTTGTTTTTGTATACCATATGCAGGCAAACACACAGTCTTCTCTTACACCTTTTTTCTGATTTTTTCTTCTTGCAAGAAACGTGTTGGCTTATTCATCATGTCAATCTCATAATTTATGTCTCTTTCTTTGATCATAACTTGAAGTCAAAGACTCAAATCATAGTGTCATCATTCTTATACTTTGTTTCTGAATATTTGAGTACTTCCATCATCTTCTATTGCAGCTAGCTAGCTAGCTAGCATGCCAAGTCATCATCAGTTGCATCTCTTGAAGGATCAAAGTGGAAAATTGTAGTGGTTGAAGGAGAGAAACTGAGGTCAAACACCTAATATCTTTTTTGAAGATCCTAATCTGTTTTAGTTTACTTGGTCTCAACTTTATAATATTAAGGATAGATTATTCAAATATGTATGACAAAAATGTTTGCTTCAAAAGTCCTTGATTCAATATTATCTGTTTTTGGAGGATTCATGTCCAATGTCCATTGCACATAAATTTTGACCATTCTTAAGTTTTGTTTGACTTGGCTGAAAGTTGTATAAATGTTTTGACTTAGAAATATCTTGTTGAGGTTAAGAGTTCTGATTTGATTTGGAAATTAGGTTGATATTCAACATCCTGGTGTACTTGGATGATTCTAGTTTGTTTCCTAAATGTTAGTTTATGCTTAATTAATACTAACATCACCTTATTAGTTATTTGATTTAGTTTACCTTTATGTTGATGAATTTGTACTCTCCAAGTGACTATGGTTTTTTATATGTCATAAACAATGTTTTATTAGCCTTTTTTCGTGATTGTTCTTGATAGATGGCGGGGAATTTCAGATTCATGATGGATCAGAAGGATATTGTTAGATTCTTGACTACAACTATAGATAGTTTCATTCAAGATAGGTTAATCAACAAAGAACAAAGAACACAACATAAAGATCAGTGTGCTGAAAGGTTAGCAGCTGAAGATGGAAACAATGACAAAGAAACTGAGGTAGAATATTCTGATCAAGCAGTATTAGCAAATTTGGATTGGGGTATTGAGGCTCTTGAAGAAGCTATTAATACCTATAATATGGAAACTAAGCTTGCAAGATTAGATTATGCTGAGAAAATGTTGCAAGTGTGTGCAATGTTGAATCCTAAGCAAAAAACTGCTGGAGTACCAAATTCATATTTATCAGCTTGGGCACATTTGAATTTATCCTATTTATGGAAGTTGAGGAACAATATTAAGAGTTGTATTTATCATTCTCTTGAGATGTTCATTGTTGATCCTTTTTTCTCTAGGATTGATTTTGCTCCTGAATTATGGAAAAACATGTTTCTTCCACATATGAGTTCAATTGTAGGGTGGTATTCAGAGGAGAGACATAAGCTTATGATGGAAGTGTTACCTGAATCTTCTGATTTTTCTTATACTGCTGATTTTGATAAAGTTTTCAACGAGTCTTTGGTATTTTCCATGAGGCCAAATCAGCTTGAGAAATTGCAAAAACTTGAGCAGCTTTATGGAGAGTCTTTAGATGAGAACACAAGGCTATATGCGAAATATTATAATGATTGTATGAACCCTGATTCTACGTCAAGCAAGAAGGTGGTTCCTATGTTGCCAATTGCTGAGCCACCGATGACTCCATTGCATGAGTTGAGCCGGTCTGTTCCTGATTTTGTAAAGTTTGGTCCTATATTGCCCAAGAGTTCTGGATTTTCTATGACAGCAAGAAGACCTAATGATGGTTTAAATGAAACAACCAGGTTAGAGTTATGCACTCAAATTTTGAATTCTTGGAATCTGTGAGTCTCAATGAACTTCGGGACATAGCTATGTGATCAGACCATTTTATTTTATTTTTTTCCTAATATATTCTTCAATTTTTCATTTAATATTTAAATACAAAATCTACTCATGTGTTTTATGATTCAGTGCCAAAAACTTGGCTCAAGAAAGTTCAACGTGCATTTTATTTAATTTGAACCTCCTAATTCTTGTATGTACTTTTCAACAGAGAGAATATAGCTTCAAATTCCAACCATTCAAAGGGGGAACAATCATCACTATGGGGTGCTAAGGTAATAGAAAGTTATCTATATGTTTGTGTATTGCTAATAATATAGCTTTTGATTAATGGATTTAGAGTAGCACATTCATATGCTAATAATATAGCTTTTGATTAATGGATTTAGAGTAGCACATTCATATAGGCGTTATGATAAATTACCTTATGCAGGAAAGCATAATTGAAGAGATTGAAGACGATTTGGATTCTGAGCATTATGACGCATCTATGGATTCTGATAAAATCAATATTTTCTCACCTGAACCGAAGAAAAATATCAAGGATGAAGATGTTGAACCAAAAGTATATCGATCAAACCAGAAGAATCAAATGAGTTCTCCTAATATCTCTCCTATGGAATCTCCAAGAGCTTCAAATTATTCATCTACAAATCCTCATATCCGTAGGAAAAAAGAATCGAAGTTTTTGCGGTTACTATCTAATCGTTTTACGGGATCAATTGTTTCTGATCACTCTCTATCATCATCTCCAGACACGAGCTCCGATCATATTTTCACTGGCGATGAAGAAGTTATGGTATGTCAGATAATATATACACAATCCTATTATTTATTACTAGTCCGGACTTAAATATAAGCAAACAAATGCATGTATCTGATCCATATACGTATACTTTTTTTGCTTATTTTGAAGTCTAGAGGGAGTATGTATCACTCATAGCTTTTTTATGGTTGGTGGATGTAGTTACTATATTTGAAGTTCAACTATGTAACAGTTATTTGGGATATAGGTCTTGAATAGTATTAAGAGGAAGAATGATAGTCAAACACCAAGTATGAATCAAGACAATGAGAATAGTCTGGTGCTGAATGACAGGTAATTACCACTTCTTTTTATTTATGAGATATTCTTTTATATTCTAGGATTCTCTTTATAGTTCTCATGCTACTATTTGGGTTAGTGACAACTGACAAATAAATAATATTATTTCCTTTCTAATGTTCAACTTTCTTTGCCCTTTTGAGTTTGCAGTTCACATTGTGAAAGTGAAGATGGTTATCAAAGCTCTAGTTCATTTCCAAAATTAGAGAAACTGACTATTGGATCAAAACCACCAAAAGATTTTGTTTGTCCAATCACAGGTCAGATATTTAGCGATCCTGTCACCCTTGAAACAGGCCAAACCTATGAAAGAAAAGCTATTCAAGAGTGGCTTGGAACAGGAAACACAACGTGCCCCATCACGCGACAGGCTCTATCCGCAAACATCTTACCAAAAACAAACTATGTTTTGAAGAGATTGATAGTATCATGGAAAGAACAGAATCCTGAGCTAGCTCAAGAATTCTCAAATTCTAACACACCAAGGGGTTCTTCATGTTCTCCCTCTGCAAAAGACATCACAATGGTTTCGAGTATACAAAGAACAACTGATTCACCAAGTCAGAAGTACAAAGACGATTATATTAGACAAAGGAACAACAGATTTACGAGGGTTTCTGTCGGTGCATCTCCAACTAGTGTGTTATCGCAAGCTGCAGTTGAAACGATTATAAATTCCTTGACACCTTACATCACAAGTCTATGTACATCAGAAAACTTGCAGGACTGTGAAGAAGCTGTATTGGAAATAGCAAGATTGTGGAAGGATTCAAAGACTGATCCGCAGATTCATTCTTATTTATCAAAGCCAACAGTCGTAAGTGGTTTAGTAGAAATTCTCTCGGCTTCTTTAAATAGAGAAGTTCTGAGAAGATCAATTTATATTCTTTCAGAGCTAATCTTTTCAGATGAAAGAGTTGGAGAAACACTTAACAGTGTAGATTCTGATTTTGATTGCTTGGCTATGCTACTTAAGAACGGTTTGGCTGAGGCTGCACTACTTATTTACCAACTAAGGCCAGTTTTTACTCAGCTTTCAGAACATGAACTTATACCCTCTCTTATCCAAGTGATCCAGAACAAAAATGAGGATATAGATGATTTTCAGTTAGCTATAGACCCTAAAGCTGCCGCCATAGCAATTCTTGAGCAAATTTTAATAGGAGGGGATGAATATAATAGGTCAGTCAATGCTTCAAGTGTTATCTCAGCAAATGGAATTCCAGCCATAGTTAAGTATTTGGACAGAACCGAAGGAAGGAGACCTGTAATTTCCATACTTTTGTGTTGTATGCAAGCTGAAAAAAGTTGCAAGAGCTCAATAGCAAATAGAATTGAATTGTCACCTGTTCTTGAATTATTTCATGCTGGAAATGATAGCGTGAGAGGAATCTGTGTGGAGTTTCTCTCGGAACTGGTTCGATTGAATAGGTAACTTACAATAAACAAAATTTTCCTTTCCCTTCAATTACTTGCTTAAATGAAGCAGTCATTTATCTGTTATTGTTTTCACCTTGTTCAATATTTTGGAGATGCATAACTAGAGTCTTGTCCCTCAAATTCAATGCTAACTTTTTGAAACTGATATAAACCATATTATCATTCATTCGAGATGTATCACCTTTATGTTTACAGTAAAATGGAGAAACTAAAGCAAAAATGATACCATTTTTTCACCAAAAATAACTCGTATTAGATGGGAAAAGCACAGATTTTTCATATCATTCGGCAATAGGCATACCTAAATATTTTCCTATTAAGCACTCCCCACACGTTAAGAGAAAATGTACTGTTGAGCCACTCCTCGTCCAACACCAATTTTAGTATTTTGTTTTTATGATTATACAGAAGGACGTCCAGCAACCAGATATTACAGATAATCAAGGATGAAGGAGCTTTCAGTACAATGCATACATTTCTTGTATATCTTCAGATGGCTCCAATGGAACATCAAATTGCTGTGGCCAGTCTTCTTCTTCAACTTGATCTTTTGGTTAGTCTTGTTAGACAAATTTATTGTTCTTAAAATGTAACTTTGCTCTTTTGTTGCCTCAATATATTTTTTGTTCTTGTCAAACTATTCAGGCTGAGCCACGAAAGATGAGCATTTACAGGGAAGAAGCTGTAGAGACACTGATAGAAGCACTTTGGCAAAAGGACTTCTCAAATAATCAAATGAAGGCTTTAGATGCTTTACTATTTCTTATTGGACATGTCACTTCCTCAGGGAAGTCATATACTGAAGCTGGATTGCTGAAGATTGCAGGATTTGACCAACCTTACAATGTTTTAATGAAGGCCGAGCAATTGGGACACTCTGACAATGATTTCATGGAAACAATGGTTTGAGGATATGTGGCATTTCAATTGTTATTTTGAGTATTGTTGATAATTGATTTTGTACGATACTAATACAAACTTTTCTTACATAGGAGAATGAAAAAAACGCCATGAGATCTTGGCAGAAAAGGGTAGCTTTTGTACTTTGCAATCATGAAAACGGTTCAATATTTCAAGCTTTGGAAGAATGCCTGAAGAGTAACTCGTTAAATATGGCAAAATCTTGCCTTGTTCTTGCCACATGGCTGACACACATGCTCTTTACTCTACCTGATACTTGTGTAAGGGATGTTGCTCGGAAATCCCTGCTTGAGGCACTTATGAATGTCCTCCAGTCATCCAAGAACCTGGAGGAAAAGATCCTAGCAACCCTAGCTTTGAAGTCTTTCATTAGTGATCCAAGTGGGTTTTTTATACTAGTTGTGAACATTATATGGGTCTTTATTACACAAAGTAGACTAAATGAAAAAATGCAATGTTGCAGCTGTTCACGAAGTACTTAGACTTTATGCTAAAAGCATATACAGAATCTTGAGGAAGCTGAAGAAATATTCAACAGTTGCAGCTGATATTTTGAAAGCCTTGCTAAATTTAAACTCTGTTGATGTGGTAAGTAGAGTGGTGATTTAGAATATAGTTTATTTCATATAATATAGATGCTTAGAGAAAGTAACTATTTTAGTCCTCCATTCTATAGACAGAGTTGTGGAATTGTAAAGAAGTAGTTGAGTTAGATTTGAGCTCAAATGGAGAGGTGCTTTCTTTGCTTTACCTCAACGGTCAGGTCTTGAGTGGACATGCTGATGGAACTATCAAGGTAGAGTATCCTAACAATCAAAAACAGTGTGGTTGTGTGTGTCTAGCTGTTTTTTTAACAGTAAGAATTCATCCTAGGTATGGGACGCAAGGAAGAGAATACCGCGAGTAATTCAAGAAACTCGGGAGCACAAGAAAGCTGTCACGTCTCTTTGTTCTTCAGTTGATAAACTATACAGTTCTTCCTTGGACAAAACAATCCGGGTAACCCATCATGCTATGTCACACAAAAAATTGGTCAAATATTTTGTTGTGCATACCAATTAATGTTGCTAATATTTGAGGTGATGAGGAATATAGGGTACTTTTACATACTAAATAGTTAATGAAGTTTACCAGAATAAACAAATAGAAATGGCTAGACTCAACAATTAACATAGAAAATGCTGTGCATTCTTATTGTTTGTCATCTACTCTACAATATTTGAAAGCAATACAAAGTAAAGAATAGTACTTGATATCTTAACTTATCTTCATGTTAGCTTTCCAATTACCTGCACCTTTCGGTTGATCCTCTAGATTAAACTTAATATTAAATATTCACCATTGAATAATACTTCTTATGTACAGGTTTGGACAATTAAAACGGACGGGATTAAATGTATAGATGTTTATGACGTTAAGGAGGCAGTGTATGAGCTAGCAGCCAATGCTAAATTGGCATGCTATGTAACTCAAGGAACGGGAGTTAAGGCAAGCCTTATATGTTGCTGAACAACTCATAAAGAAATCTAGTTCCATCATAAGATAAAATTGATAAAATTTGATATTTACAGGTTTTTAATTGGTTAGATGCTCCAAAGTTCATCAATTTCAACAAATATGTGAAATGCCTTGCTGTTTCTGGGGACAAACTGTACTGTGGTTGCTCAGGTTACAGCATACAAGTAAGCATCCCTCTATTTTGCTTCATTTTTCAGTAGTGTCTTTAGCTGAAGTAAAGCAATCAACAAATATTGCTTAAGAGTTAAGATCCATATGTTCTTTCCATTTTCATAGTGTACAACTCTAACAAAACATACAAAAGCTTCTCTGGAAATTGTCTATGTTTTTTAAGACTTACCGGCTGAATGATGGCAGGAGGTTGACTTATCCAAATATACATCAACTTCATTCTTCACTGGTACCAGAAAATTATTGGGAAAACAAACCATACACTCCCTTCAAATTCATGATGATTTGCTCTTTGCTTGTGGTTCTTCTATTGATGCAACCGCAGGAAAGGTATATGTCTGTTCTTTTTCTGTTCCAAAGCATATTTTCTTGCAGAATTAACTTTTTCCTTCAATCGATGCAAGATATTTTCACTTTCCTCCAAAATGGTGGTGGGATCGCTATCAACCGGACTCGACGTCCATCGTGTAGCCATCAACAGTGACTTCATATTTGCCGGTACAAAATTTGGCACCATTGAAGTTTGGCTAAAAGACAAATTCACCCGAGTTGCTTCCATCAAAATGGCTGGTGGTAACACAAAAATTACATCATTAGCGTCAGACGCTGATGGAATGATGCTTTTTGTTGGTTCCTCTGATGGAAAGATCCAGGTTAGGCACTGATCATAATAGCAGCCATGATATCACAAACTAACCAGCTTCTTTCCCAATAACTGAATTTTCTCTTGGATTCTTGATGCAGGTCTGGGCATTGGACTAAGCACAATAAAAGTACGAGTATAACAACCCTTTTGCCACATGTAAATGAAATGCTGATGAGTTTTACCTATTTGAGCTCCTTACATATTTTATAGGATTTCATTAGTCAAAGAGTATTGTTCATTAAATTATATTATCCAAATAAGATCTTCTATGTCGAAGGTATACAATGCAGGAACAATTGAATATACTATTTGCGGGTACACTACCACCATCAACATCATCTTGCACAAGCATCTCATAGTTGATAATTCAACTGCAAAGTGAAAGAGACAGTTGAAACATTTAATCCACGTATATCATCACATAATGTATGTAACATATAAAAATGAGAAAAAATTACTTATTTTTAATATAATCGTCAATTAAATCAATCAGTACAACCGATTATTTCGCAATCTGTATTTTTCCCCCAGTTTTAAGTAATCCGAGGACTGTTTGTATTGTAGTCCCAGCATCACAAACTGGTACGAATAACATCTTCCGGAGGTTATTTTTCCAAAAGGAAACTTTCTTTTTTCTCCAAACTAGGTTTCCAGTAGTAAACAACCAGCATATTAACTATAACAAAGGGAATAATAGTATGGCTAAATTATCTTTAAGGGAAAAAAAGGAGTGAAATTTATTCCAAAATAAATAAGAACAATATCACTTGACAATGTAACTGCACAGACAGGCTTCCAAATAATAGTACAAGCAGCAGAAAGAAATTTCAGTGTGTGCACTCACTCTCGAGGCTGTGAATTGTGAATTTATCTTGAATGAATGTTTAACAGCATAAATCAATATAATATCCTAGAAAGAAGAGAGCCCAGCAAATTTTCTAAACTTCTCATAGGAAACCCAGAACACAAATTGCCACGGACCAAGCCTTGCCCATGTGGGGAAGAATCCTTTCCAGAGTGCTCCTATTCCTTCAACTTTAACTGTCTTCACCAAGCAATCATAAGAGCTTCTATATAAGACATTTCCTTCCTTTTTAGCTGCCTGATTCATCATTCTAGTCTTGACAACGTCGGCTGGACAACTTAAAGAAGTTGCCGCAAGACCTGACATGATGGAAGCTAATGTGTGGGCATAAACGTTATCCTCAGCTATCTTACTTTTAATAACAAATTGTTTAGCATGATCATAACAGGCTAATTCCCCCATATTCACTAAGAAGGCTCTTTGGATATTAGGAAAAACACCCTTCCATAGTCCTTGAAATCCTTCAGCTTTAATGATTTTGTTAAAAGCATCAAATGGCCCTGAATACCGAGGTTGAAGACCTTTTCTCATCATTTGACTATCAGCTTGCATCCTCACCTTGACAAGATCAGCCGGGCTTGCTATAACCTGTACTACTAATTGTAAATAATAAAAATATAAATCGGTAATTTTCCAAAGACAAATATAAAGGTGAGCAGTCGGCTAAAACATGGATTCGTCTCCAAAGTTACGGTGCATTGGAAATTATATCCTTGTAAAATTGCATTTTATGATTTTATCACAATGATCAGCAGATATTTCTTCATTTTTCTTTGATCTCTGTTTAACTATTAGCATCTCATGGAGTCATGGCTACTTTTGCATCTAACTGATGAAACCATAATCCTAATATTTTATTTCCACCTCTCCCGCATGAGACCAGGTGTGAGATTTTCAAAGATTCTCTAGAAACTAAATACACAAGCCACTACATGCCTACACCTTTTTAAAGGATTTTAGTTTCCTAAGTTCTTTGGTTGAGATTGGTTGTATTGTTTGTCTAACATTTGTGGGTTGCGAATTGTAACAAGGTTAAAACTTAGTAAAGCTTATGCTTAAGGGAGTGTCAAAATCATAATTTTATAACAAAGGCAATCCAGAAACGTGTCCAAACCTCTCACATAGGCTGAATCACCTGGACCAGGGACCAAGACAAGGCAGACATTATGTATACGACAGACTGACCGACAAGGCTAGCCCCACTAGTAACTAAGATAAACATCAGTCGAAAAACACAAAAGTCGTGATATACCTACCTAATAATGAATCAATCAATTCTATAAAACAGATAATTGATGTACAAACACCACATATTCTTTTACTATATTCATAAATCTGGCAGATGGTGTTCTTCAAAGTTGGAAGGCATAAAATTATGTTCTTGAAACTCTTAAGTCTTAACAACAGAATTCAAATCAAGAGACTGTAACTTAACTATTTTTGTCCAGGCTCAAGCCTGAATCTTGGACCTTTTATCCTTTAAATATAATCTTGATGCTCAGCATTTTCAAATAAAAAGATATAGAAAATTTCAATTACAAATCTTAATTATTTACTTACTATGAGAAATGACTAAATTGACAAGAATTCTGCACAAATATTAACTATACAACACATTTCAGACCATGTAATTCTCACCTGAGCCATACTGCCTGAGATTCCACCAACAACAGCCTTGCCAATGATAGAGGGCGGTCCATTATCGGCAGAAATAACACTCCTCAGGTACTCATACCCAACAATTCGAATAGGTGTGTAGAATAGGTGTCTAAGAATTGCTGGAGATAAGCCCTTATAGAGGCCAAGAGGACCTTGTTCACGAATAATGTCTAAGCCTATTCGAAATGCACTGGTTGGACGACCAGAGGAAAGTGACTCGCCGTGGAGTTGGAGCCTCGTCTTGATCAAGTCTATGGGGAAAGTTGTGGACTCGGCCACCATTGCCGATAATGATGTTAGTAAAATCTTCGTGTGAGTATTGCCAATTCCACCTTGCTGATAACCTGACTTCATGTGTACATACAAGAAAACCCAACTCGCCAAAAAAAATGCACAGGGCTATTCTACTACAGTCAACTCAAGAAACCCACAAACTGACGACAGTTATGCATCATCGGATTCTATCTTTGCACTTTGTTGATTCCTACACATTTAGAAGTTTTATACTGAAAAATTAATGTTCAGCATATAAAATAGCTATCGTGAACCCTGAAGAACTACTAAGGAGGTTTACGGTTCGATCCTTGTCGCTAACAATTTCCCCCTCCCCTAACAAACTTACCACTGCCATTTACCTATAAAAAAAGGTGTCATGCCAAAAAATTTGCATTGCTCCGAAAGAATTCATTCAGTGTTGCTTTGTTAGCTCTAAAAGAATGAAAACATTATCAGTTGAGACACATGAATTGAGGAAATGTCCTATTGGGAAAAATCCAAATCCCACATCGGATAGATATGACTCTTGATAAAAGTTTATAAGCTGGATTTATAAGGATGAGTTAGGTCTCCTCTTTATAAACTTTTATCAAGAGTCATATCTATCCGATGTGTGATTTGGGTTTTTCCCAATATGTCCATTAGCAACCGAAGATTATGTATGATGTATCCTCAATTCGTAGTCCAAAGAAGAACCTCAAGGTGTTGAACAAAAAGAGATACAAAACACTTTTATTTTTCAATAAACTCTATAATAAAATGTTGTTGAACTTCACTTCTAGTTTGATTTTGATCATTCAAGTTAAATTAAAAAACAAATGGATTCAACATAAAATAGCAATGCTTTGCCTTGGTTTGAAAGGTTCAGAACCAGCCAAAAATCTCTACTCAAGTTTCAATAGCATGTGCACAAATCAAAGTAAGACTTTGACACAAACACAGACATTGACATGTGGACAGCTGATAATATTTTGAGTAAATGACGTAATTCAATATAATCATATGTGTCGTTGTTGGACACCAGACACATGTTTAACTAGAAGGGTGGTGCTACAGAGGCTAGAAATAATAAACCCACATGAATGATTCAATCACGAAAACACAGAACAAATTTAAAATCCAGAATAGAGAGCCAATGAATTCACAAGGTACACAGCATCAGGGGTTCTGCGATTAGATTGAAATTACCTCAGCCATTTGAAGATGTTGGGAATGAGGATGACACGGTTGAAGTTCTGTCAGAATAAGTTACGCGTACTCGTTCTGTTGTGGCATCGTCGAGAAGATGAGTGAAGGTGGTTGGGACTTGTGAGAAATAGGCTCCAATAAGCCTCTCTCTATTACATTGATCCTACAAGACACTTTGATTGCAAGACCGGAACATGTAGAAAGCTTTCGCTTTGGTTCGGTTTTGATCTTTTAACCGTGAGATAAAATAACACGTAGTTCAGTTAAATTTTATAAGGTCATCCGAGCCAAACCAAATCGAATTAATGTGGCTTGAATTGGTTCGGTCGGTGCATTTTTTTAAACAATACAATTTTATGTTTACAACATTAAAATCAAGTTAAAAAGTTAAAACACAACGTAGGAGCAATGTTTTCAACAATGTTTTATATTTCATCCAACATTATAATTGCATTTTCACCCAACAACATGGACCAAATTAAAAACGTGGACAAAAATCAATCATATTCGGTTAGAAATGTAAACTAAGATTTTTTCATTCTCTAAAAGTTTAAGTAGCATATAAATACATTTTAAAGTTTAAGTAGCATATAAATACATTTTTGAAATAAAAAAACAAAGAAGAAACTTTTTTTTTTTAGCAAAGGCAAAACTAATTCATTTCATTAAAGAATAACAGATACAATGTAAATGGTACTTCATGAAAAATAATATGGGGGCTAGGGTGAGATAAGGAAGCTCTAGCTATGTTATGAGCTACCCTATTTGCTTGCCTCCTCACATAGCTCACAATAAAATTATTGCAAGATGACAATAGATCCTTACATCTAGAAATAATATCTCCGAACTCATTGTTTGGAGTAGAGTTAGAGTTAATAGTATCAACAAGTAACCTACAATCAGACTCAAAGATAACAGATGGCATGTGACAATTAATAGCAATGTTTATAGCCTCAAATAAGCCTAGCGCTTCAGCTTCTGGAGGAGTAGAATTGAAATAGGAATACTTCGAGAAGCCTAACAACAACGCCTCGGAGGAGTCTCTAAAGCATATGCCAAGACCCGCAATAGTGTTGTTGTTAAAGAGTGCACAATCCACATTACATTTCACCATGAGAGGCGGAGGTTTTCCCACAAAGTTTGTTGATGTGTACCCTGACTCGGTTGCCTTACTTTTTGCATATACATCGATTCTTGGAGAGAATTTTTAGCCCGCAGCACAGTAGCTTCGGAAGGTGTGTTTGTGCCTTCCCATAACTTGGAATTTCGACTTTCCCACGGACTCCAGAGAATCATGGATGCCATCTCTTGTTGCTGAACCGGGATCCTGTTAAGGAAATCAAAGAGAAGACTAGTAAAGTTGTTAGTAGTACATAATAAATTACAGACAGTGTTGTCTAGCCCAATTAATTCCCAACACTTCATGGCTGTTGGGCACAAAAAAAAAGTGTGGATGTGTGTTTCAGCCAGCTGCCACAATGCACACAATTATCATTGATTGGGAGACCCTTCTCTAACAAGCGGGAACACTTAGGAAGACAATTGTGAGCCATACGCCATAACATAGACCGAATTCTAGGTGGGACTTGTTGTTTCCATAATGCATTCCAATTACGAGAAGTGGTGACAGAAGATGAGGAAATTTCTTCTTGCAATGACATGCATAACCTGTAGGCTGATTTGACAGTGTAGTTACCGTTCACAGAGTGATTCCATATGCGAGTATCATGAAAGTTACGCGCATGGAGGGGCATATCTTTAATGGCTGAAGCATCTGTGACTGAAAATAAGTTGTTGACAACATTGCTATTCCAAGAACACAAATCTGAATTCAATAAGTCTCGTACCGTCAAAGATTGCAAATTGGGTGGAGAGGTGGTAGACGTTTAAGTGTAGGGAGGGTGCGAATCCATGGTGATGACCAAACATTAATTTGGGAATCATCGCCAATCTTCCATCTATAACCCAAAGTGATAAGGTTTTGGGAACTCCAAATGCTCCTCCATGTAAAGCTTGGATTGTGACCAATAGTTGCATCCAAAAAATCCCTTCTAGGGAAGTATTTTGCTTTGAGAATACGAGTAAGTAAGGAGCTAGAATCATTGAGGAGTTTCCAACCTTGTTTACCGATCATAGATAAGTTGAAAGCTTCCATGTTTTGGAAACCGAGTCCCCCTGAACTTCTATGCAAGGTAAGTTTATCCCATCTCATCCAATTAATTCCTCCACGACCATTCTTCTTAGAACCCCAATAAAATGAATTCATTATTCGTTCAATCTCATCACACAAGGTGGAAAGAGGGAGAAAAGCACCCATACAATATGACAAAATAGCCTGAGCAACAGATTTAATGAGAACTTCTTTACCTGCCCACGAAAGAGATCGAGAGCTCCAAGATTGGCATTTTTTCCAGATTCGATCTTTGAGGTAGTTAAATATTGCTTTCTTACTTCTGCCAATCATCGAAGGGAGGCCAAGATATTTACTGTTGCCAATGATTTTTGTGACACCCAGCAAGCTAGAGATAGAAGCTGCCACCTCATGAGATGTATTCTTACTAAAAGCCACGGCTGACTTGCTAAAATTTATGGCTTGACCAGATGCAACTTCATAGCTCAAGAGAATATATTTGAGATGATTTACTTCCGTTGTAGTGGCTTTACATAAGAGAAAATTGTCGTCTGCAAAAAGAAGGTGACTAATAGGAGGTGCTTGTCGACATATACGGATACCATGAATCTTTCCTATAAACTCATGATGTTTGATAAGAGCAAGGAGGCCCTCGGCCCACAAAGTGTACAAGTAAGGAGAGAGGGGGCAACCTTGTCGAAGCCCTCTTGCCGGAGTGATTGGATCGATGCGATCACCATTAAAAAGGACATGGTGCTCGACATAAGTTACACACGTCATAACAACACTAAGGTAGGACCAGTTAACACTATCAAATGCTTTGGAAATATCAAGCTTTAGCGCTACCTCACCTTTTTTACCTTTATGCTTGCATTTCATAAAATGAAGGATTTCAAACGCAGACAAAGCATTATCCATGATAGAACGAGTAGGAACAAATGCAGCTTGCTTCAAAGAGATGAAATTCCCGATCAAAGGCCTAAGTTAGCCAAAACTTTGGAGATAATTTTGCAGAGGACATTGCATAAAGAGATAGGGCGAAGGGCTTTAATTGTTTCTGGATGATCACCTTTAGAAGCCAAAACAAAGTGAGTATCGTTGATGGGAAGGGAAAACGCCTGAGTTCAACCAGGAGGACGCGAAGTCAAACAGTTCCTCTCCTAAATCACCCCAAAAATGCAGATAGAAACCTGGATTAAGGCCGTCGGGGCTCGAGGACTTGTCAGGATGCATACTAAAAATTGCCTCCTTAAATTCCTCCAACAAAGAAGAAACTTAACAAGAGAAAAAATATGTCATTTTATAGTCCCTTAATGTATCAAAATTCAAAATAGTCTCTGATTCTGCATTTCGTTAGTCAAAATAGTCTCTGACATTAAAATACTTTGTTAATATTGTCATATTAATCCTTCAATATACTTACTTATTCTCATATCAGCACTTATAAGTACTTACTTATTGTCATTTCAGTCCCTATATGAAAAGATATAATGTGAGTATTGATGGATTATTTTAGCGTCAGGGTCTACTTTGACTAAAAATGCACAATCAGAGACTATTTTGAAATTTTGATACATTGAGGAACTATTGTGCTACTCGTTACACATTTAGGGACCAAAATGACTATTACCCCTTTTATAAAAGTTTCCATTGCGTTTTTATGAGTATTGGTCTAGGTGACATATGTTTAATTAATGTTTTTCTTATGTTGCAGTTTGATTTGGTTCAGTTGATAAAATAAAAACCGCAGACCGAACCAAACCATGCAGTTGAGTAAAAAAAGATCTGAATACATCAAAACCAAATGCGATTTTTTGTGGTTTCGGTTTGGATTTGTTCGGTTTGCGGTGTTTCTATTAGATTAATTTGGTTTTGAACACCCCTAAGAACAACACACAGAGAGCCAGATAAAAACTGAAATTTTTGCCTCTTATTACATTACAACATACATTTTGTCTTAAGTATAGGTTGTTAAAAATACAAAAATAGTCTTTCCTTTTTTTTTTGGTTAGACAAAAATAGCATTTTATCCATCAAATAGTGTATAAGTCAAAAAATTGTTCAAAACCATAACAATTATGTGATGTGTTTTTTTGAAGGAATTATGTGATGTGCTGTTTTGTCTCGTATTTACTTTTTAACAAATCAAACACACCCTTATTAAGTGATTGCTCACTTATTAAATATATCTTATTTTATTAATAATTTTACATCATTATATTTTAACATTAAAATATTTGTTAAATCATAATTACTTAAATAAAATTTAACTTGAAATAACATTTGTAGTACAACATTTCTCTCTAACACTTAAAGGCCATGACAAATGTGATTAAATTCAAACAAAGCGATATATAGACTCTCTTTCTAACACTATTTATAATACTTATTTTTTTATTGGATGAAACTCATATGTCTTAACAATTTTAGATAATGCTAAAAAGAGAATGTTCTTAACATTTCTCCTACTTTCAGTTATGTCATTTTCTTAAATTACTATCATTTTTGACGTGTTAATGTTGTATATAGTATTGTGTCAATGTAAGTTTTGTATTCGATGTCGTTTCGATGCTTCATAAGAAATAACAATATCTTCCGTTTATAAATGAGAGATTGATTCAAAATTATTATTTTGTCGAGAACAAGAATCAAATTGAACCGCTAGAAAATTGCGAGTGTCAAAATGAGTTTTCAATCTTTTTTATTTTTTATATGATATGATAGAATAGATGGTGATTTCTCTTAAAAAAAAATAGATAGTGATTTCTTCTTTTTTGAAATACTTTATCATTTTTCTACACCCAATACCCAATATATTTTTAATTTTATTATTTTTATTACTCTATACTCTGTATTATTATTCGTTCTCTTTCTCTCTCTCTACGATTAAAACCCTAATTTGCCCTGCGTTCGCACTCTCTATCGGAACGAACAGCGATGGCGACGGAAGGGAAGGAGAAGAATCCATACGAAGGTGGAACCGGTGGCAAGTTCCGTAAACGTCCCTCCCGCAGAACTCAAACGACGCCGTACGATCGTCCTCCGGTAGCACTCAGAAACTCTAACAGCAACAGCAACAGCAACGGTTGGATTTCGAAGCTTGTTGATCCCGCTCACAGACTCATCACTCATGGCGCTCACTCTCTCTTCTCCTCTCTTCTCCGCAAACGTCTTCCTCCTCCCCCTCCCGCTCCCAATTCTTCAGGTTTTCACTTTCTTTACCCTCTTTTGTTTCAATTGAATTGAATGTTTTGCTTCTAACAATTGGTTATTGTGTTTTTGAATTATACTATTCTAGATTGAAATTTTGTATTAGGGTTATGTAGATTGGTTTTATTGTTGTTGGGGTTTATGATTAGGAAATTGTTCAGTTCACGTTACAGTTATTATCATTTTATTTACTGCTTATTAACTATGAAGCACGGACACCGGACACAACACTGACATGTTCACGTCGACACCGGTATTTAAAAAAAATGAATTAATTCAACTTAATTGCA
The DNA here is from genome assembly GCA_018208015.1 of Medicago ruthenica. Lineage (NCBI taxonomy): Eukaryota > Viridiplantae > Streptophyta > Magnoliopsida > Fabales > Fabaceae > Medicago > Medicago ruthenica. The sequence goes on along the minus strand of CM031371.1, from coordinate 21,977,265 downwards.
TGTGTCGGTGTCGGACACTGCTTCAAAGTGTTTTGAGAATGCTTAATGTGGTAGTTTGATTGTATCATTTTTAGGACACTTAGATCTTTAAGACACTTTCGAACATAATTCAAATTTGTGTCCAAATTGTTGTTTCCGGTTTTAATATTAGTTGTCTGTCGATATTTCTTGCTTTAGGGAAGTAGTATGATATTGTAGATGCAGGTATCAATTTCAGATAGTGGAGCAGCCTATGCTAGCTTCGAAAACACATGGCGGCATTATCGCTATTCTGAAATATTTTATGCAGTTTGTAAGATGTATATTGTACACACATATAAACACTACAAGATTATTAAAACTACTCAAAATTCATGACGAATACATAATCATTCATAAAAAGTCTCGGTGTCTTAGACAGGACTTAAAATCCCTATAATACCTTAAAAAGATCATAAATGTTCATGAGGTAGATGTTCTGGTGTGTTTTAAGGCAGAAATGCCTAGAGTCTCAACAAAAAGCCGTAGCTTTAGTTTGATGGATTTTTTGGCATTTCAGCTGGTACTCCTGCTCTGCTTTGCTGCCATAGCACGGTATAGATATCAGCTCCCATTCAATAATGTTATGTTCTATATGCTCCTGGACTGGAAGTTCTAAAGTATATTGTAAACTGAAATAATAGTTTTCCTCAAAATTTTGTCAGCAAGAAGACTTTTGGTATGCAATTTTTTTGTTTTCTAAGCTGATAGTAGGACAAAATGTAAATGAAATTAGGGAAGTGGGGTCAAAATTCAATATTTTTTTACCTTAAAACGTTTCTTTGTTGAATTTTTTCAACGGGTTTTGTGGTGGAAGCAGAGGAACTGAGCTGTCTGGTTGCAGTGTTTTGTGAGTGTCTGTCACAATGAGCATTTGGGTGTACTGGGGCAAGGGCACAAGTGTAACTTGACTACTCTTCTAATCTTTATTGATGTAGTGAATGCCATCTGTATCTTTTTCTGTGGATGTAGGGCTATAGTTGACTGTAGATATAAACATGCTATATACTATGTTTATTTTTTATTCTCACTATTATATGTTTTTCCTTGTTTACGGCAATTAACTTATTGGCTGTAATTTTTCCATGGTTTTCCAATTTTCACCACTTTCAATGTCATTTTTTGTCATTCTCTTCTATGAAAGTAATCACACGACTCCATAATTTCTTTATTATCATGCACTTCATTGATATGTGGTTTTTATGATGCAGGGATGGAAGAAGAAATGAGGCAGGACAATCATCAAGAAGAAGCTGTAGAGATGGAAGAAGAAATGAGACAGGACAATCATCAAGAAGCTGTATGTATGCACGCTCTCTATATGTTATAACACCATTTACATATCTTGAAGGATTATTTTTTGGGGTGTGAAGTGCGTGCATTTTATTTAATAATAAGAAATTGTCATTTTTATTTTTATATTTCATCATGTCAGGTAATCCTCAGTTTCTTTACAGCTTAATATTGTGTAGAATTTACTACACTGTATGGTTAAATAAAATGCCAAATTTATGCTTTTACTAATAGTTTTTACATTTTATATTCCTATCTGTGTTTATGTTTAGTTGTGGCTGGAATTGATAATTTAAGGGTCAAAATGTGCATCTTGTTGAGAGTTCCATATCGACTGAAGATATGGCTTAAGTAGTACTGATATGGCTAGGACAATCGTCACATCTAAAAGCCGATTTTGTGTAGTTGAGTCAAGAGTTGCACCCAAAACTTAAGATAATATCAGAGTCTATTCTAGATCCGTTGGGCCACTTGGGTCAAGCTCTAGGTGTGAACTCCTGAGCGTGAAGGGTGTGTGGAGAGAGTTCCAAATCGGATCGTTGATATGAATTGAATAATGTTTATATGTGATGGGAATCCCTTACCTAGTTACCTTACAAGCCAGCTTTGTGTGGATGAGTTAGTCCCAAACCCAATTTCTAAGATTGCATTGAGAGTCAGGTTCGACCTGTGGATTATAGGCCCACAATCTAGTAGCTTGTTCATGTTGGATTGCAGAATTGGCTTAATTTGGATTGTTGATGGATTAGAGCTCTGTAAAAGTTCATGTAGAATGCCTGTTAATATTGGCTCTTTATTTCTATTGCCATTTTTGAGCTTAATTCTTCTCTACTTTTATTTTTCCCGTAGGTGTTGTTGTGGCTGTGAGTTATACTATTAAGTAACCTACATTGTGGATGTAAAAGTTTCCTCAAATGTCTTTTGTTAGTTTCTATTCGTCTAATTGCATGTTTCATGGAGGGCTTGCACTGCTTTTGAAATCAATCTTTATTTCTATTGGTTGCTATATTATAGATTGAGTATTGGAGCTGCAATGTTACCTATTGATTGGTGAAACCGTGTTATTATTGATATCTCACTGTTTTTTCATTTCCTATATGAGAAACAGTTTGCAAAAGAATCTTCTGGCAGTCAACAAAGAGCAGTTGGTGAAAGTAATGTTCAAATTAATTGTTCTGACTCGGATCAAGGTGGATTGACTGAACTTGAGAAACTGTTGAAGCAGAAGACTTTCACCAGGCATGGTTTTGTATCCTGTGGATGAGGAATAATTGTTTTTGGTTTTTAGCTGTTGAACATAATTCTCTTGAGCATTTGATAATTTTATTTTCAGAAAAGACTTGTAACTTCTAATTCAAATAATGAAAATGAATAAGCATATAAATTCAAACATTTTAATGATGTTTTATAGTAAAATTCAAACATTTGAATGATGTTTTATAGTAAAATGTTGGTTCTGTCAGTTGTTTAAATAGCATTCCTGGCTTGATTATGATTTTTTTCTCATATATTACTATATTTTAAGCAGCTTTTTATCTTCTTTCTATTATTTACTGTAGTTTTGAAGTTGTTATTGCAATGATTCTGATTTTGGTTTACCATTTTAGTCTCCTAGTTTTTCCTTCAAATCTTTCTTATATTTATAGTTGCTTTCTGTAATTTGTACTTTGTGTGCAAGTTCATGATGTTCATTCTGCAACAAGTTTGATTTCACCTCTTCCTGATGTCCATATCAATTTCATTCCATTCTTAGTCTTTAATTTATGGTGTACCTTTTGGGATGTTTTTGGTTGATTGTGTATATGTTTTTGGTCCATACAACAGGTCTGAGATTGATCATTTGACAGCACTTATGCAGTCAAGGACTGTAGATGCAGCTGTTAGGGGAGAAGAGAAGAGGTCAGAAATGGTTCCCTCAGAACCAATATTACCTTCTGGACAAAAGGAAGAATATCCCAAAACACCCACCGTAGAAAATGGGATTGAAAACCATCTTGCATTAACTCAACCTGTTACTTCCAGTGTATGTGAACTTGCCTTAATATTTTATGCTTGAATATGTATTTTGCTAAGAGCTATAAAAATAAAAATTAAAAACATCTCATTACACAATATCTTGATATTATGTTGGAGTATCGTATGTTATCTAATAGGAATTGTCTTTTTAGTTATAGGGATAGTTTCTTAGTGTAACTTATATTATCTCTTCATATTAGTTTCCATATTTCTTAGTTATTGTCATGGTTTATTTTCCTATGTAATTGAGATTTGGAGTCTTGTAAAGGGCTAAGTGCTTATTCTTTTTTGTAACAAATTATTACTACCAATCTTATCAACCAATATTCATAATTCAAAGTCTTTATTCTTTTTCTTTTCTCATTATTTGAAACCCTAATTTATTTGTTTGATTCTATTTTGTGGATTTGAAATTACTGATTTCTCCACTCTGAGCCATCTCACATGGATTGCTTCATAATGTCCATAGGTTCCTATTGAGGATGTTGCTTCACCTGTAGAACTTGCAAAAGCTTACATGGGGAGCAGGCATTCCAATGTATCCTCATCAATGCTGGGCGTGCGATATCCTGCTCGTGGGGAAGACACAACTCCTCTAAAAAGTGAAAAATCTCCGTATAAATCCCCTATTATGTCGATTGTGCCAAGGGCTACTAGACATACTGCAATTCATGAAAACGGTTTTGTGACCCCAAGACCTCGTGGCAGATCTGCAATTTATAGTATGGCTCGTACACCATATACCAGAATTTATCCAACCTCTACTCTCAAGGTTTGCCTTTTCCTGAATTATTTTGTATCATAATGTTCATTTATTGGATCAAATTCTTGATATGGCTCTCTAATTCTACAGGGTGGCGGGCTTGCTGTTCATGGCGAGCCTTCATCTTCAACCCAGTCTGCAATGGATCATGCCATGTTTTCTGGATCTACACAAGGGGTATAAATAATTCTTAGTTATAAGTCCTGTCTTTCAGATAATACAAGTATCTTATTAGCTTTTGTGGTGTTTTCTCTTTATTTTCACAGGGGATAAAGCGTAGAAATTTAGCAGTGGATAATAATATAGGATCTGTTGGTCCTATCCGCCGAGTCCGTCAAAAGTCTAATCTTCTATATTCCAAAGGGTCCAGCTCACCTCTTTCTGGCAGTGCTCTATCTGTCTATAGGAATGGATTGGGTATTGATGCTGCTCAGCAACCCTCATCTTCCTTGCATAAGCCTGTTCTGCTAGATGAAGTTAAGCACAAGTCTGACGAAAATGTGAGTGGAACTAAGTCCAGTACGAGCTTTCTCCCTTCCTCCTCAAAATCCAGTGAGATGGCTACAAAAATTTTGCAGCAACTTGATAAAATAGTTTCTCCCAGAGAAAAATCATCTGAATCAAGGCTACCAGTTGTGAGTGATAGTTCATCAATGAAGTTGTCACCTTCAATGCTACGCGGACAGGCTCTTCGAAGCATGGAAATAGTAGATGCGTCACAATTGCCGGACAGTTTACAAGGCAATAATTTGGATGGCACATTTGGAAATTTGACTTCCAGTGCTCAGAATCAGAAGTCAATTTCACATAGAGATAAGGGTGAAAATGGTCCATTGAAACTTGTTGCTTCTTCCAATGAATCAGTTCCTATTGTAACCACTACAGAGACCACAAAGTCAAGGAATCAAGTCTTGTCTAGTGAAAATTCTTTTATGATGAAATCGGTTTCTAACCCTACACAAAAGAAGCGGGCATTCCATATGAGTGCACACGAGGTATGAGATTTTGTAAGATATCTATTGAAGTATTTTTTTTTTTTTTTATATAAATCTTCGGTTTGCAGTTTCATGCAAGTTGTTTTCAATTATTGTAGTGAGAATAAATGATATTTACTAACCATGGGCATTTGCTTCCTTCCATTTACTCCTGAATAATTATGAGTGAAGCAATTGACTTTTTTTCAGTTTCTTAGATCTTTATTTGGTGGTTGTATGTCTTTTATTTTCCTTGATAGTATGGCCCAACCTCAGATCATGATTGTTTTCTTTTCTTTTGTCTCCTCTATTAAAGAATTCGCTGGACCTGGGTGATAAAAAAGAGACAAAAAGCGCCACTGTTATTGCGGATAAAGTTTCTTCTGGTTCTGAAGCCATTGCACATGAAAGTCCCTCAACATCATCTGTGGTATTGCCGTCCACAAGGTTTACGGTAGATGCTCAATCTCATGTTAAGACAACTGATGGTGGAGCTCATGTTAATACAACTGTGGCTACAGTTGCAGTTACAGCACCTACAATAACAACTTTTGGTTCTGACAAGCCTGCTTTACCAAATGGGTCAACTGCTAATCCTTCTTTGTTTAATTTTGATAATAAAAATATCTCCTCAGCAGAGTTATCAACTTCTGTTGCTTCATCAAAGGAGATAGCCAAATCAGCTCCGGTATTTGGTTTGGAGAAGGTTGATCCGTCAAAGGAGGCTGATGGTCCATCAGTAAACTTTGATTCCAAGCAAAATGTTTTCAAGGTTCCACCAATCCCATTTACTGCTTCATCATCAGTTGGTGGCGAGTCTACTCTGAAATTTGGTGCTTCTTTTGACTCTCAGCCGGGAGGCTCAATCAGGTTAGTCTATGTTTCTTTAGTAAGCTTTTAAAAACCTCGCTGAACACAATTCTCTTCACATCTAGACTTTTTTTTGGGGTTTGTGTCTGTTCAGCCATTTGTTTTTTACTTTGATGTAGTTTGGGGAAGTAACAACATCTCTTGTTACGAGGATGATTTTCTATTTAGTGAACATATTTAAACCCAATTCACTGAAATGGGTGCGGGGAAAGTTTTGCTGTTACTTTTGGGGGGTATAACTCTCCTTTCATTTTCAAACTTACTTACATTTCCATTTCATATGTTTAGCTACATATACCTTTACTTGGTTTGAACTTACAGGATTACAGTCTTTTGCTCAAGCATATTTTCATCAAACTTACCGTGTTCAGTCTTTTATTGGGGCATATATTCATCAAACCTACTGTGTGTTTTATTACCTCAAACTTTGGATAGTGTAGATGTTTGATAATAAGAACATATATGCAATTTGACCGTATGATTCGCATGTGCCATACAATTAAACTTGAACAGATCTATTTAGATTTAAATAATTATAACAATTATTAAGTGTTGCAATTATTCATGTACTGAATTTTTGCTCTGTCTGCAGCTTTACTACTGTTGCTGGTTCAACTGGTTCTATGCAAAAAGTTTGTGAATCTGATAGTGGTGATGCTGGGACTAATAAAAATACTGGATTTTCTGTTAGGGCATCAGAACTAGCTGTTTCATCTGCAGCATCAACATCATTGTGGACACCACCAAATAGTATATTCAAATTTGGCCATAGTTCAAATCAAAATAATGGGTCTCTTGGTTCAGGCCCTTCATTCTCTTCTTCCTTTCCATCTCTCATATCAAATAACTTTAGCAACAGTTTAAATCAAAATAATGGGTCCCTTCCTTCAGGCCTTTCATTCTCTTCTTCCGTTCCATCTCTTGTATCAAATAACTTTAGCAACAGTAGCTCGTCCCTTTCTGCAAGCGGTGGCATTAATGCCACTTCTGCTTCCACTGGAATTAGCATGACAGCTCCTGCGCTTACTGCATCAAGTAATAGCTGTTCCTCTTCCTCCACCCCAGTGGTGGCAACTTCGTCTTCAACAACTTCCCTTTTCAAATTCGGTTCCTTTCCTGTCACATCAGCAGGTTTATCTGTATCATCTTCTGTCTCAAAACCGCTGGAAACTGGGAACAGGCAAGATGCAGGAATCGGTAGTTTTAGCAGCACTGCATTTGGTAGTTCATCTGCTGCAGTTGGAAGCACAGCGAGTGCCATTTTTGGGTTCAGCTCTTCAGCAATGACAAATGGAGCTAGCCAGTCTCAGAGTTCTTTCGGTGCTGGCAGTGGTTTTCTGTTTGGTGCCCAATCTTCTCCTTCTGCCGGTGTATTTACAACTTCTACTCAGACCCAGTCAGTTCAATCATCTGCATCATCCCCATTGTTTGGGTCCACTGGTAAGACAGATATTTCTTCGGGGAGTTCTTTGTTTCCTTCTTTAAGTTCTGCCCCAAATACATCTTTTTCTTCTGGGAGTTCAATGTTTCCTTCAAGTTCTACCACTAACCTTTTCAACTCCGGTACAACTTTTGGACTTGGCACATCTGCTTCCTCATCGGCAGTCAACTCTAGTAGTGGTACAGGCTCTAGTTTATTTGGGGCTTCTAATTGGCAGCCCAGCAATTCTCCATTTGGTTCCACATTTAATTCATCACCTTCGTCCGGGTTTGGAACGTCCAGTACTACTGTTGCTTCCACCAGTTCTCCCATGTTTGCCTCCACGACCAGTGCATCAGCTCCTCAGTTTTCATTCACTTCAGCTGTAGCCTCCACCTCCACACAGCCTGCTTTTGGAAGCCCTAACCCCGTCTTTGCTTTTGGTTCATCTCCAGTTAATAATGATCAGATGAGTATGGTGGACAGTATGGCTGAGGACAGTGTTCAAGCGACTCTGCCTATGAGTCCTATGTTTGGTCAACAACCTGCCCCGGTTCAATCAAATTTTGTATTTGGAGCATCCACTCATTCAGGAACCAGTCCTTTCCAGTTTGCAAGTCAACAGAACATTGCTTCACAGGTATCCGCTCCTTCAGGAACCAGTCCTTTCCAGTTTGCTACTCAACAGAACATTCCTCCACAGAACCCTTCTCCATTTCAGGCTTCTGGCAGTCTGGAATTTAATGCAGGAGGAGGGAGTTTCTCATTGGGCTCAGGTGGTGGTGATAAATCTGGTCGAAAAATTATTAAAGTCAAACATAGAAACCGTAAGAAGTAAAAGACCATTGTTTATGAAAATGGTTGCTTTCTATCACCTGCTTCAGGCCGCACTTCAGTAGCGCAACAAAAAAATAAGTTCTGAAAAGCAAATGCCGAAATTTGATTTCATTTGGCAATGTGGACAAGCGAAGCTATTGCTAATCAGCATATTGAAATTTGTTGGTTATCTTTCACCTTCGATAAGCTGAGGCATAAATGTTCCCAATTTTGTTATTGTATGATATGATAGAACGTATGTGCTGTACTTGTAGTGATTCTAGGTCATACAGTTCACGATTTATGATGATAGATAATACTCAAAGATCGTTGTATTCTCCTCACTTGTAAGTTGTAACATTACCAGAATTAGGGATGAAGTTATAAGCTTAGCTGGTTGTAACATTTACGGTTCCAACGAGCGATCTGCTGAATATTTTCTGCATTATATATTGTATAATGAATTTTTGTTTACAGACCGATGAATTTCTGCATTATAAATTGTATAATGAACAGTTCCGATGAGCGAATTATGATGATGATCCGGCACTATAATATAATTTTTTTTATAAAAAGGAAAAAAAGAAGCTAAGGAACCATGAGAGAAAAATAAATTGCTCTACAATCATCAACCAATAAGAGCTTTATAGGAGAATGGGGATTTTTTTTTCTTTTTTTGGTCAAGTAGCTTAGTGTGTAGTATTCATTTTTAAGGTGAATAAGTGGGGTATCTAGGGTTTAAACCCCGACCCCTGCAAATAATAATGTACTGTCCCCGTCAACTGAGTTATGCTCACGAGGCTACTTGATAATCGAAAGAACGTCATTATAACCAAAATTTGCAAAGATATATCCATTGATTAATATTTATTTAATAACAATGTACAAATCCCATTGCAAAGATATACCCATCTAATTAAGCTCGTACCCTTTTCCCGCTCCATTGTAACCATGTACAAATCCCATCTAATTAAGCTCGTACCCTTTTCCCTCTCCATTGTAACCATGTACAAATCCCATCTAATTAAGCTCGTACCCTTTTCCCGCTCCAATTCTCGAGCTTTTATGCATGCGTAAATATAATTAGATGACCAATTAACTTACACCTCTTAGTTTAATACACATAGTTTCGGTACAGCCTTTTGAATGTGTAATAGTTTATTATTATTATTATTATTATTATTATTATTATTATTATTATTATTATTATTATTGTTATTTTATCATGAGTGTTGAATAGAAGTTGATACTCAATAATTCATCTTACATTTTGCCGCTTAAGATATCTTTGTTCCCACATCCGCACACCCTAGAATCAATTTTACAAGAGTTAAACAGGGTTTGAGTGCAAAAGGAAGCATCTTGTTTTCATAATGTAAATCAATTTTAGCATCAAAACCAATTTTGAATTGAAACTAAATATATTTGGAACAATTGAAATTCATCGTCCTATTAGTATTGGGACGTGATATTGCCAATCAAAACGCGAATCAAACATGCATTCGTGGCGGGCAAAATCAACACCCAAATTTAGTTGTGACGGATACATCTTACTTTATCATTATTGCCAATTTTAACTGAGGATACCGTGGACAACAAAAAAAAGCAAATATTTATTGTAATTTTAGTTCTTATATGGAACAATCATCTTAAATTTAATTTTTATACTTCATACAACTTATCGTAATTCTCATGGTCTTATGATTAGGAGATTGATGACAAACCCGATTTAATGTATAAGGAACACCTTCATGCAACTTCATTATATTATTTAAATCTAGTTATTTACAGAACTGTTCTTGTAAACACAACCAGGGGGCAATGGAACCCTTGTCTCATTTCTTTGAGTTATTTGCATCCCATTTGAAGTTGTTGTTAAACACTCTTTTGGATCTCCAACATATTTATTATACTCGGTAACACCATGAAACCTACTACTGCTAGTTACTTCTCTAGCAATGAATGTAGTTGAAGGACATAAATAGCCATTAGCATCTTCCACCTTTATGTCCGGGTAGCGGTTCCTTTTAACATGTTGATCCTGATTCAATCTTGCATGTGCTTCCTTACGAAGAAACTCTTCTCTCCGAGTTTCTTGAAGAGCTCTCAGGGAAGATAGCTTTTCCTGGAACTCCGTGTTTATCTCAACTATTCTCTGGACACAACAATGTATATATTATAAGTTTGAAATGATAGGATAATCATGGCATGAACAAAATGATCTAAAAGCCTAAGTTGGAAGTAACAAAGATCAAATTCTAGACCACTTCGTTAAAAAAGGCTCTGATACCATGTCATGAACCTACTAGGGCCTGATTGGATGGACTTAATTGAACCAATCTACTTACATAAGCACTTGTGAGATTGTTTGGGAGAACTTATGGAAACATCTTATGACATGTGCACAATTTGCTTTCAGCTAACATCCGTAAGCTCTCCAAAATAGCTTACAAAAAAAAACTTAATGGTCATATAAAAATAGTTTGGCAATATTTCTTTTGTTACCGTAATAGGCTATACATAAGCACTTATATAATAAGCGCGACACTTATATAATAAGTGCATAATTAAGTTGTTATCCAAACAAGACCCTAATCCAAAAGCTTAAGTAATTTGTTGAAGAGATGAATTTTTTTATATCTGACACTAAATTTTATACAGATTATTCTCTGTACCGAGAAAAGGCCTAGTTTCTTTGTTGTATCAATTATCTTTCTGTATTGCAAAATTAGTACATACTAATTCCATCAGTTACTGGCCTCATTGTGCCTTGCAAATTCTGCATCCTCTTTATCACTTCGGTCCTTAACTAGTTTCATGATCTCGTCAATAAATCTCTGTTCAAGACCCTCGTAAGTTGGCGTTGGTGGGCTTTCGTCATATCCTATTTCCATGTCTTCCTCACGAGCCTCATCCGTTTCTTGGTTGGGTTAGTTCTGCTGACTGACTTTGGTGTCAATTGATTCATCTGGAATGTAGCGTTGTATCCCGTTATTCCCTTGAGCTGCATCATAGAATATGTAAGGTAAAATATAAGGCATCTATTTTGCAAACATTTGACTATAAAATGCTATAACTATACCATATTGAAACATAAAAACAAAAACTGAGACGAATCAGAAACACATAGACCGTCAATGAAACTGAGAAATTATCACGTGGAAAATACCAAATATTATGTAGAACTAGATGGTGAAGAATATCCTGCCAATGTCATGATCCATAGCAGTTATACTACAACATTTCTAACAATTGAACGTGTCGAGCCAAGATAAAAAGCTTAAGGCACTTCTAAATAACAATTGAAAAGCATTTTTGAATCATGTCTAAACCCAAAGCTATTCCTTCATTACATGACTTTGACATGTCATTTTTGAGCCAAAAAGCTGGTAGAATATAATAACTGCTCATAATCATGATGCAGTACCATCAAATGACACACACAAAAGAAACTTCCAGTGTTTTTGCAAATTTTAAATAAATTTTGATCTAAAAATAATTTTCTGGTGAAAAGCGCACACTATCATAGAGCATACCTTCATCAAGGAATATCTGGTAAATACATATCACAGGAAAATTTTAGCTAAAAAAATAATCACAGGACAAGCTGATAAGTACGTAATGTTTTTGCAGCCATTACATAACATTGAGCATATACAATTCATTCTTCCAAAGTCTATTACATCCAATATTTACTCTACATCAGCTACAAATGAACAAATATTTCAAGCATCAAACGGTTAAGTTAAACATGGCTAAAAATAATTAAAATGGTAAAAATATTCATGGCCACAAAGTCTGAAAGATTAGACACATTGCAGTATTTAATTATAACGTGCTTTAGCTAACACAGAGGTCAATACTTGCCTTCATTATGTGCAATAGTGGGCAAGCCATATACATATGATCCATATTTATCTCTTGGCAAATGTGTCTCTGTATTTAACGTCTTGTTCACACCAGAAAACAAGCCTGGCTGGCCTACAAGATGATTTCTAACAGAATTATTTTGCATTCTCGCTACAAATGTGTTGTATCTGAGAGCGACTTAAAGATCGAATCGAGAACCACTGGAGTTGATTATCAAATGTCAAATCACACCCTTAGCTCTAACAAGCATGCTCATTCAAGTCCAGAAACCTAACCGCCTGAAAACACAGCAGTCAAGTGCAAGAAATAAATAAAAGAAAATACATGGAAGTTTCAAAAGTCACCAGCCAGCAAGAAAGGAAAAGTAAGCAAAGTTTGGACTCTTAATAATGTACTTCATGTCAATGTAAAACACTAACAATGCAGATACAGATACTTGTGATCTAAAAAATGCAAATCTCATAACAACAAAAAATATCATGAAGCTACAAGAAAAAAATTGCATCCTTGGAAAGACACATAAAAAAAAATCATCTAAGACGAGTCAACTGAATTGCCTTCATTGTCAAGGCCCGAAATTGCGAAAGTGATTATAACATCCGAATGACAGTGGTGGATAACACAAAAAAAGTGAAAACCAAAATTGCAGATTTTCTTGGTAACTGAATAAAAACCAAAAGTATCACCATATAGCCAGCACTCAACAATTGAGCTATTTTAAAAAATGGTAATCTATATAGCACCGACACTTGAGATTAAAAGTGTGTCTGGTGTCCGACGTATGCTGGTCTTCGACACTAACATGCGCGTATCACATTCAACCACTCTCATTTTCTAAAATTATGGCGGTGTATGCGTGTCAGCGTCATGTCTAGGTGTGGGATCTCTCTCTGTGATTGTAGTAACACGCATACATAATTTTCTTACTTTTCAAAGAGAATGAAAATCAAGAGAATCAGAAATTAAAGTAAATCAAATTCAAATAAGCGAATTTGGGAATTAAAATAGATAATAAAACAAGAACCTTAATAAAGTTAAAAATAAATAAAAAAATTGAAGCTTACTTGGGTGGGGTGGTTGCGAGGGTCGAGAGAGAGAGAGAAACACAACAAGATAAATGAAAACAAACGTTTGCGCGATCTAATCTAGGTTTGTATTTTGTTCTTTAACTATCCAAATTGTGTCAAAATATACATAATTGTCATGTGTATTAACCATAATTTATGTTTAAATATTTTTTTTGTCAAAAAAAATGTTTAAATATATATTTGAAAATTATGATTAATAATATTTAAAATTGTAATCGAGATGATTAATGGGTTACACCATATTATGATACTCATTACTCATCTTCCGACCTCTCAAAACAAAACAAAAAAATACTCATGTTTGATCGTGTTTAGTCACATTTTGAATTGTGATGTTCATTTAATTTATTTTGAAATTTGATGTCAAAATATAATTTAACAAAATTACAACAGTAAATCCTTCAAAAAATTACAGCAGTAAAATATGTTTTTAACAATGCATCCATCTACGTCTAAAACCTTTATAATCACTTAATTTTTTTTATTATTATTATTATTTAACAATGTATTCATTGCGTCTGATGACTAGAAGTTGATTTTTTTTTTCTAAAAAACTTATGGGTATCTCTTCCACAATTCGTTGATGAAAATTATGGGTGATTAATAATATCTCTTAGAGAAATAAATCAATCAAAGGAGAAAAATTAGAAGATTAAAATTAAATGTCGTCAAATTGGTTGATTATGGTTTATAATTTATATCATTTCAACATTTTTAACTAATAATAATATAGAGAGAAGTTTGTTAAAATTCATTGACCTATGGTGTCAATGTTTTTTTTTGCTAATGTGTTTTGAACGTGCGTACAAAGATTCGTGACAAATTCAAATTGATTTTTGTCAATTTGAATAAACACGATGAAATTATTTGTCTTATTATGGACAAGTCGCGTAATATCATACAAAGATCCACATGGTTGTACAAACAACTATCCAACCTAGCATTGTGTAAGGATAGCGTCGTACAGTCCTAGAAATACCAAGGTGGGTTTGTATGGTTTTTTTTTGGTGTACAAAGCTAAAAACAAAAGAGAAAAAAAGGAAAACAAAAGAAACATAAAAAAGAGCTACACTCTCAAATAAAAAGTTCCAGCTGCATCACTCCGAAAAAAATTCAAAAGATCTGTCGGAAGAGACTCGTGACAAAGAAACTTAAAGTTTGATGAGACACCAAGCTTGGCCAAAAAATCCGCACATTGATTCCCTTCCCAGAGGGTGTGATTCATCGTAACATTTCCTTGCTCCAAAAGCTCTTTTATATCTTGAATCAATACATCATTAACATGAAACCTCATGGGGGGCCATTAAGGATGTTGAAACAATGAAGAGAATCGGAGTAGCAATCTAAATCAGCAATACCCATGTTCTTGGCCAGCAAAAGGCCCTGATATATGACATAGAGTTCAGCAAACAAAATAACAGAAGAATTTTGGATGTAGTCAGAGAATCCTGACAAGTAAAAACCTGCATTATTTCTTAAAACTCCTCCATAACCAACCATTGTAGGAGAGCCCAAACAACTTTCGTCAACATTAAAGATGACACAAGAGTGGTTATTGTTGTTCCATTTGACAAGATTATCCTCCTTGGTACAGTGATCAACGATCTAGAAAGCAACAACGAATGAATTTTTTCTTTAAAGTTATTTGACCTCCGAGTTAACGGAGAAAATCATCATTTGATCATGTTCAACAAAAGGAAGAAATCAAATTGTCAAACTATATGATTTCCTTTTAAACAACCATAATATATGAGAAGCAAAGTGAAAGATATCATTAGAAGATATATGAAATTACATCGGTAACCTCTAATAATCATGCTCCAGTACACTAAGTATGTTTCACAATGCTACCTCTATTAGGGTAACTAGACCGTAGTAGTTGAAAGTACCACATGTCTAATATTGAGTCAACCTATTGAAGTGTCCATCTTTAATATGATCGTCTAGTATTCAATTTCTGGAACACAACACACAACCATATGGCTCCAAATAATAAGCGCTAAAAACATAGAGTAGTAAATTCATATGAATTTTTAGTTTATTTTTGTCTCATTTGTTTTCTACAAATTACAAGCAAATATATTGATCTTTTTTTATAGAAAGATCTTGATATATATATTGATTTTGTTGGTAAAGATTTGAATCATATGACACAAGGGTGGAAATTCAAATGTTACACTCGATATAAAAATTCAATTGCACATGACGTATAATTATATTTGTAAACTCTACTTAAACCTCAAGATTTTTCCCTAATTTTGATGAACCGGCGTAATTCATCTAAATTTTTATTTAAAAAAGATCTTTGCGTCCAAATTAAATACCTTACTTTATATTATGTAAGTAAATACTTTTCCGTTAAAATAGCTACATTCAATTAATTAATAAAGGTGGGGTTAATAAAGGTTGAAAAAGTGACTCCACCCACACTATTTGAAACTTTAGCCATGTTCCGCCAATAGTTATAGTGATAAATGACTTAATAATTCATCTAAACTTTGGTGGAAAATGATTTAATAATTAAAAACTAAAAGTTATACTGATATATGTCGTTTTTCACATTACCTAAGGTTATAATATTCAAATATAGCTCTAAGAGATCTACAACTAAATAATTTTATATAAAGATTTATAGTAATAAAATCACATGTGGTACATTGAAAAGTCTCACACTCTCACTCTCACTCTCACTCTGGCTATATGGCTTGCTTGTCTTGATGAATGTATGTGTCATATTATCTTTTTGGCCACGCAAGCACCTATGCAAATTAACAGCATTGACCTTTCATTTTGCTTCATTGCTTGCTTGTCATGAAGGACTTTACAAGCATGGACTAACTTTTTATTACTTGTTGTCATTCAAGCAGTATGCCACACTATCAAAGGCCTCGTTTCTTCCACGTTAGATAAAACTACTGTTTTATTTAACAAGACAACGTGGGTACCCATCAATAAAAGGTTGGTAACACAACACATGCTGAGTTGACATCAATCAAAATTATTTGTTTGTTTTCTATTATTTTTAATGTTATATAAATACATTGTTTTGATTGGGTCAACTCAACATGGATAGTATTACCCACCTTTTATCGATGGGTAAACAAGAATTTCCCTTTATTTAAATAATATAAAGTAAATGGCAGAAGGAGATGCACCTTTGGTTCAAGACTACTTTAGATGATAGTTACGTAAAAATAGACAGTGTTCAATATATATAAGAATGAATTGAATATACCGAATTGGATTCTTTGCACTCATAATAAACACTTCAATAAAAAAATATACCGAATCTCGATTCTTGACCGTTCCATGAAAAGCGAAAGATACACTATGAATCTCAACCATTTTTGAAGGATATGGAATCTCAACCATGTTACCTAAATTAATTATTTTAATATAATCAACACTGTAGATTTGCTTTAATTAATTTATCAAATTGTTAATTATTTATAATTGGCTTAAACATCCAAATGGTTTGTATAAATATAAGAGTTTTATTTTAATAATCAATTTTTTTTTAATGAGATTGAGAAGTACAGGAGGTACTTCAACCCATTACATCATAATATTCAACATGAAGCATAACAACTCTTAGCAGAGAAAATGTTGCAAAACCATAATAAGAGTTTTGATTTTAGCTTCTCTAAACATATTTTTTTAGTCATTGCAAATATATCATATTTTTTTATCCTATTATTTTGTTTTAGCCCTTACAAACTTGTTCGTATTCGAATTGATTGTAGAATATTCGATTTTAATCTCTAAAAATAAGGACAAAAACAAATATTATTTGGACCAATTAATATTTCAATATTAACATATTTTGCTAGGATTAAATTAAACAAAACACCAAGGATAAAAAGCAAAAAAAAAAAGGTTTATTAATTTGCAACGACTAGAACATAAGATTACCGGTCTCCTTTTCATGAGAACTTGATGGTTAACCAAACAAAGAAAAGATAAAAAGAAAAAATGAGTCTATTTGATGAGATTGGGTAACTCGGCGGATTTAAGCTAAGAGTCAAGGAATTGGAGGTCTAGGGTTCAAGTCCTGATAAAGAGAAAAAATTAATATAACAATTGACACCAAAGAGAATCAAACCTAAACTCTAAGGTCTCATGCCTACACTATCAGACAAAAACAAAAGCTAACACACAATTAATATACTAACATTTGTCATTAAAAAATATATATTTGATGGAATTAAAATCTTTATAACATGACATTTCATGTCGTTCACTTATAAGCCAGTTGAGAAGTGATCTCTTGCTCATATTTAGAGTATAAATGTAGTTTCTCGTCAATTAAGCACTGATTATGTAACAACAATGGACACCTCATATTTGTCATCTCAATACTCATTCAAACACTTTATTTTTATTTATAAAAAATCTCTTTCTATCACATTACTGACATATTTTTTTATTTACATACCTCTTTCTATCACATTAATGATGTATTAACATTTATCACATTACTGTGTTTATTTCTCTCTTAAAGTGTATGCATTTATATGGGATGTCTACAAAATATTTTTCATTATTTAATTACTCTTTTCATGGGTTCTGTAAGAGGGTAGTTCACTACCATACACACCTTAAATCATTCACTCAAAGATATCAAGTCCATCCTCCATTTGTTCCTTTCTATTTAGTTATAGTTTTAAGGATTTTACATGTACTAAGACAATTATTAAATTATGTTATTTTTTATAGAACTATTTCTCTTATTTCTAAAACATCTTTAATCATTTATTATCTTATTTTTTCCATATGTCTCTCTACAATAAATAACTAAGAGTATAGACAAAACAACAATTAACGATACATTGAACTTTGAAAATAATAGGTAAATAAGAATAAATTTTCCCATGCAAATGTGACAATATTTAAAGAGGAATTGAGGGAGCTTTTTTTTTAGTGGCAACATATATTAATAGGAAAACATAGTACAAGGAGTCACTACTAAAAAAACAAAAAACAGTGATGGAAATTTAGTGACGCAAAACATAAAATCTCTCTCTAATTCCGTCACTAAATTTTGCGACCAAGAAACTTGTGAGGGATTTTATTTTTTCCGTCACTAATTTCCGTCACTAATTTTGCTTTTCCTAGTAGCGAGTACTTAAACCCAATATCAAAAGATGAAAGCCAAACAAGAACAACCACCAACTAGAGTATTAATTTATCATTTTACATATATAATATAATTTAAACATATCAAAACATTGGACGAGGAATGGACCATCATATTACAATTTACAAATTACTAAATTGTAAAGTTAATTTGGTGAACTTGAAATATGTCTAGTGTGATTTTCATTCAACTGTCCAGGTTTATTGATTGTCTGACTGCATAGTTTTTTTTTATGTTGAGGAAAATGACTGCAAATATAGTTTCTCAAATGAACATACATAGATGGAAATCCGGGCCCAAGAATATACCATCTTGAATTGGGAATACGACAAAAACTTTAAATGATGATTCTACTTTTGTCAAGATGGTTTGAAAAGTCAAAATATACCTATATTGGTTAATGATTTGGAGATTCTCAAAATATTCAGTAAATCTTAGCAATGTATGATGATTGATGACATGAATGGTTAATAATACGTGTAGTGTAGCTTTTTGTAGATAAGTGGGTGATGATGTGGTAATTTATTTAGGTAAGAGTATCTGGCACATAAAGCTTTTGGTCACCTTATTTCTCTTTTTGGTGATTATATATACACCCTTAATTCTTCTCATCTTCATTGGTGCATTATGGAATTATGTGCTTGTGATTGCCTTTCTATTCAAAGAAAATCATGAGTTCCACATCTAACAAGTTGAGCCAGAGCAACAGGCTTCTTGCTGAAAAACCAATAAATGAGCCTAATAATATTCAAGGAGAAGTCTTGAAGATTAATGGTAAGTGTATAGAAAAAGTTTGTATTGTCATTAAAATAATTAAGATATATATATGTTTAGGTAAACCAAGGTATTCCTTGCTTCAAATTACATGAATGAACTAAGATCTCACATCTACCGACATATATTTTTCTAAAACCATTGACTAGATATCGAACTCTGGCCAAATGATTAAGAGATTCAAACATCTATCACTTGTGTCGCACCATGTTGATTAAGATATATATGTTTACTGTCGAGGCAAAACAAAAATGAATATTGAAAATCAACCAAGTTGGGAGGGGTGTCACTACTATTTATAGTGGCATCATTTTCAATGTGTGGGACTTGAGTTTTCTTTCAATATACCTCCTCACGCTCTGGAGCATTAGGTTTGGTATGTGACCCGATCGATATGCTAATGTATCATCATATTAGGTTTTTAAAATAAGTCTAACTCATTTTTACAAAATCGGTTTGTAAGGTGAGATGTCTCACTACTTATAAACAAGTTTCAGGTCATTTTTATTCAATGTGAGATTTATGTTTTTCACAATATGTAGGAAACACAATTTCTGTGAAAAACTATGCACTTTCCTCTGAAGAACAGAACATGCTTATTTCTGAGATACATAATGCTCTAAATGATCACAATCACGTTATTGATGATGATGACATGCTACGGTTAGTTATAAACACAATCATGAAGCACTGTTTTGAACTATTGGAGATGAAAACACGTTCTGCAAATGTAGATTCTGCCACAACATGTGAACACAATCTATGGTGGATTGGAGGCTTTCGTCCTTCTCAACTTCTTCAGGTAATGCTTATTGATATTTTGTACGGATGAGTTCGGCCCAATTTGAACTAGTATACTGTCACTTGCACACTCATTTTGTTCTTTATATTTTTTTAGACCTAAAAAGATAGATGTGATGTCCTAAGGGTAGAATTAGTTAGAAACATATACACACCAATTTGAATTATGTTTCCTTATAAGCACTATGAGATTTAATTTGGATATATATAGGTCATTCTGCCTCAGCTGAAACATATGTGCACTCAACAACAACTTTATGATATTTATAATCTTGGACAATCATGTCAACAAGCTGAATATGCTCTTGCACAAGGCATGATAGAACTCGAGCAAATCATTGATAAAGCAACATCAGCAGGTGACAAAGAGTATCAGCAAACGTATGTACCTCAACACCTAAGCTTCTTCAAAGAGGTAACACCTATTTTTTAAACCCTACACACTCTCTAACACGGCTCGATTATAAGTTGAAATTCATGCGAGTCTCATCATATAGAAAACTGACTTGATTTCTTGTAACTACAGGCTGATAATCTTCGCTGGCAATTCTTGCATCAATTTTCTCGTCTCTTTACAATTTCTCAGCAAGCTGAATTAGTAGTTGCTCTGAAGGAACATCTGCATAATCCGCAGCCTCGGAGCTCACTCTGAGAAGAGTCAAGACAAATGAAATGATACTATATAATAGAATATAGATCAAATAAACTTCATTTGCTTCCAATTAATTTGGTATCAATGTGTGTCATTTAAATTGCTTTTTTTAATAATAAGTCATTTAATTTGTAATGAGAAATGTTAGTAACTCTGTAAGATATACTCTTTTCTATGCACTCTATTTCATTTCATGAGTTTCACAGTATCCACATAATTTACTATATTAAGAAAATACACTAGAGTGTGTGTTGCTTAGTCCATGTTTGTAATTTATGCCCATATTGAGGTTTAATGTAGTGACCAGTGAGCATGTCATTTTGTTTTTGCTGGCCTATCTACTTTTAGCTTTGAAGAGCGACTCTTGCATAGACATGACTCTAAATTAAATTTATTTGGACACACGCATTAATAATGAAGTTTAAAAAAGAAATAATATTAAGTGATATGATTAAATTATTTATCTTTTAAATTTTATCATTCATATGTGTTGTTCAAATACTTTTGGTTTGGGGTTGTACCCAACTAAGTATTTCTCTCAATTGAAGCCCATAAATGACTTGATGTTTTTGATTATAAATAGTTTTGCTTCTAAAATTGATTCTAATTTGAAATTTAAATTTTGACTTTTTATCTTTAAAATTATTTTTTTGTCTTGAATTTCCGGCTACAAATTTTGACTTTTTATCTCTAAAGCTATTTTTTTGTCTTGAATTTCCAGCTACACTAAAACACACTCTGAAAGAAAATTATTTATGCATTTTTTCCTATTCATAAAATCCAAATTTTGTTGGATAAAACACATTCAAATTTTGTACTTAATAAAACTACTTCTTATCACTATTTGGATCCTAATCCTAGGCTTAAATATCCTTTTCGCATATGCAATGTATTCAAACATACATTGTTCCTTTTTAACATCTATGGAAGATTAAATCACTTATAGTATATCACAACAGAGATTGTCAAGTAGAGAGTTGATTAATATTCTACAAGAACGTGAATTCAAGTCTTGGTGGTGTGAGAAACTTAATGATAGGTATATGTAAGTATCTCTATTAGTAATTTTTTTTAGCCTTTAAGCATGTCATAACCTTGACATGTCCACGAAACTCAACTCACATAAACTCTTGATCATAAATAAGAATCATATTGAACTTAAACTTATATATTGAGAATGTAATAATGTTCAAATCTCTTGAGGAAAAATTGTATTATCTATGTTATATCACATGACTCAAAAGATTAGTCTTGACCATTTTCAAATTTATATGATAAAAACTAAATCTCGAGACGCAACTCAAGTAGTTGAATACAAACAAGAAACACCTAAAATAGTTTGAGATGGAGGTTCATGGTTCATACTCTCTTTTTTTTTTTTTTGACAAAAAAGAAATATCATAATTCACACTCTTACTAAAATAATATCCTGAGTATTGACAACTCATATTTGCCTATAAAAAACTAAACCCTCTTAAAATGCTACAAAATGTGAGATTGTGAGAATAAATAAATGAGTAAATTAAAAAGAAAATAAAATTAGAAAATAAATCTGTCGTATAATGCTATTCCTCTCTTTATTTTCATAATATACATGTCTTTTTAAAATCATTTTACAAAAACTAAAAATTTACTTTTGATATAAATTAGGACAAATACCTTTTGGAATCATTTAAGTTAAATGTTTGTGGTAAATTAGTGTCTTAAATTATTTTTATAACAAAATGGTCCTTTATTTCATAAAATGTTTACTTTGTTACCTTTTTCATTCAACTCCATAAAAAAGTGCTCACCCGTTTAACATTGAGGAGGCAAATTCAATAAAAAAAAATTGAGGTGACGGATCTAAAAAAATGTTTATAACACAAAACATGATTACTTACACAAGTTTTCTTGTTTCAGAATTTAAACATAATTTTACATATAAATATTTTATCAACAACATTATAAATCAAGTCATTTTTATCAATTTCATTTCAAACTAAGGTTGAACGATACATCCATGAGTGCTAGTTTTGAGAGGGTTAATTTGGACCTATCAACTTAGAATTAAACAACCACATAAACATTTTTTAACTGAGTTTGATTAAAAGAGAGTAATGATGAAAATATTTTATGACTTAAAGATCATTTTGATAAAAAGAAAAAACTTAAAAACTAACATTTTACAAACATACAACTTAAAATGACCGCAAAATGTATTTCACATTTGAAAGGATTCCAACGTCATTGTGATAGCAATGTAACGCAAAATAGGAACATAGAGGAAGAAGATGATTGAACACTTGATAGTTTTTCTATTACATCAACCAACCTTATAAGACGATTAAACTATCCTTATTAAGCTAGATATAAATCAAACATACATCTTAACAATTTAATTATCCCTAGGAGGTTCAAGAAAAATAAATAATGTTTATTAACAAAGATGAGATGGTGAGCTTCAATATGGATGCAGTAAAGCAAGTCCTAGGCGACAATGGCATAGGCTACTTGTAAATAACTTGAGAGGAAATGAGCGGGGTAACAAACAGGCCCCAAAAAAGGATAGATATTTACTATTTGCACGTGTGGATGCATGGAGTGGTAAACAAAACTGGCCTAGTTGTATCTTTGGCCCACGATCTTTTTAGCACAAGTTGTATGAGGGGACACCTACCTCGTGGCAATGGAGACCCCAAAACATAGTGACTTTTCCCATCCTAAAGTGACTTCAGGAAATTTCGGTGCTCTACATTTTTATGGAACCTGCGAAAGGATATGTAGTTCTGACACTTCCAATCAAAGGTGTCTAGTGTCCTATGTGTGTCGGTATCCAACACCAATATGACACCAACACATGTGATTACAATCAATCACTTTCATTTGCTTAAAATATTACCGGTGTCTATGTCACTGTCGCATATGTATTAGTGTTTCGTAAGTTATACACAAAAGCAAAAAAATCAGCGACAAACATACTGAACCGAACCCTCACAATCGCAACAGAAAATGCAGTTTGTGTGCAATACAGATAATATTGTAGCTTCACCGTAAACATACATAGGAGTAAATAAACTATATCCTAGTAAAACTACTAATTGCCTGCCATATCCACAAGAGGAAAAAAGTGCAGTAAAGAAGTGTTTTGTTACTTGTTAGCATTCTTTATGAGGAGAAATGAATAGGAACCTTGGGATGTGTAAGATAAAAAATGATGATACTGCTAAGAGTATATGGTTAACTGGAAATAATCACTTCCCACTTGAACACATATGAGAGACCAGTTTGATAACTTCCCACATAGGCGCATCATTCTGCAGGGAAAGAAATTGCAAGTTAAAATTAGCTACTCAGTCACCCCTTCATCTGGTACTTTACTTCCAATTTAACATCAGGAAATATAATGTTTGTCACCTTATACCAAATCATATAGGAAGATCTATCTATGAACTCTTACACAAATTGGAAGGAACATGGAATCCAAGGATGTTTTATCATCCAGCTAATCAACTTACCACTAAAACAACATCAAATGCTTCTCGATAGCAGCTAAGTGAGTTCTCAACGTTGTGGTTCCTGCAACAATTCAAAATGTCAGACAAAAAAAAAATAAAGTCAGGGATTAAGTCACAATCATAAATGCCTTGTAGACATCAATTGAGCTCAAATTTAACTAAAATCACAACAATTAGAGTCTGGCAAATACTTTACTTACAAAAATCCCACAGAAATTCGAGTATCGTAATTTAAACCATCAGACATTCCCAAGTCTCCAGTGTGATCACCAAGAAGGAGAACATTGGTTCTCTTCTTGAGCAAGTCATTGTCATCAGTTGGACCATCAATATCACCGAATCGTTCGTGAACAGGCGCAGCCATATCAAGAGCATGCTCATTTTTATTTAAGCTGTGAATCAATTTTCCTGTGATCAAAATTAAGAAGTAAAATTAAGAAGTAAAAATTAAGAACTGGTTCTTGTCAAGTAGGCATATGAAATGTTTCTTTTCAACTCAGCAATAAGCTTCAAAGTTCTGATTCAGTATAAGAGAAAACACGGTTATATGTGAAGGCCAATATCAAATTACAAAACTATATGGTAATACAAATGTACTTTTCACTATCAAGTTGCAGAATGTTTCTTTTTTGTCGAACTCACCAGGGCATAAACAGGAACAAATAAATAAACATTGTAATACAAACGTGCTTTTCTGTATTACCAGTGAAACCTAAAAGCAATTAATTATTATGTAATCCCTCAGCCTCTGAAAGATGTATTTGCATATGAACATTGAGAAGAAAAGCAAACAAATACATAATAAATGAAAGTTGGAAACATAGAATCACCTTTAAAAGATACAAGTTGGCCATCGTTAAATACCATCCTGTTGGATACTATCTTCACATTTTTGAAGGATCTACGAAGCTTCTGCCTTAAAACCTGTTATTATTAGAAAAAGCGAGACAGAGATATTGAGAAGCACAATCAATAACCGACAAGTAAATGAAGAGAAATTCTTAGTAACCTTGCCAACATAAAACAAAATAGACTTTTCACACCTCTTCAATGATATCAGCAAGCCCTGCAGAGAATATTAATACAGGAATGTCTCTTTCCTGAAATATAACAAAATGGAAAATGGGACCCAATGTCAGCAATCGAATCTTCACACACACACACACACACACACACACACACATTACATTCCATAAATTCTCCTGATATAAAATGAGCATATCAACATGTGAGAACTTATATTTGTCAAAGAGAGATGGAAAACATACCTCCAAAAATTCAAAAAGCTCGGAAACACCTTCCCTAAAAGCTATGTTAGCATTAGCAACTGATTGTTTTATTGATTCATATGTAAGTCCTCCTTCAATAAGAAGAGCATGTGTTTTTCCCCACCTAATAATACACCAAATCTTAAGTTTCAGCATCAAACAATAAAGTCAATTGGATATCACTATACCACTGGTGCACAACATGTGTGAGTGCTGTAACTAGTAAACTCTTGGGGTAGTAAATTTGATTTCTACTCATGAAAAAAACTGAATATCACACTATTCAAGTTAAAGCCTATATATGTAGTCCAGCATTGAGAAACCGAATCACATACCACTCTTCCATAAGTTTCCTTTTCTCTTCAAGTCCAAGAGTAGGAGAAAATTCCAATGGATGGTAATGTTCATATAACTGCTGCCTTTTAACATCATATTCTGGATTATCCTGCTGCAGAAGGCCATGACTGCCTACAAATGACTTTATTAGATATATATTACATATTCCTAATTTTTGACGTGTAAGGGATCATTAAAGGGGAAATAGAATATACATGTAACATACTTTGGCCACGAGTTCCATTAACCCAAAACTTTGTTAATGTGGCATCAAAATCAGCGATCACCTACAAACAAGAGAATAGAAGTCTTAGGATTTGGGTTGAGAACATCTCAACCTTGCAAAACCGACTTATAAGGTGAGGACTGCCCACCACTTATAAACACATTTTTAGACATTATCACTTCTCAACACACCCAGGATGCACATTTGGAGTGTGACTCGATTGATCTTGGATCGTCTC
Organism: Medicago ruthenica; assembly: GCA_018208015.1. Lineage (NCBI taxonomy): Eukaryota > Viridiplantae > Streptophyta > Magnoliopsida > Fabales > Fabaceae > Medicago > Medicago ruthenica. Next base: position 21,951,208 of record CM031371.1, on the reverse strand, counting down.
TGATATTATCTTAAGTTTTTATATTCGGTATAATTCAACCTTCCAAAAAAACCCTAAAAAAATGAGACTCTTAAACACCACCTCACGCCCACTAGTATCTCAAATTTAGAAAACCGACTTGTAAAGTAAGAACTCTCTAGCCCTTGTAAACACGTTTTCAAGCATTATTATATAGTGTGGGACTTCTCAACAGGAAGCATATTGAACTAATATTTTTTTTAATGAGGCCCAATTATGTGTTATGCAATTTTTTTTTAAGAAGCTAAACTAACCCACCCAAATTGATACCGGAAAGAATCGAACCTGAGACCTTGAGAATAATCATACTCCAGGTCCCAATCCAATAGCACCAGGTCAACCCAAGTGGGTTTATGTGTTGTGCAATTACAATGAAATGATCACATAATACAATTATGGAGGATGAAATACAAAATGCTAATCATTGATTTGCATGAAACTCAATTCTCAATGAAATGGGGTTGAAAAAAACCTGAAGCTTTTGAGGACCGGCGGAACGAATTGCAGCAAGTTTGTTGTGGAGCAAAACAGGATCACTCACCAGCGTCAATTCCAAACCCAATTTGATATCCTCCATTTCCAAATATTTTCTTCCACAACAAAATGTAGAAAACGAAACCCTTTAAAAAAAATACATGCAATAAGGGGGTGTAGAAAAAGTAAAAAACAGAAGAGAGGTGAAGAAGAAAATAAACCTCGATGTTGAAGAAGTGTAACGTGGGAGAAAGTTGGTGGTGACTATGGATTGGAGTTGGAGGCGATAACTCATTTGAGTGTGGGGAATTGAGAGAAAATAAGCGCTTACATAGTTAAGTTAAGTGAGAAAAATGGGAAAATAAAATAACAAAACTAAATTAAGAAAATGCGATTCATACGTCTCAGCCTCTGCATGAATTACAGCTCACAAGTAAATGTATGGATGCTATGCTACTTAACCGCAACAATGACTCAATGATACGTGTTTATCATTCATTTGCTCCTTGCCTTCCCTTCTATTCACTTCATTAATCGGGTCTTGGACTCTCTATACTTCAACTTCTCATATTTAATCCACTAAGGTCCTTAGTACTTAAAAAAATTTGTCATATTTAAGTCCCTTGAAAAAAAAACTTTAAAAGTAAGTACTCCGACTAACAAATTTAAGTTGAAAAGAGATTTTTGATAAGGTGATTCCTTGTCTCATTTTCTTTTTCGTAATTGTGGAGGAAGGGTTGAATGGAATGTCAATTTTATCGGTGAAAGTTAGATTATTAAAAGGTTTTTAGGTTAGCAGTTCTTACATAATTCGAATATCATAATTACAATTTGTTGATGACACTTTGATCTTGGATGAGAAGGGTTGGTATAATATTAGAACCATCAAAGCTAATTTACTTATGTTTGAATCAGTATTGATTTTAAGGTGAATTTTCACAAAAACAAATTGTTAGTTAGGGTTAATGTCGACTCATTGTGGTCATAAGACACTGCTCGTGTTTTGATTTTTTAAATCTAGGACTCCACTTTTCAAATATTTGGGCCTTCTAATAAAAGGAAATCTGAATAGATTATCGTTTTGGTCTCTACTCATTGACAGAATTTAGAGTATATTATCTCGTTGTAAAATTGTAATTTGTCCATAGAGGATCAACTTGTACTTGTAAAAGTTATTTTGTCCGCTTTGTCTATTTGCTTCCTTTCTCGGGGGAAGTTAGCAAGCCCGAAAGTTTATGAGATTTTTTTTAAAATCGCGATAAAGGTAGGTTAGGGGTTTGTAAAGTGTGTGAGTTTAATCTTTCTCTTCTAGATAAATAGTTTAGAAGGATGCAAATGGATTAAAGAGGATTTGGTTTAAAGTATTGTTGGAGTAGAAATACGAGATTGAGGAGGGTGGTTGTGGGCAATGTAGGTGTAAAAAGAAGTTGGGTGTGGAGGAAAGATATCATGGCTAAGGGGAGGGATTAGGGTTGAAGATTGATTTGGTAATATTGTTTCAAAGAAGTTGGTAATGGGATAGATTCATCATTTTGGTATGGTATGTGGATGGAGGGGAGGTTCTTAGAGAGAATTTTACTATATTGTTTGGTTTGGCTTTAAATAAAAATAATTCAGTAGTTGAAGTGTTTAGCTTGGGGTAGGGTTCAAAAGGAGATGTGTAACACCCATACTAACTTTAACTAGTATATTAGCATGTGCGTTAATCTGATATCGGATACATTAAAATTTACAATAATATATATACAAATCACTGAATGAGTACAATTTGCTCGTTTACATAAATATCCAAAATCTCATAATAATACATGTTCATATACGTATATAAAATCTATCAACCTCCTGAGCTTGCCATGACGAGCATCTGCACTCCATCCAGCATCTTCCTGAAGATCTTCATGAACATCGCTTGCTAACCTATGAACCTGCACCAGAAGGATTGGGGTGAGACATACGTCTCAGTGAGCTCCAACCCAACCTACTGTTGGCAACCACGGGGGAAACCTAGGGTCGCCGTGCCTACTCTTAGCGATATTGGGGATACCTACGATCGCTGTCATTCTTTAGCATTTATCGCGATCAAGGGGAAACCTAGGATCGCGTCATGTCTTTATCTTTCTTATACTTGTCATTTACATATCTTATGCATTTCATGCTCTATTCTTATCTTAGTCTTATACGTAGTGATCTTGGGGACATCCTATGATCACATCTCGTTCTCTAGGAACTAATCATCATGTCTCGTATTACATATAAAAATATACATATTCGTTTCATATTCGTATTCATCTTTCATATCATAAAGTTAGAAGTTAGCGTTGAACAAACAATCATTATCTTGGTTCGTTTTACGGAGTGCATCCGGGTGGAGTAACCCCGAAGTACATCTCCCATCATACCGGTGAAATTCCTATCATATCAGGCTAACACCGAACTCCTCTTATCTTTGTGTAGGCAACCCTCTCGGTGAAGCCCCATCCAGCATTATCCGGAGCCTGCTGGACACATCTTGCATGTAGACAACCCTCTCGGAGAAGTCCCATCCGGCGAATCCCGGAGCCTGCTGGACATGCTTAAATCTTTTAACATACGTGTGGACAATCCTCTCGGAAGAGTCCCATCCGGCGAAACCCGGAGTCTGATGAACACGTTTAGCATAGTCTTATAAATTACGTGTGGATAGCCCTTTCGGAGAAATCCCATCCGGCGTATCCCGGAGTCTGGTGAACACGTTATCATATTCTTTATCATTAGATTCTTTCTTAGGTTCATATACGTATCTATTACGTTTCATATTCTTGGTGCATATCTAATGCATTCTTTAAAACTTAACCTACTAGAGGTTCTTAGCTATAACATGGTATCATTCTTGTGCTTGGTACATGGTAAGTACCTTCTTAATTCTCTTTAACCTATATTAGGTTTCTAAACTTGAATACTATAACATTCTTATCTTGCTAGTACTTAATTGAGTGTTTGAGAATTACCTAGTAAGGGATAAACTCAATACTAGGTCTTATACCTCTCTATGATACTTGTGGATTAAGGCATCCTTTCTCTTACTAATGTGCCTATCCTCAATCTATAATAATGATCTTGAAGTAGATAATATAGTCACAAGAAAGGGGGGGTTTGAATTGTGACCCTTTTTAAAATCTGTACTTAAAAATTACTTCTCAAGTTGTTTCTTGGAAGAACAAAGTTAAACAGACTTCAGAACGTTCTGAAGTGTCAGTTGCAGAATAAGATATTTAAATTCAGTGTTGTGTGTGTGATGTGTATGCAGTAATAAAAAGAGTATAGGGAGAGAAGAAAGACACACAGAATTTTATAGTGGTTCACCCAATGTGGGTTAGTCCACTCCTCACAATCTTGTGAGAGTTTTCCACTATGATGCTTGAGATACCCTCTCAAATCCTGCACCTTACAATCTTGTCCACTTGGAACGGTTACAACCTGTATTCTCTAAGCCTCAGCAGGCTCTCAACCTTCTGTACTAAGTCACACCAGACTTTGTACTATATTACTCAACCTAGACTTTAATACCCTTAAAACTAGATGAGATTTGCTCTTTACAATTGATTGGAGAATTTAAGAAGTGAGGTTAAGAAGAAGACTTTCAGAAGAGGAGGGGGAGAGTTTATCTTTGACAAGATAAAGAGAATTGATTTACACTTAGAGTGATGATCAATTTGAGATGCTAAAGCTTCAAACACTTTGTAAATGTTTTCTTGTATGCTTTGCAATTGTGTATATAATGCTGAGCCCTTCACTTCTATTTATAGAGTTCTTGGTCTCTTGTAACCGTTGGAGGGTGACCAATGGTCTTGTGCCATGTGTCCTGGGCCCCACTGACTTTTACTTGAAAATCTGGGTGAACATTCTGACTTTCAGAATGTTGTTCTGTTCTTGAGAATATTTCAGAATGTTGTTGCATTCTTGATGACATTCATCTGGGTTCATCATGTATGAATGAACATATGAATTTCTGGATTTGCTGATAGACTCTTGTTTATGCGTGCAGTGCATCAGAATGTTGCTGTGCCAAGAGCTTTGCAAATCAGTCTTGGATTGTGTGCAGGAGAGAGGAAAGTGGAACCATCACTTCATGCCCATGCTTTAGGGGATTTTGCTGGTCTGTGACAGTACCAACCCCTTAGGTGTCAAGATCTCATGGATTCTGACTTTGAGATTGTGATTTGGCTTTTTGCTCAACTTTTCCAACTGCTTTACTGTAGCTTGTCAGAATTGAAGCATGTGCTGTATTGAACATTCTGAACTTCAGAATATCCTTTTTGTTTCACTTAGGATGACTTGTAAGACTTCCATTTGATGTAATCAAATCCTAATAGTGAAACATAAATGAAGTGAGGTAGTTTGATTATCTAGGATGATATTCCCTCTTGGAATATTCTTGTTAATTCAATGTTCATAGTCTTAAATGAACATTGAATATCCTTTTTGACATTCATTTTGTAGATGCCTTTATTGCTTGATAGATCCATGCAATTTTGTTTTTCTTGGTCATTTATTTATGTCACGTGTGGTATGTATGTTCTTGAATTTCTGGGTTGGTGTATGAGCAGCTTTATTGCAATGTTTCAGAACTTGTAAACAACCTTCTGAACTGCATATCAGCTTCTGAACTATGTTCAGCTTCTGATCAATATTGCTGCATCTGGACAGGATTTCACCTTCTGAACTGTGTTTCAGCTACTGATCTTCATTTTAGCTTCTGAACTAAGTTCAGCTTCTGAACTTCATTTTAGCTTCTGATCTGAGTCCAACATTCTGAACTGAGTCCAACATTCTGAACTGTGTTCAGCTTCTGAACTGAGTTCAACTTTCTGAACTATGACAAAGTTCTTTCTTTGATTCCTTGTATCTTGGTATGATTCATATCTTGTTCCTGTCTTAATTAAACACTCAAGAACACAAGTTAAATACCAAGAAACTAATCAAAGTCCATTAATCCTTTAATCATTTAGGGTTTGTTATCTTTAAAATTAATTAGGGATTTTGCCTCAACAATCTCCCCCTTTTTGATGATGACAAACCTATGATTTAGGATTATGGATTTTGATTAAAAAATATGAGAGGTTTAAGAGCTGAAAATTATTTTTATGCTCCCCCTCATTTTTATAATTCATGACATTGAGTTTTTAATAATTTTTAAAAGCTCCCCCTTATTTTTATAATTCATGGCATTATTAAGAGATGCAGATTTTTGAACCAAATGCATTTTTTTTTCATTAATCAATCATGCTCATTACATCATATATGGTTCAAAAGCAAAAACTTAGCAAACAAAGGTGATCAAGCAAAAGTTGAAGTTTTAAGAACTCCAATAACTATTGATCACTGACCTACTTGGGCCTAAAACATAAAAACTTAAAGATTTAAATCCTAAAGCTTCTCCCCCTTTTGTCAACAGCAAGAAAGGTAGGGAGGGATAAGTGTAGGACACTCAGGGAGTTGAGTCTCCAGAATCTGAGGAAGGCTCAGAATCAAAGACAGATGGATCTTCAAATACTGGAGGAGTCATAGCCAATCCAGGAGCAGCAACTTCAGAAGTCCATTTTGCTAGGACACATGCAATCTTATGGGTTTTAGTTGCAACCCTAAGAGAGCGTCTAGCAATTTTTTCAGCTTTGGATATTTGTGATGTGGGAGCAGAAGTGGGGGCATCCATGTTTGTTTTTGAGTGACCTTCTTTTGAGACAAAGGTTTCAAGTGAAGCAAACAGAGTAGGAATATCAGGTAGTTGAGTGGTTGTTTTAAGTGTGGCTGGAGTAGGAGAGATATTTTGCGAAGTCTGAAGAGGGGATATCAGAAATTTGCTGCAAATGGCTTCTGACTCCATGGTGGAAGTAGACTGATTTAGGAGTGGTGGTGGTGGTTGGTTAGCCAGAGGTTGGATTTGTTCAATAGGCAGAGATCCTGAAGCTATAGGAGCAGGATCTGCAGAGACTTCGCAGATGGAGGGAGTGGTATGATCAGGGAGAATGTTTCCTTCAACATTCTGTACTTCAGTTTCAGGCATTGTTTCAGGATTTTCTTTCTGAGAGTCCTCAAAAACACCATCTTCTGAGTTGATCCCTTCCATATTGAGATCAAAGCCAGCTTGATTTCCATCTGATTGTTCAATACCAGTTTCTAGCTGGTCAGCATTGTCACTAAACATGTGGGTGACAAGGATTTCAGCTACATCATTCAGGTCCTGATCCTCAGCAGTCTTTTGTGCTTCTTCTTCCAGCTGAGTTCCTTCTTCAGCATTTCCTTCAATGTCTTGCTGAAATTGTTCTTCAGCAACTGTGGCTGGCTCAGCATTCTTTTTGAGAAGTGATTCATTATCCTGCTGACTTTCCTCCTCAGCCATTTCTTCATATTCTTCAATATGCTGATCTTCAGCAACATTCTGATCTTCTGCAACATTCTGATCTTCGGCAACATTCTGATCTTCTGCAACTTCCTGAGTTGCTTCTTTGGCAGGATCATCACTTTCTTGGAATGTTTCTTCAGCAGGAGATTCATCTTCCTTTTGATGTTCTGTAGGATTTTCATCCATTGGCTCCTCTTGAACCACATTGTTAACAGCTTCTACCTCTTCCTCTAGAGGAGGGTTTTGGACTTTCTCAATCTTCCTTTTCTTCTTTGTTTTTCTAACTTTCTGGTCTTGATGTCTTTTAACAGAACCAGATGTTTCAGATGTTGGAGGTGTGGGAAGGTTAGATGAAGTGATGTGCAGCTGGGCCATGGTTTTTGCAGTGAACCTCATAAATGTGTAATCACATTTTTCATCTTCAAGAGGTACTTTGTTGTTCTTAAGGATAAGGGTGATTGGCATTCCATAGACTAGGGCGCTGGTTTGTTTGGGATTCATACATGAATCAATCATGTGTTGAAGGATAATGAAGCAAAGGTTCAGCTTTTTCTTGTTAATGAGATGAAACATGATGCAGAGATCAGTATCACTCACAGCTTCATAGGTTCCTGACCTAGGAAGCAGGGTATGGCGTACCATATTGTGAAAGATTTTGGGTAGGTCAGCAAGATTTGTGGAGTTAAAAGGAAGGTTTGGTTTGGTGTATTCAAGTATGAGTTTGGCACGGTTTGTTCTAGCTTCAGAGAACCAGGAAGGAAAGAAGAGTTCATTACCTTCATTTGGGATTCTTAGAGCCTTTGAGAGGGAAGCTTGAGTGAGTTTAATCTTAACTCCTTTGACAGTTGTAATGAGGGTCTTCTTTCTATCTTTGGTTTTGATTTCCATTGAGCTGTAGAATTCTCTTACCAAGTCTGGGTAGGTGAGTTCCTGAAGTGACACAAAGCTAGTCCATCCTTGTGCATCAGTGTATTCACACAGGTTCCATCCCTTCTTCTTTAGGTCAGCAAAATCAAAGTACTTAGCCCTGCTTATGGGTCTAGGTGCTTTTTCCTTTTTGCCCTTCAGAATGGAGGTTATCTTCCCAATGTCTTTTCCTTTTCCATGCTTTTTGGGAGGAGATGCTTCTTCCTGCTCATCAGAAGGTTCTTCTTCTTCAGATTGAGATTTTGATTGAGATTCTTCTTCAGAGACAGAAATCTCTTTTTCTGGTTCAGAGGTTTGTTTGGGTGAAGTCTTGACCTTCCTCATGTATTGAGAGATGGTTGGATCAGAATCTTCCTCTGAGTCAGAGAGAAGGATCGTGGAGGCAGAAAATTTCTTGGCTTTTCCAGTTCCAGAGATGATTCTCTGAGACCTTCTGGGATGTTGAGAAGTTGAAGCAGATTTCTTAGGTTTAGTCACAGGCTTTCTGGGTTTAGAAGGTTCAGTGGTGGAGATGATGATATCAGGGAGAATGGTGCGCAGAGGTTGAGGTTCTTCTGGGAATTGTGGTGGAGCAGAACGAGGAACAGGGGTTTGTTCTTGTTCATTGATGCGAGAGGTATTTTTTGTTCTGGCCATGGCAGTGTTTTTTGCGAAGAGACAGATGAGATTTTTATGGTTTGGATAGTGTTGGTCTGATGAATATGTTTGAGTGGAGAGGTGGTTTGTTTATAAAGACAAACGTGTGGGAGAAGAGAGAGAGAGAAACTGATGATGGTGGTTTTATGGGAAAAGATGAAACTGAAAAGTGGTTGTATAGGAAAGAGAAAGTAGCCGTTTTAAGAGAAGAAAGGAGAGTGGCTGATTTGATAGTTCCCTTTTTGTATGGAGGTTAATGGTTTTAACACATTAACTCTAATACAAGCATTTAATGCTGAGATATGGAGGGATTTTTGAAGAAAGATCACTTTATGAGAGTGACTCACTAACTTCAGAAAAATTTTACTGAACATTCTGAGTTCAGAAAACTATGCTGAACAGAGTGAACGTTCAGAGCCTGAAGAACATTCTGAACTCTGTTTGAACATTCTGAGCTTTGTTGAACATTCTGAAGTGATTCAGAATGACTCAAGGGGGTTTGTCCTAGGCCCTTAGTAATTCAGTTAATCAATCTTTATTGGGATTTTTCATAATTAGCAATTTTTCTTTGATAAAATTGAATCTATCCTCAACTAATGGTTTTGTGAAAATATCAGCTAATTGATTTTCTGTATCAATGAATTTCAATTCAATGTCCTTTTTCTGAACATGATCACGTATGAAATGATGCTTAATTTCAATATGCTTAGACCTAGAATGTTGAATAGGATTTTTTGATAAATTAATAGCACTTGTGTTGTCACAAAGAATTGGAACATTTAAGTACCTTAGTGAGTAATCTTCCAACTGATTTCTGATCCATAAAACTTGAGAGCAACAACTAGCTGCAGATACATACTCAGCTTCTGTTGTAGAGAGTGCAATGGTATTTTGTTTTCTACAGGACCATCCAATCAGGGCTTGTCCTAGGAATTGACAAGATCCACTTGTACTCTTTCTCTCAACTTTGTCTCCAGCATAATCAGCATCACAATAGGCTACAAGATCAAAACTACAGCCTTTTCTATACCAAAGACCAAGATCAGTAGTACCTACTAGGTATCTTAAGATCCTTTTTACAGCAGTTAGATGAGATTCTTTTGCACATGTTTGAAATCTAGCACATAAGCCTACTGCATACATTATGTCAGGTCTGCTAGCAGTTAAATAAAGCAATGATCCTATCATGCCTCTATATTCTTTTTCAGAGACTGATTTTCCATTTTCATCTTTATCCAAGCTGGATGATGGATGCATGGGAGTGACCATTATCTTTGCTTCATTCATTTTGTATTTTTTAAGAATATCTTTGACATATTTTTCTTGATTTATGAAAATGCCATTTGGAAATTGTTTGATTTGCAAACCAAGAAAGAAACCAAGTTCACCCATCATGCTCATTTCAAATTCACTTTGCATGAGTTTTGAAAAGTCTTCACACATTTTCTCTTTGGTTGAACCAAAAATAATATCATCTACATAGACTTGAACTATTAGCAAATCTGTGTTCTGAGTTTTTCTAAAAAGTGTGGTATCAATTTTTCCTCTAGAAAATCCATTGTTAATGAGAAATGTGCTAAGTCTTTCATACCAAGCTCTAGGAGCTTGCTTAAGACCATAAAGTGCTTTAGTGAGTTTGAAAACATGATTAGGTTTTTCTTTATTTATGAAGCCAGGAGGTTGACTTACATAAACCTCTTCATTTAAAAATCCATTTAAAAAGGCACTTTTAACATCCATTTGAAAAAGTTTGATGCTTTTATGTGCATCATATGCAAGAAGGATTCTAATAGCTTCTAACCTTGCCACTGGTGCAAAAGTCTCATCATAGTCAATACCTTCTTGTTGGTTGTATCCTTGAGCAACCAACCTTGCTTTATTTCTGACAACTTTGCCATCTTCATCAAGTTTATTTCTAAACACCCATCTTGTTCCAATGATTGTCTTTCCTTGATCATCTGGAACCAAGTTCCATACTTTGTTCCTTTCAAACTGAGACAGTTCATCTTTCATGGCCTCAATCCATGAATCATCTATTATGGCTTCATTTATTGACTTGGGTTCCATTTGAGAGATCATAGCCATATTGTTCCCTTGAAAGGACATTCTGGTTCTTACACCATCAGTTGTGCTTCCAATGATTTGATCTACAGGATGATCTCCTACCATTCTCCAACTTCTAGGAGGGCTTTGTAGAGATGAGTCCTGAACATTCTGATCATCTTCTTTTTCTACAGAACTTACATTATTCTGATTGTTAACATTCTGAAGTGTCTGATCTTCAGTATCTTCCTTGTCTTGGAGTTGAGAAGGTTCATCATATTCATCAAATATGACATGCATACTGACTTCAACTGTTTGGGTTTTTAAGTTGTACACTCTATAACCTTTAGATGTTGTAGAGTATCCCAAAAAGATAGCTTTATCTGATTTAGGATCAAACTTACCCAATTTTTCTTTTGTGTTCAGAATGTAACAGTAGCAACCAAATATGTGAAAATAAGATATGCTAGGTTTGATGTTTTTCCATAATTCATATGGGGTTTTATTTAGAATGTTTCTTATTGAAACTCTATTTAAAATGTAACAAGATGTATTGATGGCTTCTGCCCAAAAGTAATCTTCAATATTTGATTCATTTAACATAGTCTTAGCCATTTCTTGCAAGGTTCTATTTTTCCTCTCAACAACTCCATTTTGCTGTGGAGTTCTTGCACAAGAAAAATTATGTGTAATACCACATTCATCAAAGAATGTCTTGAAGGAAGCATTTTCAAATTCTCCTCCATGATCACTCCTCACAGATATGATATTAGAACCTTTTTCATTTTGAATCTTTTTGCAAAAGTTTTGAAATGCTTCAAATGATTCATCTTTATGTTTTAAAAATAACACCCATGTAAATCTTGAGAAATCATCAACAATAACAAATCCATATCTTTTGCCACTAAGACTTGCAGTTTGAACAGGACCAAAAAGATCAATGTGAAGAAGCTCTAAAGGTTTTTGAGTTGAAATATGTTCAATTGTTTTAAAACTGCTTTTAACTTGTTTTCCTTTAATACAAGCTTCACAGATCTTGTCCTTTTCAAAGTTAATCTTTGGCAAACCTCTAACTAGATCAAGTTGAGAAAGTTTAGCAATAGTTTTCATACTAATGTGACCAGCTCTTTTGTGCCAAATCCACTTATCTTTTTCAAGAGACATAAAACATGATTCAGCTGGAATTTCATTTAAGTTCAAAACATATAAGTTCTTTTTCCTTGATCCAGAGAAAATTAATTTCTTAGAGGAGGCTTGTCTTATTTCACATATGTTGGGCTTAAAAATAACTTCAAAACCACTATCACATAATTGACTTATGCTAAGTAGATTGTGTTTCAACCCTTCTACAAACTGAACATTTTCTATCTTGGCAGAGTTAGTTTTACCTATTGTTCCTTTACCTCTGATTTTGCCTTTGTCATTGTTTCCAAATGTGACTAGTCCTCCATCTTTACTTTCAAAGGTTAGAAAGCAGTTCCTATCTCCTGTCATGTGTCTTGAACATCCACTGTCCAAGTACCATGGCTTTGTCTTTGCATTTTGAGAGGAGACCTACACTTGACATGAACAAAATCTTAGGTACCCATGTAATGTTGGGTCCTTGAGGGTTAGTCTTTCTAAGAGATCTTTTCTTATTGTAACATTCTGTTATTGTATGACCAGATTTGTTACAGTAAGAGCATATCTTCTTAGCCTTTTCAGCCTTTTGTGAACTTTCTGATCTATTGAGATGAGAACGTTCTGAGCTAAGATTATTTAATCTATTTTTTTCAAAATGTTTTTTATGAAAACATGCTGAGTCAAGATGCCCTAGCTTGTTACAGTATGAGCATTTTATCTTCATTTTTATTTCAGTTTCTTTTGGCAAAAGAACAGTTTTAAGAAGATTTTTGTTTGGATCTTTGAATCCTAATCCAGATTTTTCATTTGTTCCAGCTTGTGATCCCAGAATGTTTTGAAAGGTTTCTGTGGATTTTATAAAACGTGAGAGATCATTTTTTAGTCCTTCAACTTCTGTTTTCAAAAGAATGTTTTCTTTTTGTACTTCAGAAGGTTTAGACAAAATTCCTTTTTGCTTTTTATTTAGCTCTCTTTGTTGTTCAGACATTTTAAAATGAGAGTCTTGCAAAGTTTGTATGGTTTTTCTGGATTCATCATATTTAATTTGAAGTTTATCTTTTTCAGCTTTTAGTTCAGAAAGTTCTTTTATCAATGATTGACATTTGTTAGATAGAAAATTTGAATCATATATAAGACTGTCAATTTTTCTTTCAAGTTCTTTTTGTAAAGAGTTAGGTTCATAGATAATTACCTCTTCCTCATCTTCTGATTTAGCCATCAAACTCAGGTTGGCTTCCTCATCTTCAGGTTCTGCTTCTTCTAGATCATCCCAGGTGATCATGGCTTTCTTTTTGAAAGGAGGTCTCCTTTGTTGTTTCTTGAGATCAGGACACTCATTTTTGTAGTGTCCAAGCTTGTTGCATCCAAAACAGGTGACTTGACTTTTGTCAGTCTCAGTTTTGTTAGTGTTGGGAAACTTCTTTCTGAGCTGATTTCTTCTCATCATCATTCTTTGAATTTTCTTGGAGATGAGTGCAAGTTCATCTTCAGCTTCTTCTTCCTGGACTTCTTCTATTTCATCCAGTTCTTCCACATCATCTTGAGTTGCTGATGATGTTTCTTGGGAGGCCTTCAAGGCAAGAGTTTTTACCTTTTTCACTGGTTTGTCTTCTTGAAGTATGACTTCATGAGCTCTCAGTGAACCAATAAGTTCCTCCAAGGTCAGAGAGTTTAGATCTTTGGCCTGAGTAATAGCTGTGACCATAGGTCTCCATGTGCTTGGAAGAGATCTTAATATTTTCCTGATTCTATCATGAGTGGAATATATCTTTCCAAGAGATCTCATTTCATTTACTATTGTTGTGAATCTAGCATACATTTCATCAATAGTTTCATTTTCACTCATTTCAAAGATTTCAAACTTTCTGACTCCAATGTCAATTCTAGTTTCTTTGACATGAGATGTTCCTTCATGATGTATTTTTAAAGTGTCCCATACCTCTTTAGCATTTTGGCATTCATCAACTCTTTCACTTTCTTCCATGGTTAGTGCGCATGATAAAAATAATCTAGCTTTAGAGTTTAGTAATACCTTGGCTTTATCATCTGGTGTCCATGCACTTTTTTCTTTTATACCTCCATCTCTGTTCATTGGAACATGATCTCCTTCAGAGATTACAGCCCACATGTCCGTATCTTGAGATCTAAGGAAAAGTTCCATCTTGCCTTTCCAGAAGTAGTAGTTTGTGCCATCAAACAATGGAGGTCTGTTTGCTGATCCTCCTTCTGTAATATACTTAGCCTTTGACATACTTCTTCCTGGATCTTTTCTCTAACACTTGTGTAAGTGTTCAAACCCTTAGAGCCAACGCTCTGATGCCAATTGAAGTAGATAATATAGTCACAAGAAAGGGGGGGTTTGAATTGTGACCCTTTTTAAAATCTGTACTTAAAAATTACTTCTCAAGTTGTTTCTTGGAAGAACAAAGTTAAACAGACTTCAGAACGTTCTGAAGTGTCAGTTGCAGAATAAGATATTTAAATTCAGTGTTGTGTGTGTGATGTGTATGCAGTAATAAAAAGAGTATAGGGAGAGAAGAAAGACACACAGAATTTTATAGTGGTTCACCCAATGTGGGTTAGTCCACTCCTCACAATCTTGTGAGAGTTTTCCACTATGATGCTTGAGATACCCTCTCAAATCCTGCACCTTACAATCTTGTCCACTTGGAACGGTTACAACCTGTATTCTCTAAGCCTCAGCAGGCTCTCAACCTTCTGTACTAAGTCACACCAGACTTTGTACTATATTACTCAACCTAGACTTTAATACCCTTAAAACTAGATGAGATTTGCTCTTTACAATTGATTGGAGAATTTAAGAAGTGAGGTTAAGAAGAAGACTTTCAGAAGAGGAGGGGGAGAGTTTATCTTTGACAAGATAAAGAGAATTGATTTACACTTAGAGTGATGATCAATTTGAGATGCTAAAGCTTCAAACACTTTGTAAATGTTTTCTTGTATGCTTTGCAATTGTGTATATAATGCTGAGCCCTTCACTTCTATTTATAGAGTTCTTGGTCTCTTGTAACCGTTGGAGGGTGACCAATGGTCTTGTGCCATGTGTCCTGGGCCCCACTGACTTTTACTTGAAAATCTGGGTGAACATTCTGACTTTCAGAATGTTGTTCTGTTCTTGAGAATATTTCAGAATGTTGTTGCATTCTTGATGACATTCATCTGGGTTCATCATGTATGAATGAACATATGAATTTCTGGATTTGCTGATAGACTCTTGTTTATGCGTGCAGTGCATCAGAATGTTGCTGTGCCAAGAGCTTTGCAAATCAGTCTTGGATTGTGTGCAGGAGAGAGGAAAGTGGAACCATCACTTCATGCCCATGCTTTAGGGGATTTTGCTGGTCTGTGACAGTACCAACCCCTTAGGTGTCAAGATCTCATGGATTCTGACTTTGAGATTGTGATTTGGCTTTTTGCTCAACTTTTCCAACTGCTTTACTGTAGCTTGTCAGAATTGAAGCATGTGCTGTATTGAACATTCTGAACTTCAGAATATCCTTTTTGTTTCACTTAGGATGACTTGTAAGACTTCCATTTGATGTAATCAAATCCTAATAGTGAAACATAAATGAAGTGAGGTAGTTTGATTATCTAGGATGATATTCCCTCTTGGAATATTCTTGTTAATTCAATGTTCATAGTCTTAAATGAACATTGAATATCCTTTTTGACATTCATTTTGTAGATGCCTTTATTGCTTGATAGATCCATGCAATTTTGTTTTTCTTGGTCATTTATTTATGTCACGTGTGGTATGTATGTTCTTGAATTTCTGGGTTGGTGTATGAGCAGCTTTATTGCAATGTTTCAGAACTTGTAAACAACCTTCTGAACTGCATATCAGCTTCTGAACTATGTTCAGCTTCTGATCAATATTGCTGCATCTGGACAGGATTTCACCTTCTGAACTGTGTTTCAGCTACTGATCTTCATTTTAGCTTCTGAACTAAGTTCAGCTTCTGAACTTCATTTTAGCTTCTGATCTGAGTCCAACATTCTGAACTGAGTCCAACATTCTGAACTGTGTTCAGCTTCTGAACTGAGTTCAACTTTCTGAACTATGACAAAGTTCTTTCTTTGATTCCTTGTATCTTGGTATGATTCATATCTTGTTCCTGTCTTAATTAAACACTCAAGAACACAAGTTAAATACCAAGAAACTAATCAAAGTCCATTAATCCTTTAATCATTTAGGGTTTGTTATCTTTAAAATTAATTAGGGATTTTGCCTCAACAGATCTAAACATTCCCAAGGATAGGTCTTAAGATGCTTAATAGCAATGCTTAACCATTACATGTTGTTCCTTAAGCCCGAAGCAGTATTGAATAGCCGAAACGGTGCAAGTAAAATTGAAAAACAACATCATCCTGTCCCCTTCAAAATCGTGACACGATTGGGCAATCGTGACACGATTTGGCAATCGTGTCACGATTTCATACCCAGAAATCGTGTTGGTTTCTGCCTGTAAAATCGTGACACGCTGGTAAAATCGTGACACGATTTTACCTGCAGTTGGACAGCATAGGGCTAGTTCAAAACATGTTTTCCACCATTTTTGGTCTATTCAATCACACCCAAGCATCATACAGTTTAAAGAGATAATTTCTAATGCTTTTCAATAGGATACAACATGTAATAATCAAGGATTACAAGCAATTTAGAACTAAGGTTCCACAATTCATAACTTTGTTCATAATACAAATATTCATTAAAACTTGACATGGTGGGTTCTAAAACCCCTAGGGAACTCACCTTGTTTGCTAGCTTCCTTGACAAGCTCTCAATCATCAAACCCTAGCTTGATCCATCTTCTTTTCTTTAATTCCTTGCCAAACCCTAGATTCCAATTCTTTTCTCCTTTCTTGTTTCCTTGACTCCCAATGGTCCAATAGTTCCCAAAGTTGATGCTTGCTCATGAATTGGCCATGTTGATGGATGATTATGTGAAGATTGAGGTGAGGAGGAAGGGAGGGTGGCGTGAGAGAAGAGGAAGGATGGAAGGAGAATGAGAAATGGGAAATATCTTCCCTTTTCTTTTCTTATAATCCTCCTTTTCAAAATAATCACCAAATTGCCATTGCCCATAATTACAAGATTGCCATGCCTGCTTCATACGTTTCTAGCGCTAATAACTGATACTTTAAGCGGAATATTACTCTTGCCATATAAATAAACCTATTAACTGACAATTTACCAAATTGTCCTTTGCTTAAAACATTTCTGATACATGCCTCAACATTAATAAATATTCGAGTCTTAGACGGGATGTTACAATCTACCCCCCTTAAAGAAATTTCGTCCTCGAAATTTAGAATCCACTATCATACATGAATTAATCTCACATACTACTTCCTTCATTAGCTAAGACTCCAGTTCATCTTACTTATCGGAATCCCTTAGATTCCAATTCTATAAGTCGAATGTATTCGACAATCTCTTCGTTATCTGAAACGCTTGATGTACATTACACTCTTCTTGCGTAGCCGAATATGAGGTTATCCGAACCATCGCATCCAACCTGTTGACTATATCCTTGTTCATACACTTCTTGTAACCCAAACTAGAGTTATCTAATCCTAACACTTGTGCTGAATTCTTATAATCTCGTCATAGTCCGCGTAATCTTACCTTGACGACATTGGACGTTCTTATTATCCTCGACGATTCCATTGAATTCTTATATTCGATCTTTGCCTTATACAACGGCATCCTACATGTATGATTTTACCATAATTATACCATTCTTTAATGAGAGTAAAACTACCGCATTACTTCCATTATACAAGTACAAGGAGGAGGCATCCTGGTGTGTTACTTTTCATAATCTCCATCATTGCTTCCACTACGGAATTCCTCAAGGGTTCGCGAAAACTTACTGATTATCCGTGTTCTGCTTCAATTGATCTATGACGTTACTTACCTTTCATAACTTAGAAATCGTTCTTCATACTAGGAGGTTGCCAATCTCCCATCGTTCTTGTCACAACTTATCCTCATTTTCTTGTCGTAGCATAAATGTTTTCTACACCGATAATCCCAAACTGATAGGAATTTAGTCCAAGTGATGAGTGGCTTAAGTCGTCTCACATATCATCATATAATATATTTCATAACATACAACTTACATACATAAGCGAGCACGTGTACACTTTACATTACCTCACTTAGTCCGACTAACGGGACATCATTCTTAATCTTAACATATTTGAGACACTACCACATCAATTGGGAATCTTTTCTTACTCTTAGCTCATTTCGTAACATCCGGGATTTGCCTTTCAACTGGCTTGCCAGGTTTGCCCCGCCAATGTTACTCGCATGAATTTCTTGACATACTTTATTACATAGAATAGATCATGTTTACACTTATCGATATAGTGAACTCCTTTCTCATATCCGAACATCAAATCCAAGGTCCTTATTCTCAAAAGAAAGTTCTACTTAGTTGCTGCCAAAAATAGCACAATTAGTCTTTAATCCTTTAGTCATCACATAAATTTACGCAGCCCTCTACCATGGACTACGAATAACTTTTAATCTTTGTAAAAGTTCTCCTTCCTTACTGGTGAACATTAAGTTCAAGACTTTCGAAATCTTCGGCTAATATAGGTTAACATGACATGGTTACAACATGGAATTAAACTCATTCGCCACTGCATTGTCGTATCTAGTCAAGGCCTCTTATTCAAACATTTCATTCCTCATGGGTCTCGAGGTCTAAAGTATTCATCAACTTAACTTCCATATCTTTCCATTAGAACTCATGATATAATCAAATCACTTATACTTACTACTATCCCGTATAATAGGAATTAAACACTTAACATCTTCTCATACTCTAAGCCTCGGCTTAGCGTTGTTCATTATATCATTCTTGGATTACCACTCCGCTGCGCCACTCTGATTTTTAACACTCGAGTTAGCATCGGGGAAAGACTTCACTATTGTCACATAAAATTCCATCGATCAATCATTTTACTCTACCACTTCGTAATCACTGTAACAAATTTTTCTGACGTTACCATTTCTCTTGTCAGCTCTTCATGTATAATCATTAAACATTGCAGAAACCCGACTGGAAATATATCTGAGGCAGCTTAAATTCATGTACATCCATTTGTGGCATCCTCTAAAAACACTTATAACTTCTCGAGGTTCATACCTTTCATTTGAGTCTTGTTACTATTCGCTCTTTCTTTATCCGTAATAATTTCATATCCATAATCTTCCCGGGACAACTTTGGTCTCCTTAGCTCTATCATGTTCTTTAAGTTACCCTTGAGTTCCTACAGAACAATCCATCCTGAAAGTTCCAAATTCTTACCGGTTCTCTAGAATACCCAACATAAGTTGCGTTTCTTCGAGTGCCCGATTAACCGATCTTAAACTTTTGCACATTATCATAATCTATTGGATTCCTCCGGTAACTCGTTATTGTATTCACAATTCAAATCTATACCCTATTACTGCCTTCGGAAACTCATCATTACGAGGTGATCTCTTTCTGTTCTATAATATTTGTGGAAGGAACCTCTTCAATGGGGAGCATACAACTCCTTAGCATTAACCTCAATCCTAAACTTTCATGTTCAAGACAATCCGCCGTATAATAAAATCTCAACATAATTCTCGGCTGAAATCCCGATCATCCTTCAACACTGGTCTACTATAACCTTGTGTTATCTTGAACTTACCTTCTTTAACCAATCAGGGAAATTCAATACTGTCCGTCTAATCAAGAGTGTTCAACTTAATTCATCCATCAGTATACTAAATTCCAATAACTTATTATTTATTATCCGACCTTCATTAAATAAAATTACAGTCTAACTTCTCTTGCCTCTAATCTTCTTACCATTCGGATACATCCAAAAATTGATTCACGCTTTGTCATGCAACGAGTCTTATTGATACCACCTATTCATACATCTTAGTTCTTAGGCTGCATATCACCTCCTCTTCTTCTTTCACAAATCTGGTTCAGGAGACGTGGCTGATCTGATGGGGTCAAACTTATTTGTGATTCATACTCAATAACCACACCTGAGTGGTTAGTTTCATCTATTCAAATAACTCTCTTAGTCCATAATTAATTCCCTTAACTGTCCGGACATTCAAATCTCATCCGATTTAAGTTCGATTCTTCAACTCTGTACTCAGAATTGTTACTTAGTCCACACTTCACTTTAACTTCCCAAACTACGGTTTCCGTCAAGGTTCCACGTCATTCCTTAGAGCATTCCACGATTCCTTAATCCTTATGTCTTCCGCAGACGAGGCATCGTCCAACGATGCGTCCAACTGGGTTAAGGCTCTTCACCTTATCCTTAAATATTTCTGACCTTCTTGAAATTCTGCCCTAAACAGACTTAGTCACTTCACTGTTCGATGGCCACCATTTGGCGTTGATTACTTCTTCGCTAAATCCGTCTTAGAATTCTGTCACCTTAATCTTCGCCCTTCATACACTTCATTCCTCCTTGGTCACATTCAGCTCTCAGACATTTATCCTAACTGTCATATACTAGATTGAGTTGATCAGGCTCAACTAGATGTGACCTTTAGAACAATATCCGGAACCCAATGGTCCCACTACTTTTATTGAAACTTTAATGACCCAAGGCACGGTCTGAATCGACCTGCTCTGATACCAATTGTAACACCCATACTAACTTTAACTAGTATATTAGCATGTGCGTTAATCTGATATCGGATACATTAAAATTTACAATAATATATATACAAATCACTGAATGAGTACAATTTGCTCGTTTACATAAATATCCAAAATCTCATAATAATACATGTTCATATACGTATATAAAATCTATCAACCTCCTGAGCTTGCCATGACGAGCATCTGCACTCCATCCAGCATCTTCCTGAAGATCTTCATGAACATCGCTTGCTAACCTATGAACCTGCACCAGAAGGATTGGGGTGAGACATACGTCTCAGTGAGCTCCAACCCAACCTACTGTTGGCAACCACGGGGGAAACCTAGGGTCGCCGTGCCTACTCTTAGCGATATTGGGGATACCTACGATCGCTGTCATTCTTTAGCATTTATCGCGATCAAGGGGAAACCTAGGATCGCGTCATGTCTTTATCTTTCTTATACTTGTCATTTACATATCTTATGCATTTCATGCTCTATTCTTATCTTAGTCTTATACGTAGTGATCTTGGGGACATCCTATGATCACATCTCGTTCTCTAGGAACTAATCATCATGTCTCGTATTACATATAAAAATATACATATTCGTTTCATATTCGTATTCATCTTTCATATCATAAAGTTAGAAGTTAGCGTTGAACAAACAATCATTATCTTGGTTCGTTTTACGGAGTGCATCCGGGTGGA
This sequence comes from Medicago ruthenica, assembly GCA_018208015.1. NCBI lineage: Eukaryota > Viridiplantae > Streptophyta > Magnoliopsida > Fabales > Fabaceae > Medicago > Medicago ruthenica. Next base: position 21,930,218 of record CM031371.1, on the reverse strand, counting down.
GTAACCCCGAAGTACATCTCCCATCATACCGGTGAAATTCCTATCATATCAGGCTAACACCGGACTCCTCTTATCTTTGTGTAGGCAACCCTCTCGGTGAAGCCCCATCCGGCATTATCCGGAGCCTGCTGGACACATCTTGCATGTAGACAACCCTCTCGGAGAAGTCCCATCCGGCGAATCCCGGAGCCTGCTGGACATGCTTAAATCTTTTAACATACGTGTGGACAATCCTCTCGGAAGAGTCCCATCCGGCGAAACCCGGAGTCTGATGAACACGTTTAGCATAGTCTTATAAATTACGTGTGGATAGCCCTTTCGGAGAAATCCCATCCGGCGTATCCCGGAGTCTGGTGAACACGTTATCATATTCTTTATCATTAGATTCTTTCTTAAGTTCATATACGTATCTATTACGTTTCATATTCTTGGTGCATATCTAATGCATTCTTTAAAACTTAACCTACTAGAGGTTCTTAGCTATAACATGGTATCATTCTTGTGCTTGGTACATGGTAAGTACCTTCTTAATTCTCTTTAACCTATATTAGGTTTCTAAACTTGAATACTATAACATTCTTAGCTTGCTAGTACTTAATTGAGTGTTTGAGAATTACCTAGTAAGGGATAAACTCAATACTAGGTCTTATACCTCTCTATGATACTTGTGGATTAAGGCATCCTTTCTCTTACTAATGTGCCTATCCTCAATCTATAATAATGATCTAAACATTCCCAAGGATAGGTCTTAAGATGCTTAATAGCAATGCTTAACCATTACATGTTGTTCCTTAAGCCCGAAGCAGTATTGAATAGCCGAAACGGTGCAAGTAAAATTGAAAAACAACATCATCCTGTCCCCTTCAAAATCGTGACACGATTGGGCAATCGTGACACGATTTGGCAATCGTGTCACGATTTCATACCCAGAAATCGTGTTGGTTTCTGCCTGTAAAATCGTGACACGCTGGTAAAATCGTGACACGATTTTACCTGCAGTTGGACAGCATAGGGCTAGTTCAAAACATGTTTTCCACCATTTTTGGTCTATTCAATCACACCCAAGCATCATACAGTTTAAAGAGATAATTTCTAATGCTTTTCAATAGGATACAACATGTAATAATCAAGGATTACAAGCAATTTAGAACTAAGGTTCCACAATTCATAACTTTGTTCATAATACAAATATTCATTAAAACTTGACATGGTGGGTTCTAAAACCCCTAGGGAACTCACCTTGTTTGCTAGCTTCCTTGACAAGCTCTCAATCATCAAACCCTAGCTTGATCCATCTTCTTTTCTTTAATTCCTTGCCAAACCCTAGATTCCAATTCTTTTCTCCTTTCTTGTTTCCTTGACTCCCAATGGTCCAATAGTTCCCAAAGTTGATGCTTGCTCATGAATTGGCCATGTTGATGGATGATTATGTGATTGAGGTGAGGAGGAAGGGAGGGTGGCGTGAGAGAAGAGGAAGGATGGAAGGAGAATGAGAAATGGGAAATATCTTCCCTTTTCTTTTCTTATAATCCTCCTTTTCAAAATAATCACCAAATTGCCATTGCCCATAATTACAAGATTGCCATGCCTGCTTCATACGTTTCTAGCGCTAATAACTGATACTTTAAGCGGAATATTACTCTTGCCATATAAATAAACCTATTAACTGACAATTTACCAAATTGTCCTTTGCTTAAAACATTTCTGATACATGCCTCAACATTAATAAATATTCGAGTCTTAGACGGGATGTTACAAGATGGGTGGAGGAGGTGGTTGTTTGTGTGGGAGGAGTCATTACTATTAGATTGTTGTGATATGTTGCAAAATTTCTTTGCAAGGAAATGTCATTGACACGTGGATATGAAAGCTTGATCAATCAGGTTCTTACGCGATTAAAGGGGTGTACCAGCACACATATTTTGGAGAGCAGGTTATCGACCAATTATAATTTGTTGAGACGTTGAGTCTTGGAAACAACTCCCAATAGTGTTTCAATGATTGTGGAGCTATGGAGACTATGCACCATCTTTTCTTCGAGTGTACATTTTTATGGGTGTATTTAGTGTTATTTTGAACGATCCTTATAATTACGTTTTGCAGACTCCTATATGAGTCAAAGGCGTTGAAAGAGAGGTTTTAAGTGATTTGGTTGGTGTGCATTTGTTTGCTTTGAAAAGATAGTAACTCTAGACATTTTTAGCAAAAACAAAAACTACTATAATGCAAATTATTAAAGGTAAAAAAATTCATTCTTGATGGTGTCTAAAGACCAAGTCATCCAATTTCAAATACTTTCTTAATCAATGGTGGACTCATCCCCTAAACTGATAGTGAATATTTTCTCCAAAATAAAATATAAGAAACAATGATCTAAAATATCAAATGTATGTTGTCTAATTTTAGACTAAATAGATTTGATTTTCTTTGAAAAATTTTATTTATATTTATCATTTGATTTGGGAGCTTTACATGTGAATACAAGAGGAGTATGATGAGTCAAGATCCTCTCCATTTATTAGTCTCTCCATTTCTTCCATTTGGAGAGATAAAGACACAAAAAAGTTTGAAAATAATTAAGATTAGTGAGACTCACTTAATGGTAGGACCCACTACATACTTTTTTTGTATCTATCCCTCACCAAATAGTAACATCCATTTATTTTTACCAAATGGAGAAGATCTTAACTCATACAAGAGTATACTGTCCTCAATTTTTTTTTATATATATTTATACTTTTTTTTGACTATATTTATTTATTACTTTTATTGAAAACAAAAATAAGAGAATGTAGTCGCCAAAAATAAAAGAAAAGAAAATGAGGTGTTAATTAATCCAAACTGAACACGTGGCATGGCTTCATTGGCTAGTCTTTTTCCTAACGTTTTGAATAAAAAATGTGGTGGATATTATTATAGCCGTTAGACCCCTTTGCTGTCACTCATCATTCTCTCTCTGTTTTCGTGAAACCCGAAGAAAAATATCACACTCACTGTTTTCTCATTCTTCAACCCTATTTCACTGCAAACCCAATTTTATTTTACTTTACAAATAATTCCGTTGGAAAAAAAATGAAGGGAGTGAAAGGAAAATTGTTGAAGAAGCTCAAATCAATGAAACAGGTCAATTATCTAATGCCAGATCGAATTCTTCAGGTAAAATCCATTGATGGGTATGCAGATTTTCTCCCTAAGATTTCATCTTTCAATATACCCAACCCATTTGTTTCTCGAGAAAATGAGTCCAAGAAAAGTTGCCAGAATTTGCAGGAAGAACATGAAGAAGAAATGGATTTGGATGATGATGATGATGATTACAATGATAATAAAGAGAATATTGGTCACAAAAGTGTTGTTTCGGTTTCGAAGATTGGTAACAGAGAAGAAACAGAGTCAAAACAGAGTGAGGTTTTGAGAGAAAAAAGACCACCACTGTTACCAAGAGCTAATACTATTACTACCGATAGAAAAAGGAAAAGCCCTCTTTCTGAGAGTGATAGTTTGTCGTTCCGGAGACCGGATTTGAATTCCGGTAGCTTATTTGATCCGAATCTACTTGCTGCGTTCGAGGAAGCTGTGAAGGAACAGAGGAAAAACAGAGTTGAAGAAGAGTTTTCAAAGGAAGATAAAATTTGTTTTTTTGATGAAGATGAGGAAGTTGAAGTTGACCCTTTAACGTTGTTTGAAGAGAAGTGTCCACCAGGTGGTGATGGTACTGTGATTTTCTACACAACATCGCTTAGAGGAATCAGAAAGACTTTCGAAGACTGCCATAAAATTCGGTTTCTTTTACAAAGTTTCAAGGTTTTGTATCTTGAGAGGGATATATCAATGCACAAGGAGTATAAGGATGAATTGTGGAGCCTTTTGGGTGAGAAAATTGTGCCTCCAAGGCTTTTTGTTAAGGGAAGATATATAGGTGCAACAGAAGAAGTTTTAAGTTTGCATGAACAAGGAAAGTTGAAGAAAATTCTTGAAGGGGTTCCAATGGATTGTTCTAATGGACCTTGTGATGCTTGTGGTGGTTTAAGGTTTGTGATGTGTTTTAAGTGTAATGGTAGCCATAAGATTTTGGCAGAAAAGGAAGACATTGATGAGTGTTTGTTGTGTAATGAGAATGGATTGATTGTGTGTCCTTATTGTGGCTAGATGGAGAATTTTGTTCGTACTCAATTGTTTAATTTGAGGTAATAGTGTTTATACTTCTGTGTTGGGACTATATTGATAGAGTTTTGTAAGTAATTGAACTTGTTGGAATTTCATTCTTTCAATTCTTTGGAAAGTGCTTTAGGGCACTTCATTGGCTGCTTGTACTATTTCTTTGATGAAATCTAAAGTTGTTTTAATATCAGATTTTGTGTGCTTTTTCTATGTCTCTAGTTCCATACCTTAAAATAAAGGATCTTACCTGTTGTAATGTATGCATATTATTAGAGTAAATAGAAATTTTACTCGTTGAAATTGTAATGGTCTGTCAATTTAGTCCTCAAATTTAGAATTTTGTCTCGAAAATTGAAAACATCTATCAAGAAGAAACTAGTTTAAAGGTTCTAAACTCGTTTTGATGTAACAAAGCACTGTTTAATGAGTTCTCTTGGTTTTGATGGATGATTATAAAGAAATATTTTGATGGAGAGACTTAATTGATTGATATTCTTTCATTTAAGAGACCTATTTGCTATTTTTAAAATTTGAGGAACTTTACCTACTCGTATAAGTTCGAGGACTAAAATGCATATTTACTTGAGGCTTCAATCAAATGTGAGTGGGATTGTTATTCTTTTCTGCTGCACAAATGTGTTCTACCTTTACTTGTTTCATTGAATTGAAAATTGACATAAAGAAACTCTTTGATGTCTAATTTAAATTCCTATCCCCTCTCCACCCTTAATATTTAAGAGAATCAAAATTAAGTGAGGTGTGATTTTGTTCCCCAACTCCATCCTCCAAAAGGGTGTGAATCAGACAAGAAAAGTGTAAAATTTCTCTCGTTCCTTGCTCCATTGCCCCCAACTAAACCAAGTACATGTAGTGAATGTTTGGTACCCACCGTGATACCAAACATATGCGTAATTCTCTTGTTTTTTTCTTTCTTTTTTTCCTATGTGAAAAATAGATGGAGATGTTGTCTCTTGGTGCATCGTGGATCAAATTGTATATTATTACTAATTACTAATAACACTAACCAAAGGCCAAGTCTCCTGTCTTTCTTTTTCATAGAGCTGTTCTTGAAAAGGATGGTAATTTGACGGGTTCTCTCATGGATGAGAATCTCCACAGAGATGGCATACATATCTAACTGTGTTCTTCGTCTTGGAAACGATCCTCAAGTTGTCTTTGCAACTCCAGCTCCATGTCCATTATCTCCGGGATTTCCTGTTTATTGTTTTCTGCACAAGCAAAGAGTTGGTTATGCTCTTGACCAGTGTGATCAGGTTGTGGAGGATGGATTTGCCGACCTGACCACCACCGGCTTGTTGAAGGAGCTGATGATCATTTACTGGAGCAAGAACCGGTGATGGTGTTGTGGATATTCTTCTTTACGACGATGGTGCACATAGGTCAGGGTGTTGCACTAACAAACACTCCAACCTCAAGTTAGTTTTTGAGTGAGAGGTTTAATAGAATAGAGTGTATACATTTCTTCCAATGCAGCGATCCTTTTATAGGTGATGAGGAATTTGCCTGTGGATCACCCTCTGATCTTCATCATGCGCAGTGGTCAGTGTGCCGGCAGTGTAGTGGTGTTCTTGTGTGTTTCCTCGCAGTAGAGTCCATTATCAATTGGGTCCGAAACACTTAACATATTAAAGTTATAAAAAAAAAAAAATAGCTTCCATGATCTATCCCTGGTATATTTATTACTTTTTGGTAAAAAAAAAAATTGCAGATATTTCTGATATGCGTTGCACTACCATGGTTTTATTATCTTTTGCAGTTTAATCACCAAAAAAACGTATTGAAGACATCAATTCAGCAAAAGCAGCTACAGTTACACCGTAAATTTCTACTTTAGAGATTACCTGATCAACTCATGGTATGATATTATTTAAGTTCTCATGGCTTAGAATGTGGCAATTTCTATGTCTTAAACTTTTTATTTAACAAAAATTGAATTTTGTGATATATAAATCAAACACCAATTGTAGTATGCAATCCTAAAACTCAGTTAGCACATACAAAGCTTTAAAATTATTTAATTTAATCGTTACCAAAAAAATAATAATCAGATTAAATACTATAAAGAAATATGGATTTTTTGTTCACTTTTATTTTACTCAATTAATTTTTCTCACTATTTAGTCACATTTTCTCCCTGTATTCAGTAACGTTAGAATCATCAATAAATATTAATAATAACTTCCCAACTTAAATACACGGTTACATCTCTTGATGTTTTAATTTCAATGTCTACATTTTAAGCCTATCTCTTCCTAGCTATCTTTCTCTCAATCTATGTTTGCTCCAATCCTAAACATGTTGCAGCTTCAAAACCCTTTTGCTCTCTTACTTTCATCTTTGTTTGTAACATTCCTCTATCAATGTTCTGCTACTCAATTCATAGTGGGGGATTCAGCAGGTTGGGTTATTCCACCATTTCCAACATACTACACTAATTGGACAAACTCCCATTTCATTAGAGAAGGAGATTCTCTAGGTAAGATCCTAAGCAATATTCTTAATTTTGGAGGATTTTCATTTTTATATTCTTCCTTTGATATATTTATGTTAGCTAGATAGGAACATTATATATATTAGGGTGTTGTGTTTTTTAAACTAATTTATATTAGAGATTTCAATTCCATTTCATGTGTCAAAATATCGAAATCGAATTCCTTGCAGTCGAGGATCAAGATCGGACAGTCAAGAAAATGTAGATTTTAGTTTTTGTTTTGTTTTATAAATCAAAAAACCTAGTTAGGATTTGGACCGTTCGGTTTCAATTGAATGACCACCGATGTCCCGAACATGTGAATGAGAGAAATCCTCGACTGAACGGAATCTAACTTCCCAAAAGTCATTGTCATAAAACACTTGTATCTTATATAGCAATCTTTATCTCTAGCTTCATCAAAGAAAATATCAAGAGGAATGTAATGAAGTTATTTCAAATTATAATATTCCATATAGTTTTCTATGTGTCATATGATATACTTGACATCCTTCTAAAATTTTGCCTTTTATATTTAATAAATGACTTGTCAAAAAAAAATTAATATATGACAATACATATTATTTTCAAAATTTTATGTATGCAGGAGTTGGTTTATATTAATGTGATCATATATATCAAAATAATTAGGGCTATTGAACAATAGTTTTTTATCTTTTGAAATGTATGAAACACTGTATCGAATCAATAATGAAAATATTTGATGACAAAGTTAAGGGTATGCAATTTTATGAATTTATATTGACATTGAGGTGCTTAATTGTGCATACATATCTCCAATACATGCATGTGCACACAAAGTTTTTATTATTGCTAAATTGAACATTTGATACAATTGTTGTAATGAATTTTGAGAGTTGTTGACACAGAATTCGACTTCGACATAAAATTCTACAACCTAATTCAAGTATCACAATCTGAGTATGAGCATTGCACAGCACTTGAACCTCTGAAGGTATTCAACAGTAGCCCAGTAAATTTCCCATTAAAGGAAAGAGGTGTCTACTATTTCATATGTAGTGTCTCAAATTATTGTACTTTAGGCCAAAAAATTATAATTGATGTCCATCAAATTCCTCCACAAAATCCACCAACACCATCAGCATCACCTCCACAACAAGTACCAAAGATATCTCCACAATTATCACCAAATGGTTCTGCTCCTCAACCTAGTGGTGGCACAAGTAACCCTCCAGCACCTATAAATGTACCATCTCCTACTCCTGTAGGTGGTAATGTTGGGTGTCCTCCTACACCATCTTCCATTCATGGGGTGAAGTCTAATATTGATGCGGCATTATTGGTTTGTGCTATGTTTGGTACATTCCTAGGATTTTGGATGATGTAGGATAGGGCATGACATTTTCAAGGTGCTTTTTAGATTATATTTGATTCTATTTAGTGGTTTGACAGGGTTAGTTTTGGTTTTTGATTAAATTAAATTGAGATACTCATTTACTTGTTATCATGCAATGGGATATTTTGATCTTTCAGTATTTGAGATGATTTTGTTGCGTTTGGAAACTGGATTCCTTCACTATATACAATCAAATAGTAACTCGAGGTTTACAATAATCACAAACGAAACGAATCAACCATTTGCGTTAGAATCCTAGGATATATAGCTTTAATATTTTAAACTGCCACTTTTATTCACAGGCATATGTTCAAGTTATTTTTTCTTTTATTTTCATTCTCCAGCATTAATACATAACCAAACAGCAGTATGTTACCAAGCATTGACTCTAATTAAAAGTATATTTTAAGTATTTATATTGTGCATTTCCTGGATAAGAGACAGTAACAGCTTTTCAAGATGCTAGAGTATCATTTTGCCCATAAAGTATACTATAAGATTGTAGGAAGACATACCAATCAATATCACCATCGAGCATATGAAGCAGCAAAAACTACTTGAATTAATACTATTGCTGTTACACAATTTGACAGACTTCACCGGCACATGAAAATATTAAGAGAGAAGTGCAACATAAAAACAATGGCTGAAATCATGTAACAAGTCATATTACAAAAAATATGTCTAATTATAAAACATATAACTAAATGATAGTCCTTTCAAAATAAAATAAAAAAACTAAATGATAGTCGAAAATAGTTGTGCGGTCACCGTAAACCAAAATTAAAATCTTTCAAAAAAAAAAAGTTGTTAATAGCTACTGAAGATCATTGATCAACTTTACACCCGATCCATAATCCACACATCTCCTCATGTAAGGAAAAGTTGTGCCAATATCATCTAAGGGTTTTTCCATGCAATCTTGTTTAGGAGGTATATGAAAACAAGGCTCCATAGAGACATCTTGGACGCAAGGCGAATCCGGGACTTTGGTGTCTAGTAATTTGTAAAGAACCCACGGCTTTATGCCTCCCAAACTCTGAGCTACATAGCCAAAAGTAGATAGAGAGCTAGTAACCAAAACATCACATAAACTCAATAGGTATATTTCTGTCCATGCTTTCTTGTTGTGCAAGTTATCACCAAACTTTTGATGCTCTTCATGACTTGGTTGATAAACCCCTATGACTTCTCCTGTAACAGTTGGTTTGTTCAAATACATAGTCCTAAGATTCTCGCCATAGTCTGGATATAAAGATGTTACCAAAACAGACTTTAAAATCTGATTTTTCGATGGAGACTCGTTTGAATTATTTGTGGCGAAATCAGGTAGTATCTTATGCTTTTGGCTGCAACTTAAAACTTGATTCATGATTGTTTGATATGGAGTGCGATCAGGATTAAATACTCTTATTTGGATTCCAATCTTCTCATCTGCCTTGGCCAAATATGCTTGATAGAACCTTTTGATCGGTCCCCATACATCATTTGAAGGTAGAAATAGGTAGCGTCCCAAATGGTGAAAAACTGTATCTTTGTTTGGGAACATTTTGCTAAGCTCTTGGTTGAAGGATGGAACCATAAAAAGAGAAGGTACAAAATATTGATCTGATCTTAAAATTAAGAGGGGTACCTTATGTAGAAGATTTTGACTATGATCACAAGAGAAAAACATTTCATGATCATCACTTGTGTGTTGTAACTTGAGATGCATAACTGATGGTAATAAGAACTCAGTTGAATTGTTTTCCTTATCCCTTTTCAACATGCTTTGATATGTTTCAAAATGATGTCCTTTGTTGTTATGACTAAAAGGGAAATCTTTAGGCAATATCCATGATGAATTGGGGAATGGTTCACAAAATAGGCCAACCATGTCATCATTAAACTCCACCAATAGGACTCGACCGGTGAGGATTGCATAAAGGAATGCTGAAGTCATGCTCACCATTCTGTTTCCTAAGCCATTGGCTTGTGTCCATATTATGTACTGACATGATCCAGTAGTAACATTGGATTTGAATCTATTGAGCTTTACCATGGTTTTCTTGTAAGCTCTAGTATGAGGTCCACATCTTCTGTGAAGATCTTCATAGCTACGAAGTTTGGATATGAGATATGGAGAAGGTTTATGAGGCGATACATTGCGGTATAAGTAAGATTGGAATCTGCTTAAGCATGATCCATTATCAAATCCAGAAGAGAGAAGTCCATCAAGGAGTATGTCAGCATGACTTTTAGTTGATGGAGATGAACTATTTTTTGAACCTGTAGATTTGAACATTTTTATTAAGTAGTAAAGTTATCATATCAAAATTTATAGCATAAGATGTAGAGTTTGATATTACCAAGATTTGACTGATTACACATGGTGCTTTGATCTCTTTCACTTAGTACAATATTCCCTTTTGAAAACCAATCAAAAGGACCAAAGTTTAAGCTAAGTTTTAATACTAGTAAAGAGAAAGCTATGACAAAGATGACCAAGGAAGCTTTGGTCCCATTTGAACTCAATCCCAACCACACCATGGTGGCTTCACTGACTTGTAATTAGCAACCACTAGCACCTTCAAGATCAAGATAAGTAATGCACATAAATCAACCTCTCATAATACATAATATACATATATTACAACTAACAACATCTATCAATTCACCCAAAAAAAATAAAAAATAACATCTATCAGAAACTTATAATTTTCTTTTGGTACGTAGAAACTTGTAACTTAACTTATACATTATTTATAATTAGAATTATTGTATCCCATTTTAATCATATATGTTATGAAAATAGGTTAACATTAATAATAAGTGAGGAATCCTTAAAAAAAAAGTGAGGAAATAAGAAACATCTAATAAACCTCGCAAAAAAAAACATCAAATAAAATAAATAAACCTTTAAAAAATTCAAATAAAATAAAAAAGGAATTAAGATAGAAAAATAAAATCAGAAGGTATTTTTGTTACCCGTGTCTTGTTTAAATATATGGGCTGAAGGGGTTAAGAAGCCCAATAATGGTGCAGAAAACCCAAAATTACCTTCAATACCCCCAACTACAGTTATCTTAACATTTAAGTCAAGAGTGAAATGCAGTTATCTTAACTGCCATTGGGGGTATTAATTAATTTTGGGGTGTGGGAGAACAATTTTTGAAGCTTAAAAGAGCATTTTCCTAATGGTTCTCTTTTTGGTTAGCCCATCCAGGCAGTCATCTTCGATCTCTAACCTATGTAAGAAAAAGACAAAATAAAAGCTGCATACAATGATACAAGAATACCATGACAAAAAATGACCAGAAAATTGAAGGTTGGTTATTAGGTTAAATTTTTGAGCATGTACATTACAATTAAAATAATATACAAATCTCTTGATTTTTCAGTTCGAACAAAAAAAAAAACCAATGACAACATGTGATGGTTGTCTCATCAATAGAGACTTGGAAGAATTCTATTAAAAAAAAAACTAGAAGAACATGAAACAAAAGTCTAAACAACATGAAATCAAAGTTTGGAGCATAACCACTACGTACCTGGAGTCTGGAGGAGATTAACTTTTAAATAAAATATATTTTGATATATATAATTTTTTGGGTGATCAAAACCAAAACAAACGAAGAAGATATATATTGATCCTGTAAAAACTAAAAAAAAGAAATACATTGATTGCCTTTCCCCTAAAAAAAAAAAGAAATATATTGATTGCCTGATTTCTTTCCATATATTTTTCAAGGAAAATTAATACATTTGGTGTTCGCTGAAGTAGCCATGATTAGCAACAAAATATTCTTTCACCAAATGTATTAAATGCATCAATTCGAATTTTGTCCGAAAAAGAGCCATGAAAACAGTAGGGAAGAAAAATAAAAAAAACTAAATAAATAAATAATTGTAAACGATTTGTATCAAAAGAAATTATAAACGATAAATACAGTTATTGGGGTATTATTTTTTTGACAGAACGATAAATACAGTTATTATTAGTATGAAGGAATTTGTATATGAGAAGAAACAAGAGAGAAAAAAAAAGCTACATTACCATGACAAAATAATCGCCATAAACTGAAGGTTGCTTATTCGCTTGAATGTTTAAACATGTATATATTACAACTAAAACACTGTATTCCCTAAAAAAAAAAACTAAAACACTATATAACACGAAAAAAAAACTCCTTTAAAAAAATGAAATAAAAAAAAACCTAAAAAACATAAAATAAAAATTGGGATCAAGAAGACCAACGCATACCTGGAGAAGATTAAGTGTTGCAATTAGCAGCCCTTCTGAATAAATTTTGCAAAGCATATTCTTTTAAACATGCATTTCTTCTTGCTATCCAAAGCACTTGGCTGGTATGATAAAGCTCTCTTGCAGCTTAATCAGAGTTCCTGGGTATAAATCCAATCCTGAAAATGCATCAATGTTAAATCTCTAAAAGGAGAGCTTTGCTACTTAATGTGGCATACACAGCTCGAAAGATTAGTATTTGCATTTGCATACTGAGGATACTCGGTTAAAAAAATGTGTTTCTACATTTTTACTCGATACTTTGTTCCAAATTGCGACATTATTTCAAAAGAAATAAAATTGGGTATTCTACTTTTGTTTCCCACAATAGTAAAACAAAAATAGTGCGAGCTTACTATTATTTATAAAAAAAAAAATTACTTTTTTTTACAAGAATTACATTTTTGTTATTTTTCAATTTTTGGTATACTAATTCATCCCTTACTATTTAGGAAGATTAAAAAATTAATAAAAGTATTAAATTTATTAACAATTATTATTGTTTTTCTATGTTTATCATTTATAAGAGAGGATGCATGTGTCTTCCTTATGTGTACAAAAATATTTTATGTAATTGAAAAATTTGAAAATGGTAAGATTGTTGAAACTCACACGCACATAACTGCTAACATATTTTTTTTATTATTTTAAGAAGGAATAAATAAATATATGAACAATATTTTGGTCTAAATTTTTTTTGACGAAATGTTAATTTTCGTAAAATTGTTGTTTACTACGGTACATATTTTTAATGGTGAAGCTTTCTGTGTTAAATTTGTTTATGAGTTCCTTTCCCAAACTCCTCCTAACACTAACAACATATCATCTCTTTGATTTGTGTGTGGGCTTGGAATGGTCCTAAAAAATTAGAGTTTATTTTTTGAAATTACTCTCTCCGGTCCTAAATACAAGAGAAGAATATTTTTTTTAAGTTCATTGAATTATTAATGTATTTGAACTATAATATAAACTAAATACATTATTTATTAAATGAACCTGAAAAAAGAATCAACTCTTATATTTAAGACCGGATGGAGTATATTATAGTCGCCTTTTTGGAATGACAAATGATGTTTCTTGCATTTGTTGCTGTAACCAAGACGAAAAAATTACGCACCTTTTTCACGACTATGAACCGGTTAGAAAATTAAGGGATCCATCCTTCAATCGATGAAAATTATTGGGCAATTTCTTGTAGTCTAGGGCTTATGATTTCAATGGAATCTTACTACTATTGATATTTGAGGTACCAATCTTCATTGCTCAAACTTTTTTGTGGTGATGGTTTTGGCCATTAATTTGAAAAGAGCGAAACCTACTTCTTTTTGTGGCAAAACTGATCTTGGTGCAAAATCCACAGCTTAGTGGGGTAGCTTACCCTTACTTTGGAAGCCTAAAGAAAGAAAGAAATGTGTATTGCTTGGCGACCCCCTCAAGACCATTTTTTGAAGTTTAATATTGTCGGTTCTCATTGAGTCTTTAATATATCATCTCCTTGTGGTAGGTTAAATAGAGACTCCACATGTCGTTTTATTATGGGGTTTTATTACAACTTGGGAGCGTTTACTACCATCTCCGTTGAGCTATGGGGTCTCAACCTTGATTTAAAGCTTGCAAGAAGTTTATCCATATCATTCATTTTTGTTGAAGAAGACTGATCAACCAGTGTTAGCCTTGTGTGAAAGGGTATTGCCTTTGTTGTTGCTCTCCAACCTATTCTGGATGATACCTTGCACATTTATAGAGACTAATAGTTGTGTTGATCTTCTAGCCAACTTGTGTCATCATTCCTCTTTTGATTGGACTATTGTGGATTCTCTTCCTCCTCCTTCTCTTAGTCTTAAGTTGTTTATTGTTTAATGGGGTGCAACACTCCTGGGCTTGTTCCTTAGTTTTTTTTTTATTTCCTTATTACATAAAAAGTACTGATTTTATTTGGATCGATTTGCGACTTTTCCTAAATTTTGCACCATTTTACAATTTTGTGTCGCTAGGATAAAACATTCCTCCAAAACTAAGAGTACTTTTGCATATAAGAAGTGTATGTTTGAATTTTAGGCTAAATTACACAAAAGGTCCTTTAAGTTATTTAATTGTAACAAATTGGTCCTTTAAGTTTCTTTCGTACCACTTAGGTCTTTTAAGTTATTTAATTGTAACAAATTGGTCCTTTAAGTTTTTTCCGTACCAATTAAGTCATTTAAGTTATTTAACTGTAACAATTTGGTGTATTTTAGATCTTAAAAATGTAAGTTATTCGGGAACTAAAAGTTACAATTATATAACTTAAAGGACCTACGCGTTACAAAAAATACTTAAAGGACCAACTTGTTACAATTAAATAACTTAAAGGACGTAAGTGGTACAAAAAAAATTAAAGGACCAATTTGTTACAATTAAATAACTTAAAGGAGTGTAATTTAGCCTTGATTTTATTATGGTGACAAAAATTGATTTTGATTGAATTGATTCTTACTAAAAGTAAATTAAATGTAAATGAATTCATGTTTGTATACATTCATGTAATGTGAGATGAATAAATAATTTGACCGTAAAAAATCAATTTTACGGAGTAAAAATTTGTTTATGGAGTAAAAATAATTTGCACAGTGCAATATTCGAACATCCAAAAAATGGAATATTTTAATTGACACACATTTGCTTATACTGATCGGTATGTCTTTCTACAAACTGGACATGTCAACTTCATTGTCAACCAAGGATCAACACAAGCAACATGAAACAAATGACCACAACCAGGAAGCATTCTCAACAAATCAGATTCTTTATAATCCATCAAACATATGGAACAGCAACAACTACTAATCGAATTAATATTATTGCTATTACACAATTTCACTTCAGATAAATATGATAGAGTACTGATTTGATCATTGCTTCTGCACACATTTGTAGTATTTTGATCCAAACGTGGTTGATCAGCTGTTTCCATTACAGTAATTGTGGTTTGGTTGGAGTTTGTGTCATGTCCAAGAGGTTGAGGAGGTTGAGTGGAAGAAGTGGGAATAGTACATAGATAAGAGGCAATTGTAATTAAGATTGTTATCATTATTAGGCACACAAGAAATAAGATGAAATAAGCCATTTTTCTAAACTCTTCATCATGAATGTTCATGTCTACTATCTATACATACACATATATTATGAGATCATTGGTTAATTTTGAGCATGATGATTTTGTTTATATATGCTAATTTCCGTTATGAAAAATCTATTGTGAAGTGACGTTCAGCATTGCCCTTTAAAATAATTCATGTGTTTTCCGTAATGGCAAATCTATATGTCTAATTTTATCTTATGTTGGAGCCTAATTTGTCCTATTGTAATACATAAAAAAAGTCAAATTGTAAGAAAAATATTCTATAATGCTGCTGCGTACCGTTATATATATGTATATATGTGTGATCTTAATTCACAGCCAATATTAATCTAACACGAACTCGCTTTCATCTTTTGTTCTTCTTCCGCTATCGGAAACAGATGGTTTTGGATCAATGTTTTAGTCCGGATTGCTTTTTATCTAAGGGTTGATTAAGGAGTTTTTTTTTTTTATAAAAAAACATTTAAGAGTTGGAGATATATGGTTCAAGTACGGGTAAGAAAAAAAATTAACATATACTAACTTTAAGTACTGACAAGGAGAAAAAACTAACATACTAATATTATCAACCAATTTTGTTCGTCATCTTGGTACGACATCTTTTTATTTTTCTGTCTTATTACGGTGTTTGTTTGATTCAGATTGACAATTTAGTTTTGATCAGTTACACTCAATAGCTTGAGCGTCGACATTACAAATTTGGAAGTATGGATATTCCGATCTCTAATTTTGTCTCATTTTTGTCTTTAATAAGCCAATAAACATAAGAGAATAAATATTCAATATTTTCTTTACCATTTTCTTTTATAAATTTTGAAATCAAATGTAATATTTTAAAAAAATAAAAATGCCAAAGTATTGTTTTCGTTGATCCTGAAATGCATTTTTTTTCTAACTTGTCTTCCATTTTATCTCTATCGTAATTATTCGGTACATGCATATTTAATCTTCTTGTTAACAATTTAAAATAAACATAACTTAAATACACTAAAGTCGCTAATATCATCAAAACTCAATATCACCCAAGTATTTTTCTATAAACTTTCCTTTACATCATAGAGACCTTTGGGCCAATGAGAGATACTCCCTCCGTCCCTATTTATAGGAGTAGTTTACAAAAAAGTTTTGTCCCTAAATATTATATCATATACAAATTCCTAGATGCATTGATTATTCTTTTTTCAAATATACCCCTTATTAATACTATCAATTTGTTTTGGTATATGAAAAGTTAACATTAACTATATATTTAATTAAGGGTAATTTAGTAATAGTCACACCAATTTGAGACAACTTTATTACTCCAACAATTTTTCTTAATACACGTGATTTTTGTAAACTACTCTTATAAAAAGGGACTGAGGGAGTAATAGGTTAAGATAAGACTAATTTATTTGAATGACTTCACCATTCGGCCTTCAAATTAAGTTAAGGGTCATGGTAACAAATGTTTTAAGGGTATTATTTAGGGATTTTTAAAAAAAGAAATTGTGTCTTGAAAATGTAAGTTAAACACATGTAAATGTAATAAATACATAATTTTCTATGTAGAAGTTACAACTTTTGATTGATTAAACAATGTCACATTGACCATTGCTAACATTTTTTCTTTAAGTTAATTGGATTGTACTAGATGAGATTGGCTTTGGACTTCCATGGAGTTTTTGTCCTATCTTGATCACACTTAAATGACTTGAGTTATGAATTAACCAACTTCCATCACAGTTGGTCCACACATTTCATACTTGGCTAATTATCTCCTTATTCATCCCAATTTCCTCCAAGCTCATTGTGATGCTATATTGGGAGCAGGACGTCTAATCAAGATAATTAAACCTACGAAAATTAATTATGATGATGCTAAATAGACGAAGCATCCATCATTGCGGATGCCTTTAAATCAACAAAACCTTTTAGTATTAGGCAAGGGACCATGTGCGTGAGGAGGTGTCGAGAACACCAAAAAGAAGAACAAACAAAATCAAATAAGACATTCATGACCCGAACTTGAACCTTAATATATTATGTCGCCAAAGGTTTAATACTCCACCCCAGAAACAACTTCATATTTGGCCTAACCGTGCTATATCAAACACATACCACCATCACCTTGTGATCGGCGATATGATCATGAGAAAATGTACAAGATTTTATTCAAGTAACCATCTGAAAAATTCATGGAAGATTTATATACAGACACATTGTGTCATGCCCCATACAAAAGCACTACAGAATATAATATGTTGTTTAAAATGAAGAAAAGGCATCAATAAAACATGGCTATATACACACAAAATTAAAGAGTGATTAATTTACAACCTCGTAATATTGAAGGCATAGCTAATAACGAGCTAGGTTGAAGCTAGTGATGATTTTCTACATATGGGACAAGTGGAATGTAACATGAGCCATGGATCAACACAAGCAACATGATAAAGATGACCACAATCAGGAAGTAACCTCAACATGTCACTTTCTTTATAGTCTCCTAAGCAAATAGAGCAACTAATTGAAGTTGAAGAACCATTCTTCTGGATTTGAGAGTATAACAGTTTCGGGTATCCTTCAAAACTTGTGTCGGTATGATGACGAAGTCCTTGTTCCATGATTGAGTCTTCATGACGATGTGGTGGAAAACCGGACAAAATATTGAGAATGTTTCGACTTGGTGAATTACGAAGTCGAACACACGCAACAACTATTGAGAGAACCAAGAATACGAGACCAAATACAAGTATTAAGATATATGTGAACCCATTTGCGTCAAAACCGTTGTTGTTGTTGTGTGGGGGTTCTGAGGTGCCGTTGTTGTGGTTCATCTTCTCGACTAAAAATTTGGAATGTGAGTTTGGAATTGGTTATGCTATGGGTGGTCTTTTAACTAGCTGAAAAGGTTTATAATTAACCATTTATTTGAGAAGCAATTATATATGAATTCTATAGTGTACAACTAAAATAAGTTTTGTATCATACACAAATTAGTTTTCACCACAAAATCAATAAACCCTATTATTATATTAAAAGAGGGGCATTTAGGGTGCAAAAATTACAAATTGGTGCACCATGCAGAAGTTTTTTGTGCACATTGGATCATATTAAGAATACAATATTACAATAGTCTCTCAACACTTGACCAAAAAACTTCATGGCTTTCTCTCTCTATGTCTTTGCTTTTGTCCAACAAGAGTTAAATTTTATTTTTATAAAATAATCAAAAATAAAGAAAAGAGTTCTTTAATCTTCATTATCTCAATCCCAAAAGTTCCAATTTCATCATCATCCTCTTCGTTGTCATCATCTTCTCCTCCATTCACAACAAATTCACATGTTCTTCAATTGAAGATGTTTGAAATCAAAGTTTCAATTCTTACCCATGGATAGTTTAGTGTCAAAATCCCCCTTTTGATTTATTCATCTTGTTCTTCAATCTTCAACTGTTTAACATGATAGCTTAACCCCTACATTAAAAAATAGATGAACCTTTGTCCTTGGATCACTATATCAGTAAAGTGTACAATTTTTTTAATTTTTACACGGTAGTGTATCACATTTCTTTTGCATTAAATCTTGATAACAAAAATCATTAAAAAAAATTAAGATAAGTTGCCCAGAAAAAGAAAATAAAACGGAGAAGATGACCACGGTCCTTGGCAACGGCGGTGGACGGTGGCTCTCCGGTGAAGGTGTCTAGAACGCAAAAAGTAGATCGATAGAGAGATTTCGTGACAGAGAACAAGATCTATTGAAGCCATTAATTTTTGTTTCGTCAACGTTTTTCAATCCGTTAATTTCCATTTCGTCGACGTTTTCCAATACATGTTTCTGGATTTACATTTTCTATATCTTAAAAAGTTGTTCTGTTATCATAGAGGATTTATGTGGAATGTGAAAATGTGATGGTAATGATTTGTTTTTGCTTAATAACGGAGTTCCTTTGGTTTTCTCTGATTTGTTGGTCGTGGAATCAGATATTTTTTTGGATACAGCAGAAGCAAAAGAAGTTTGGTTGATAGTATGGTGGTGGAGGAAGACTGTGTAGATAAAATAGTGTTGAGAGAGTATGATAAGAGTGTGTGTCTCCTTTGAGGTGAAGGTTAGGATACACAACACACTCTTTTTGTGTACCACACAAAAGTTTTATTTTAACCATCAGATCAATCAAGAACATAATTTTACCATGGTCTCTCAGCATCAGATCTCCTTCACTTTCTCTCTCTACCTCATCCTCCTTCATACTCCTTCATCAATCTTCATGTAACCCAGAAAAAAATCCAAAAAAAATAAAAATAAAATAAAATTATCTTCATCAAAATCAAATCATTTTCGCACAACACATAATATCATCATCAGAATCAAACCCAGAAAATCAAACAGCAACAACCCTTCAAACCCATAAATCAAACTTTTTCAAAGTCATAATTCTGAAATTAAACTTTCCTATGCTCCCCCTCCCAGAAAAACCTAATCTTTGTCTCTTCCCATGCGTCTAGCAGCAGTCACATCCTTCAAAAACCAAATAGAATTCAACATCTGACTCAACAAAATCAAGCACTGTTAATTTCATTTCATTGGTTCTAGTGAAGGAAACAAGTGACAGTGGTGCCAAGAACAAAACCCACAAAAAAACGAGATATCAAGAACAAGGGAAGGAAGAATCAGATTCACATCAAGAATCGAAGGAAGAAGGAGATTATCAAGAACGACCCTTTTCTCTTAGAGAAACAAAACGAAATTAATCACATCAACACTATCAGATTCAAATTCAGTTCTTCTACATCTGGGTTGTTCTTCTGCATCCGGGTTCAATTTATTCACATCAAAACGAAATCATAATGGAAATGAGAGAAGGAAAGTGAGTTTTTTTTGGATTTTTTTCTGGGTTATATGAAGGAGGATGAGGTAGAGAGAAAGTGAAGGAGATCTGATGCTGAGAGACCATGGTAAAATTATGTTCTTGATTGATCTGATGGTTAAAATAAAACTTTTGTATGGTACACAAAAAGAGTGTGTTGTGTATCCTAACCTTCACCTCTTTTGATCTAATGGTCATAAAATAATTTGTGCATGGTGCACAAATTTACAATTTGTGCATCTTAAATGCCACCATTAAAAGATGTATGATATAAATGTTAGACAGAGCTTACATAGTTTACTTTTGCGGTCAACGTTTATGTCTTTTTCACAATTCATTTCATAGTACAACAATTTTTTTTGTAATAAGCATTTAATACAACATTAATTAACCTTGATCTTTTAATTTAATACTATTTGTTTGTTGGCTTATCCTTCCGAGTGGCGTATGGGACAGAGGGATATGAATTGATCAAAAATGACTATTTTTTTGTGCGGTGAAAATGACTTTCAATCCTTCAAAAGAATACGACTCTCCATCCCGCAAAAATTGCTATAGCATGTCATCTCACATTAATTAAACGATCTTCTTAGCGAATGTCCTTTAGTATTTTTTTAGCATTTTAAATTAAAAATTATTTTATCTCTGTAAGCTTAACTTATTGGGATATTACATATTATATGTAGGGGCTAGAGTTTGAACTCCGGACACCTCATTTTTTCACATTTTAAACGTGTAAGCTCTAGCCACTAGGCTCCATGACAAAAAAAAATTAAAAATGTTATATTCAAAACTGAAAAAAAAAATTGAGACAATTTTTATTGTAAATATGACATAATATATAAACTAGATTATCTCCTTTTTTTTTCTCCTTCCCAGTAGAAGTAATATACTCCTCCCTTTGATTTTCAAAGTAAGAAACAGTATTCAATTAATTTTAGAGTCTGTTTGACAAGACACAAAAACAAGCTTATGTCTTATAGCTTATAACTTATAAGCTTGTTTGGCAAAAAAAGACCTGTTTGGTAACAGTCTTTTAGTCAGGAGCTTATAGCTTATTTTTCAGACGTTATTTCAAGTAGCGTTTGAGCTTATAACTTATTGTTTTTTCTTCCTCTTTTACCCTTACTATTTTATTTAAATACCAGTTTTATCCCTTTTATTTTATTATAATTTAAAATAAAAAATAAATGTATTAAATATAGGGAATACCAACAATCATACAAAGAGAGATAAAAATGGGTTCTACTGCTTCTTCATTCTCTTTGTATCGTCATTCTCCTTCTCCACCATTCCTCCATTGTTTCTTCTCCTTTCTTCATCCAGCTTTGCGATTTTTCCCCTATTGTTGTTGTTGTTGTTGTTATTGTTATTATTATTATTATTATTATTATTATTATTATTATTATTATTATTATTATTATTGTATGTTGTTCTTGTCTTCATAAAAAATTGAATGATATAAAAATGTCATTTTATGTCATTTTACATCTATTAGCTAGTTGAACCATTAATTTTACCAAACACTTCAATTAGCTTATCAGCCATAAGTCATCAGTCATCAGCTATAAGCTATCAGCTATCAGCCATCAGTCATCAGTCATAAGTTATAAGCTATCAACTAGTTTATCATCTATCTGCTATTTTTGCCAAACAGACCCTTAATCCCTATAGTGATATCATTTATAAAATATTCTTCAATTAATTTAGATTTTATCTTTTAAGAATCTCTTTTATTTATATGATGAAACCGACCGATATTTTAGAAAGTACAATTATTATTCCATCACACTAAAAAAACTAAGTTAATAAAATTACATATTTTCTTAATAAAGTTGAATTATTATTTTTCGTTCATATATGAAAAGGATGATTAATAATCTCTATCAAACGGTAACACAGTATCCTATTTTAAAGTCTAGATATACATTTTAATTGTTTTCAAAGCTAGTCAAGATGTGTTTTTTTTTAAGAAATCAAACTAATCCACCAAAATCAGTATCATGAGAGGAGCATATTTCAAAGTTGTAAGTCAACACCATCTGACCAACCCAAGTGTAAGGTCGTAAGTCAACGCTATCAGACCAACCCAAATAGATTAGTCAAGATATTTATAAAGAATTGTTTTTAAAATCTAGTCAAGATATTATAAAGAATGTGTGATGGACTTATAAATTTATTCATAAATGACAAATATGTATTCAATACTTTTTAAAAAATATAAATATACGAGGTTGAGGGAATGGGAAGGTACATATGGACATCCAACTAAACTGAAAACAAATTAATTAAAGAGTAGATACACGTTTTAGTCTTCAAGAAAAAATATGACACTCAATTTGATCTACGAGAAGAATAAAAGTAGTTTTTAATCATTGGAAGAAAAAAAATCACAACAAACTGGTCTTTGGACGAATCACGGTCAGAAAATAGAGAACTAAATTTATAACAATAACGAAAAAGATCGTATTTTATATCATCATTCTTTTATCCTTTTTGAATTTTATATATACTTCCTCGGTCCTTACTGTCCTTATTATAATCAAAAAAAATCAAAAATCAATGTAGTCATTAATTAGTGTAACTTTTTGAATATTTTTATAAATATATTATTATAAAAAATTATGAAACATTAAATATATCCATTAATATTAAAAAGACAAACATTAAATAAGGGGTAAAAAATTTTTTGAGCAATAATTACACCTAAAAAATTATGATATTTCTTATAAATAGGATCAAAAATTATTTTAAAATTTTTTTTGTATATAGGACCGGAGCGAGTATCTCGTTGTTGTTACAACTTTTATAATTTAGGTTCAGAAGAATTGGAGAAGTGATCGTGACTTCTACTTATAAGTTGAAATGTCAGCAGTTCCAACCTCTATTTAATGACTGCACAGTTCTCCAACAATTGCAATGTTCAGCAATGCAAGCGTACTTCCCACTACATTTCCATAAATTGTCGTTCTTATCATCAACATTATTCGCGACAATAACAAACCCCCGCTAAACATTGATTTAGTCGAAAACAACTTTGTGATGCTTCTAAACCACCGCCATGTCATAGACTTCAAGTCATATTAGTTGTGAAAATATGTTGCGGTGGTTGGTAACTGTCGCGATTTGTTTTTTCATTTTTAAAAAGTTAGATTGTCTTCTTATTGAAATAATGTTTAATATTAACTTTGAATAACTCTATACATAAATCTCCCCTAAAAAAACTATATATAAATCTCATTAATACAACTTAAATACATAAATATATATATATAATTCTTGTCAAAAAAAAAAAAAAATATATATATATATATATAATTATAAAATATTAAAATTAATTCATAATCTATTAATAAGTGACACATTATTCATACACCATCAACTTAAAACTAAAATTATGTAGTTTAAGCACTCAAATCTCATATATGAGTCTGTACTTACAAAACAACTAAATAGAATATTTTAGTTCATAAATTCCAAATAAAAACATTTAAATGGTATGTTAAGACATTGAGATTTCAGATGTACACAATAGTATTTTGTGATATTTTATGTTATCTTTTGTTTTAATGTAGTTGTTGAACTTGTAGATGTAGTTGTTGAACTTACCTCTGCAGAAGTATGGTGACCCATACTTGTTGAAGTGTTTAAGACTTTGTAATCATGGTTAGGTGACAGACTATTATGTTGTCATACTATTCACTTTTTCTGTTTTACTATATATTGTATCTGAAACTTTCTTTTGAAGTAGAATGAAATTATCTTCAAGTTTCTGAAATTACTTTTAGTTCTTACAAATGGTAAACAGAGCTTCTTTGTTCTAAAAGGGCCTGTGATTAAAAATCTGAAACCATTTTTAGAGAGGAACATAAAACCCATTTGGAGAGAAAACCAGGAAAAACAATAAAGAAGAAATTCAGAAAATTCAACTTACTTTCTTGACACCCAACCATTTTTCTTGATGGCTTCAAACAATATTACCCTTCCAGCACCTCCTGTATTTACAGGAAAGAATTATGAAATCTGGTATGTGAAGATGAAGACTCATTTGAGGGCATATGATCTCAGGGAAGTGGTGGAAACAGCTGCTGAACCACCACCTTTGCAAGAAAATCCAACTGTTGCTCAAATGAGATACCACAGTGAGCAAGTTGCCAAGAGAGCTAAGGCTCTTACAATTCTTCACTCTGTTGTGAATGATGATGTTTTCATGAGAATCTCACACTTGGAGACAGCAAAGCAAGTTTGGGAAAAGCTAGAAGAAGAGTTTTTTGGGAATGAAAGAACCAAGCAGATGCAGGTTCTAAATCTCAAAAGAGAGTTTGAAGCCTTGAAGATGAATGAGGCTGAAAACATAAATGATTTCATGATGAAAGTTATGAAAGTTGTGAATCAAATCAGATTGTTGGGAGAACAATTTCTTGATAGCAGAATTGTAGAAAAAGTCTTGGTGGTTTTACCTGAAAGATTCGAATCAAAGATTTCTTCACTTGAAGAATCAAAAGATCTTTCTAAGATAAGCTTAACTGAGCTTACAAGTCAAACACAAGGGAAAAGCCATAGCAACCAAAGGTGAAAAGAAATTTGTTGGAGAGCATTCTGGGAAAGATACAAAGAAGAAGGAAAAATTTCCAAAATGTGGAATTTGCAAAAGAACTAGCCACAAGGAAAGTGATTATTGGTACAAGGGAAAAACACCACCACCATTTCAATGTAGATATTGCAATAAAATTGGGGATATTAAGAGGTTATGTAGGCTGAAACATCAGCAACAAAATCATACTTCTCAAAAGGCAAATGTAACTGAAGCTGAGGATAGTGAAGTTTGGAGGATGGAGACACATGGTTTATTGATAGTGGCTGCATGATAAGTGGCAAGAAATGAATAAATTCATGTCTTTTTACAAGGCTTTTTAGTTACTTGTTTTGCAAGTTATCTTAGGAAAAGCATGAAATTTATGAATAAATGCCAATTATACTTTGTATGCCTTATTCTTCCCAATTTGTGTAGGAAAAAGCAAGTCAGGACTTGAAATTAGCAAGAAATCAATAAGAGAAGAATGAAGAATCTCGCCCAGCGAGCTGATGGCGAGTGAATGGCGAGTTGAGGCAGGGTTTTTCAGGAGATTTCAAAGTTTAAATCGCCTGGCGAGTTGTTGGCGAGTACTTGGCGTGTTCAGGCAGGGATTTTCAGGAGCAGGGGAAGCTTGGTTTCGCTCAGCGAAATATTTATCGCTCAGCAAGATCCCAAGGCGGTTTAATGCTATGGAAGACGTGGCAGAAAGCCAATGGCCAGAAAAGTTAAACTCGCCGAGCGAAGTTAATCTCGTTGAGCGAGATGTCACTTATCTGTTTTAGTATTTAAGCTTTGTTTCAGCTTTTAGGTTAAAAAATTCAGAGATTATTAAGCTTTTATTAAGAACATATTTTAGAGTTTTTAACCAAAGAATAGGGCAAAAAGAGGTGCACTTCAAAGGACAAAAGGGATCAAGTTTAGATCACCTAAGGGTTTTTGAGAAATCAAAGCTTAGCCATGATCTTCATCTTTTCTCCAACTTTTGTATTGTTGACATGAAAATGATCAACTAAATCTCCTTTGTTGGGATTAGAGGTAATGAATCAAGCTAGATGTAATCTTTTGATCATGTAAATATATGATTCTAGTGTTTTATATCATATTGAAATTTATTCTTGTTATTCAATCTTATGTATGATTTAGTGTTATTGAAAAATACCTTTAAATCTAAGGTTAGAATAATTTTCTATTAAAACAAGAGTTCTAGACATAGAGTTATGTTTTGATAATCACTTAAAGCATCAAGACTTAATGCTATTGGATCATTTAATAGATTGAGAAATCATCGATTAAACGATACGATTGATCTCACAACATTATTTAGACATAAATGACGTTGTCGAGTGATGTGTGATAATATCGTTAAAAAGGGATTAAAACTAGAATCCGTATTTATATGATCATTAGAATATTGTCGATGCTTGATTTATGAACTTTGATTCTGACGCTTGTATGCCCTATTACTCGTCGTATTTATTTATATTTTAAAGTCGAATAATTTTTAGTGAACAAACGATAAAACCCTAACTTAAAATGATAATCGATGTTGAATGGTTTAAGGTATCGCGCCAATTCATGTGGAGACGATCCTAAAATACTCACGTGTAGATAGGAAAATGTAATGTGAGAGAACTTGCATCACTGCACGCAACACATGACTAGCAAACCAGAACTATTTTTGGAGCTCAAACCCGCTGCAGGATCTATAAAGATTGGAAATGGAGAGAAAGTTGCCATCACAAGTAGAGGAACAGTGAAAATTCACACTGCAACAGGTATTAAATACATTTCTGATGTACTTTTAGTTCCTGAACTTGATCAAAACCTGTTGAGTGTGGGCCAAATGATGCAAAAAGGCTATTGTTTGTTATTTAAAGAAGGAAGTTGCGTGGTAACTGATGTTAATGGTCATGAATTATTTGAAGTAGATATGAGAAAAAGAAGTTTTCCTATTAACTGGAATTTAGTTTCTGAACATGAATGTAAAATGAGTAAGGCTGAACTTGATTCTAAGCGTTGGCACAAAAGATTTGGCCACTATAATTTGAAATCTATCCAGTTTGCTCAAAAGCATGAGTTAGTCAAAGACTTGCCCAATATTCAAACTTGTTCAGAGGTGTGTGAAGGTTGTCAACTTGGTAAGCAACATAGGTTGCCTTTTCCAAGTTCAGCAACATGGAGAGCAAGTGAAAAACTTGAATTGGTTCACTCAGATGTTTGTGGACCTATGAATACTACTTCACTCAATGGAAGCAAGTATTTTATTCTTTTTATTGATGATTTTACAAGGATGACTTAGGTTTATTTTCTAAAACAGAAATCTGAGGTTTTTTCTGTTTTTAAGAAGTTTAAGGTCTTTGTTGAAAATCAAAGTGGTTGTTTATTGAAGAAACTCATAATTGACAACGGGAATGAGTATACTTCTGCAGAATTCAATAAATTTTGTGATGATTTGGGTGTTGAACGTCAACTTACAGCCAGCTACTCGCCTCAACAGAATGGAGTTTCTGAAAGAAAGAATAGATATGTCCTTGAAATAGCTAGATGCATGATTTTTGAGAAGAAATTGACAAAGTCCTTCTGGGCAGAGGCAATAAACATTGTTGTCTATCTCCAAAATCGACTTCCTACAAAGGTTGTAGAGGGGATGACACCTATTGAGGCTTGGGGAGGCATCAAGCCGTCTATCAAGAATCTAAAAGTGTTTGGTTCTCTGTGCTACACTCACATACCAGATGTGAAAAGAAGCAAATTGGATTAAAAGGCTGAAAAAGGAATTCTAATAGGCTATAGCTCAAAATCTAAGGGCTATAAAGTTTATGGAATTAATTCAAATAAAATTTTCATTAACAGAGATGTTAAAGTGGATGAAGATGCATATTGGAATTGGGAGACCTCTCAAGTTGATAGAGGTTCAACTTTGCCTTCTCTCGAGAATACAAATGAAGATCAAGATGAAGAAGTTGATGATGACTTTGCTGTAAGAGGTACCCGACCTCTTTTAGAGATTTATCAAAGATGCAATAGTGATGTCCTTGAACCTACCAACTTTGAAGATGCTAGTAAAGTTGAGGAATGGTACCAAGCTATGAAAGAGGAGATGGACAACATTGAAAAGAACAAGACATGGCAGCTGGTTGACAAGCCTAGAAACAAGAATGTCATAGGAGTGAAATGGGTCTATAGGGTAAAGATGAACCCAGATGGATCCATCAACAAATACAAGGCAAGGCTTGTTGTCAAGGGCTATGTTCAACAATCCGGGATTGACTACACAGAAACATTTGCACTGGTAGCAAGGATGGATACTATTCGAATTCTTGTAGCGTTGGCAACACAAATGAAGTGGAAGATTTGGTATTTAGATGTCAAATCAGCATTCTTAAATGGAAACCTTGATGAAGAAATTTATGTTGCTCAACCTGCTGGTTTTTTGGTAAAAGGGAAGGAAGACAAGGTGTATAAGCTTCATAAAGCTTTGTATGGGCTGAAACAGACCCCTAGAGCTTGGTACAGCAAAATTGATAGCCACTTTCTTAATCAAGGATTCAAAAGGAGTGAAAATGATGCAGCTCTTTATGTAAGAAGATTGTTGGATGGTGGTTCCTTAATTGTCTCTTTGTATGTTAATGACTTACTAGTAACAAGCAATAATCAACAAGAAGTACATCAACTTATGGAGAAGATGAAAAACCAGTTTGAGATGTCCAGCTTAGGGGAAATGAACTATTTTCTCGGCTTGGAAGTGCATCAATCTGAGAGTGGAATTTTTTGAATCAAGAGAAGTATGCTCGTGAAGTTTTGAAAAGGTTTAAAATGGAAAGTTGCAAATCTGCTCCAACTCCTTTGGTGTGGAATTTGAAACTCTCAAAGGAAGATGAAGCTGAAAAAATTGATGCTTCTCATTATAGAAGTTTAATTGGAAGTCTACTTTATCTTACTTCATCTAGACCTGATCTTATGTATGCAGCAAGCTTACTCTCAAGATTTATGCAGAGTCCTACCAAGACACATTTTGCTGCAGCAAAGAGGATACTTAGATATGTTAAGGGTACTACTCAATTCGGAATATGGTACAAGCCAAGTGAAAATGGAAGTTTGTTAGGCTATGTTGATAGTGATTGGGCTGGAAATACTGATGACATGAAGAGTACTACAGGCTATGCTTTTTCCTTAGGCTCTGGCATGTTCTCATGGAACTCGAGGAAACAAGGAATTGTAGCTCAATCCATAGCTGAAGCAGAGTATGTAGCCGCAGCTGCAGCAGCAAACCAAGCTATTTGGTTGAGGAAAATACTATATGATTTGGGGATACAACAGCTGGAAGCAAGTGTGATTTATTGTGATAGTAAATCAGCAATTGCTATTGATGAAAATCCAGTTTAACATGGAAAAACCAAGCATATTCAAGTGAAGTTCCATGCCATACGCGAGGCTGTCAAAAATCAAGAGATCAAGCTTATTCATTGTTGTTCCGACTCACAAGTTTATGATATATTGACTAAATCTCTTCCAAGAGCTAAGTTTGAAAAGTTTCGAGGATTGCTTGGAGTGTCCATCCAAAATCTCAAGGAGGAGTGTTAAGACATTGAGATTTCAGATGTACACAATAGTATTTTGTGATATTTTATGTTATCTTTTGTTTTAATGTAGTTGTTGAACTAACCTCTGCAGAAGTATGGTGACCTATACTTGCTCGAGTGTTCAAGACTTTGTAATCATGGTTAGGTGACAGACTACTATGATGTCCTGCTGTTCACTTTTTCTGTTTTACTATATATTGTATCAGTAACTTTATTTTGAAGTAGAATGAAATTATCTTCAAGTTTCTGAAATTACTTTTAGTTTTTACATGGTCTCTTGTAATGTTGTTCAATGGTGATCAGAATGGTAACTAATCGCAGATGAACTTTTTCCAGCTCTTCCCAACTCTACAACAGTTGCATGAAAAAAGATGAAAGGGTTTGAGTGATGATGTACGGTGTGGGGAGCAATGACTTTTACAGATTATTTGGTCACACACTTATAAAAATGTACATCGTATAATTATTTAAAAAATATTTATTTTTTCTTCATTTTGTCTTTTTTGCAAGCGTGTCCAAAAGATGTGACCAAATCTTTTTATCCTTATAAGAATTATCGTTCCATTAGCTCCTTAACTTTTGTCGAGCTTCTACTCAATTATATGTAGTTGCCAAGAGTGTAACTTCAGAAAGAGGAGTTGGGATTGGCAAGTTTCGTCGACAGAGGGGACATGAAAGGTTTAACCTAAACCATGCAGCAATACACTCCTTATGAAAAAAGTGACCACAATCAGGTAAGGAGCGCAACCACTCTGAATCTCTATAATCTCCCAAACAAAATGAGCAAATGAGTGATGTTGAATCATTAGGCTTATGATTTCTTCCTCACGTACTTCAATATGCACTTCAGTAGTATGTTCTCTGTTAGAACTGATGCCACTAGATTGCAGCCTGTTTTGCCAATAACATGAAAATAGAGACATGAACATCATCACGAGGGTAATGGCAAATGATAAACCAATAAAATAATATACTAATATATTTGAGTTTTCTGAAGGGTTGTCAGAATTAATGGAAGTGTTGATCATGGTTTTCTATGTGTTGGCAGAATTCAAATTCTATGAAAAAAGAATCAAAGGAAGGATACAAAAGTATATAATTTGAAATGAAAATAAAGAAAGTTATATATTAATTGAGTGGGTGAATTTGTTATATCTTGGTGGGGGTAAATATAGATAAAAGGAATAAAATGTCAACTTGGTGTGAATGCATCTGTCATTTTATTTAACCTCAAGTGTATATTCAAGCTAAGTTTGTGTTCTATGTTTAAATTGGTTGGATTCAAATTGAATTGTATTTCTGATCAATGATCATGCCATCTAAATAGAAAAATTGCACCTCTTGACAATAAATTCATGGCCTAATATAACAAAATGCTGTTCCATGCATCTCACCTAAGTTGTTAACACGGCGTGAATCATGGAATAAATATTCTTTTGGGCCTCCTAGATTTTGTAACCAAATCCCATGTTCTAGAGGAAACCTAACAGGAAGTCTTACACATGTCACAAATATTTGGTCACACTATTTAAACACACATATTTTTTTGTCAAATAGCCTAGTGACTAGAATCTCACCATTTTAAGATGAATAATTGGAGGATTCGGAGTTCGAATCGAACCTTATATATAATGCAATGTCTCTGCCAACTAAGTTATGCTCACGGAGACAAACACACATATTTAAAATAAATTGTACACATAAACAACATTTTTTTGTCAAGTATTCTCACACCCACAACCCCACCAAACTTATGTTACACACTTTTTTTTTAAACTTCTAAACCAGAACTTTGGTAAATTGAAAGTGCCGGTATGAAGGTGTGTACGAGAACTCTGTTTTTTTCTTCTTAAATGATTGACTTATAGTGATAGACAAAATCGAATAATTTATATTTGACGGTAAGTTGATTTTTAGGAACACTGTATTTAACGTTCACTTTTTTATTGGATGAAATCATTGTGAGACTCATTTACAAAGGTTGAGATTTTTCAGGTTTAATTCTAGTGACAGACATAATCCTTTGGTAGTGCTTTTTGAGACCAATGTTTTTTCTACCATGAACAGGAACACTATTTTCTCATCCTAAATTTCTTCTATCATAAAAAATAGAAGGCAAAAATCACAAATTAAAAAATAAGGGATCAAAATCATGATTGAGACAATCACCGTCCATATTGATTGCATCCAGTAACAAAGGAAGTGTTAAATAGTGTGTTGTACTCTCTTGAGAGAAGTGAAGGACAATCTCTTTCCAACACTCTCTGTAACACTCCATATTTTATTGGGTAAATCTTTATTGAGACTCATTTACAAAGTGTGAGACCCACGTTGATTTCGCTCAATAATAGAATGAGTGTTACCTATGGACATGTGGTTTATGGTGATGGATTATGTTTGTCACCAGAAGTAAATCTGAAAAATGCGTAAACTTTAAGTATTTCTAATTTTCTTATTCATTATTATATTTATATTCTATACTTAAAAGAATCATAATTTGCATTGATAAACGGAAAAATCTTTACAAACACTTTTCATATTTATGATTGGACATTTGAAACTTGACCAGAGTGTCCCAACAAATTTAGGATACTCGACGGATAAATTCAGCTTGTAATGTAAAAGATGCATCCCGTTCATAAACAATTTTTGAAGACATATTACATCTAATACTTTCAAGTTTTCAACACATCCATCTCATGTCTAGGATTTGTCGTCTTGAGCATAATACGAGCTTCTCCATAACAGATGGTCCAACGAGTTTTGAATAAGTTTGGATATCATTTTAGAATTCGGATTGATCATAACTTAATTCTACAAACTCGACTTGTATGATAAGAGGAAAGTATGATACTTCTAAATTATTTTTGTCATGTCATATCTAATGTGGGACTTTTAACATTGAAGAATGAACATCTTGGAGTGTGAATTGGATGGTTTAATATATAGTAGGTGGCTCAACATAATTAGGATATTCTCTGATATCTTTATAAAAATTGGGCTAAGTCTAACTGAATCCAGCAAAACAAGCTTGCAAGTTGAGGGGCATAGTAAGAATGTGAAATTAAAATCATGGTCATTGTAAAATCACGATCATTGAAAATTTAAACTACAAATCAATGGCTAGTATTACATTGGGGTATGATACAAAAATTCTATAATTTGTGTATTTTAAATGTCACGCTTTATTGGGTACACAAGTTAGAGAGCATGGGACATTCTATGATTAGAAAAATTCTTAAGATTTCATATTAGCCATTGTTGTAGCTTATAATTTCTCTAGGTCAGTGGTTGAATCCTAGGGGCATATTTATCTCTATCCTTTTACAACTGACTATAGCTAATTATGTAAAAACATGTTCTAACTAAGCATACAAGATTCATATTGCATTGATAGTTTCATATCCCTTAAAGCTTTTAAATTGCATCATGATGTTGTAATTGCGAACATTGATAGTTTCATATCCCTTAATGTATTGTGATCGTTGCAGTTTAAATTTATTGTCTATATTATAATTTGTTCTTATTTTAGAAATTTCAATTCATTTGTTTTTTTCTCTAAAATTTCATATCTTTCTTATTACCAACTGTCAATCACTTTAATATATCTCTAACCCTTGAAAATATTCTCTAAATCCATGATATAAAGAAAGATTGGGAAGATAGAAAAATAATGTATTAGCATTATATAGACCGTTGCAGTCCAATGTTGCTGTTACACTCACTACATTGTGACTGTTGCAGCGTTACAGTGCAAATTTTTCTATGTTACAACATCACAATTGTTGTCTATGCTGTAGGCTTGGCCGCAAGTGTAATATTAAATTTGTAAGCATACAAGATTCACATTCAATTTGTAACACTTTATAGAGCTTCTACTACTCAATCATGTGTAGTTACTAAGAGTGTAACTTCAGCAAGAGGAGTTGGAAGAGCTGTTGGGAGTGGCGAGTTTCGACACAGGGGACATGAGAGGTTTAGCCTAAACCATGTACAATACACTCTTTATGAAAAAAAGTGACCACAATCAGGCAAGAAACGCAACCACTCTGAATCTTTATAATCTCCCAAACAAATTGAGCAAATGTGTGATGTTGAATCAGCCTTATGATGAAACTTGACTTGTGAGTACAACAAAACGGGGTAACTATTCAGAATGGCATCTTCGATATTAATCACTTCAGTATCTCTCTCCGTCCAGATCACGGTTCTGTTAGGATTACTGTTGTTGCTGCCTCTAGATAGCAGCCTGTTTTGCCAGTAACATGAAAATAGAGACATGAACATCATCAGGAGAATTAAGGCTAATGACAATCCAATATAATAATATGCTAATGCATTTGAGTTCTCTGAAGGATTTTCAGAATTAATGGAAGTGTTGTTCATGGTTTTCTATATGTTGGGAGAGTTCAATTTCAATGAAAAAGGAATCAAAGGAAGGATACAGATGTTTATATTTTGGTAGCCATGTATTGTAACTAGCAAGGTGCAAACAAAGATAGAGAAAAGGAATAAAATGTCAACTCGAGGGAGTTGCTTTGTGGTGATGGTAGAGTCAGTGGTGTATGCATTATGTATGCCTGCCTGATGCTTTTCGAGTCAACAGCTGGTGTAGGTTAAATGTATTATGCGTCTGTCAATTTTTTTAACCCCAATTGTCTATTTAAGCTAAGTTTGCATTGTATGGTTCTGTTTCACCACATATCTAAACAATGTTTAAATGTGTCGGATTCAAATTGAAGTCTATCTCTGATCGTGGTCCGATAACAAAGTGTTGTTCCATCCAACTGAGCTACTTAAACAGGGTGTGAGTCATGATGTCTCGTGACCAACAAAAGAAGGGCGTGAATCATATTTGAACTCTCTGATTGATAATAATAACTCCATTATGGGTCCGTTTGGATTAGCTT
The DNA here is from genome assembly GCA_018208015.1 of Medicago ruthenica. Lineage (NCBI taxonomy): Eukaryota > Viridiplantae > Streptophyta > Magnoliopsida > Fabales > Fabaceae > Medicago > Medicago ruthenica. Next base: position 21,895,864 of record CM031371.1, on the reverse strand, counting down.
ATTTTAGAGCTTATATAAAATAGCTTATGCAAATAAATAAGTTTTTATGTATTATTTATAAGTTTTTAAGATAGTTTATGAAAAAACAGATTATGAAGATACAATTTTTGTTAGTGAGAGCTTATAAATAAAAATAAAAGTTAATTTATTTACATAAGCTATTTTTCATAAGCTCAAAATAAGCTCAAACCAAACGGGGCCTATATGGCAAAACACTAGTTTTTTTTTTTGTTGATAAAATGGCAAAACACTAGTTGCTGTTTATGTCACATTAGATTTGACATTTCTCACCCTTACTCGCCAACCATATTAAGAATCATATATGACTATAAGAAGTTGTATGAATTAACGATTTTTCTGGAATGGCTGTTGTTACTGGCTTTAACCTAAGGAAAAGTATTCTTGTTGACCCAATTAGCTTTAAAATTTTGAGTAAAGAACAACTTGGCAGGAAGAGGGTTCTTTTACACGCGAACTGTTGCTAAGGAAAAGGGTTCTTTTACAGTATATTATAGCACCATAATTATATTTTCAACTAGTAATTTTATACACGACTTACAAAAATATTAATTATTTGTTCTTTAAAATTGAAATAAAAAGGCCATTTTCTTTAGTCGTTGCAGGACCGGAAATTCAGATACGACCAAAAAACAACAATCGTGGTAAATTCAATGTACAATCATACAAAATCAAATCACCCGTACTTCTGTTGAAATTTCCTGACGATTTATCACATTCAGGGTTTAGATAATACTTAAATAAATTATTAAATGTGAAAATTTATATCAGGATTCAGACAATAAAATTGGTATGAACAAGGTTTACACATAGTTTACTCTGATCATAAATACTTAGTTCATAAGTGTTTGCCAAGCATCGATAATAAATTTCCTTCTTACAAATAATGCCAATGAAATCACAGTATTAATCAATGTTGTCAAGTTCTGCACAACTTTACAAGGTCTTGCTTGTGTATGCACCTGCTACGCCCATGAAATAAAAAGCATTTTTAACCGCGTAGGGATGCCCGAGGGACAGCAGGTAAACCCAGTTCATCTTCAGTCTGTCAGTAACAAAGTAATCAATCAGGAAAAAAACCACTACGCGACATTAAAATAAAATAAAAACAAAAAATAGAGTAATTTATTACTACATAGTTCAGATTATTCTATTAAACAGCATCAGGAATAACTTGGCAGGAAGAACTAATAGATCACACAAAAGAGGCATTGAGCAACTATACAAAGGCTGACAACTAATAATGATGATGAATCCTTTCAATAATCAAATGAACATATAATTCAAGTGTACAGGATGTAGCCACATCCTTAGATTTACACAATCAGAATGCATGCACATGTTACATATGAGAATACAGCTGTGAAAAAAAGGCACCAAGTATAGGCGGCTTATTCATTATAACGAAGAAAAAGGCAGATGAAGTGTTGAACAAGCCTTCTACTTTCCAGTTTCTTATTTATTTAATTCAACTATAGCCAGTTGAACAAGACTTGCTTCAATTTCTAGTAAATCTTGTTTGATAATCTTCTAAATTATGATTCCTACATTTTTCTTTCAACCTTCAATTGACAGAAAACGAAATTTAATAATCTTGGACAAATTTGTCCAGCACCTAAACAGCCTTAGCTATCATCTTTTCCTCACCACTTTAGAAACCAAAACCAAATTCTTTTATAAAAACTTTCAATCCAATTACAAGCATTGCTTCACAATCTAATTACCTAGATTTCTATAAAAAAAAATTGAAAAACATCTTACTAAGTTAATCCCTTCTCAAGTGGAAATCAGTAACCGATAAACATACTTCTACCAAGATGTAGCCAAAATATCTCTATAAAGACACAATCACCTGTTTTAAGTTTAACACCATATTGTTGCAAATTGCAATGAGACTTATGCAAGAACGTTTTCCCTTAAGAACCTCATTTTAAGTATAGTTAGAAATTGTCGTAACAAAACAACAAAAGGAAAATGAATTTTCATATTGATAAAATAAAATAAGATCAAAATACTATACTTGGGCATTGGCTCTGCCATGTGGCACTGCTGTTTGTCCTGTTGGAGCTGAAGGCAAGTTAAGCTCCGAGTCAAAATCAGACTCTTTATCAGGTTGGAGGTAGGAGGGGACTCCTTCAGATTCATTTTCCATGTCTGCTTCCAGCGCATCAAGTTCTGATATTCCAAAACAAAACCAAAAAAAAAAAAAAAACAGATGATTAAAGACCCTTCATCACCAAAAAAGGAAAAGTATCTTCCTTAAATGAGTGTTCATTCCCTAAAAGTGTATAGTGACTAGTTGCATGAGCATCTGCAGATTATACACACGCCTTTTAAGTTATGTCCAAGTAGAATACACCACTGGTCTTGAAATTTATACAGATGTTATATATTATGCAATCCATATCCTATTCTTATATAAGGCAACAAACTCAAATCATACAAATGCAATAGACCCCATCTTTAATCTATTACTCTGGCTTAAAGGAGTGTTCATTCCCTAAAAGTGTATTGTATATTACGATGCATCCAACCCACAAATGAAAATGAAAATGAAACTGATGAAACTTCACTTAGAACATTGTCGGTCTTTTCATTTGAACCAGGATTCATAACAAGTAAAATAGCAATCATATTTCATTAAGCAGTGTTGTTAAATAGCGGCTATAGCGCTATTGCATAGCGGAATTTGAACAAAACGCTATTGTTCTGCAATATGCTATTTAGAGCAAAATATTGTGAATAGAGGCTATAACGGTGCTATAGCACTGTTCTATAGCGGGATTTGAACAAACCGCTATTTTTCGCGATCCGCAATTGATAACACTGTTAAAGAGCAACAAAATCTCACAGTCATACAGTTACTCAACCCGTGCAGCCATGTTAGTTAGGAGTTTTCAAAAAGGTGTCTAACATACATCTCAAAAGCTTAAACAAAATATTAACTTACCACCCATAAGATCCTCCTCGTCAATGTCATCGGGAACACTATAGCTTCTACCCAAAGTCTCTTGGATTTCATTACTTACATCCATCAGGTCCATCATCTCATCTTGCAAGTTCTACAAATTCAATCAACGGTAAGACCTAAAATTCTCGATGTTAGCTAGATAAAAGCTATAAGAAAAGGAGACAATACATACATCAATGTCTTGGATCTTCACAGTTTTCATCATTCCCTTCAAATCCTTGTTGGCAGACTTCAAAGCTGACATCTAAAAACAAGGAGGGGTGGGGGAAGGAAAGAGGAATTTGTGAGCAAATGAACTCAAATTTTAATCTATTTGACGAAATATTCTTCAAGATCATTCATTTTCTGAAAAGATAAATATATACTAGAATGTTATAATGGAACTATAATGCATAGTGAATAACATCGTCATAAAGAGAACCCTCCCAAATTACAAACCATTCATCCCCTACCTCTCATGAGGTAGGCAGCAGACTCCAAACAGGGTACAGACAAAGCTCCGCCTCGAACCATGACCCTTAAAGCGCTACCAAGACAAACGAATGTTTTATAGTGAATATGGTTACCCCAGTCAATTTCACTCAATATAAGCATACAATTTGCATTGTCAAATTTATAGAAACTTTTGAATTATTACGAACATCCAAATAATTTGTATCTATTTGTATTTAAAAAGCGGTGAAAATCCAAATCATAAATCATGAAACAATGTGGCACAGTATTGCACAAGGCTCCTATGGTCCTACCACTGAAGGGTCTAGAAAAGATCAAATGAACAGAGCCACATCCCACTAGTAAGGAGGCTGTATTCCTGATCTGTGACCACAAGACAACAAGGAAGGACTTTCTTGTCAAGGCCTCTCACGCTCCGAATAAAATCATAAAACAAAAGACACAAATTGCAAAAGTTTCCCCATTCAAAAACCACAGAGCTGAAAGCCTCCAATCTTATGAATAGTTATCAGAGAGGGAGGAATGAAGTTATGCCATAAATTATTTGATTTAATAAGTAGAAAAAACAATTATATTATGTCTTCTATTATGAATTAAACCATCTTCATATTCTTGTACAAATAATGATGGTATACAGATGGATATATGAAAAGCATTCAATACAAGGACCACAAAGAAAACTATGCTCTTGGAAACATACAGTTTGTTGAGCATCTTTAATTCCCTCAGCAGCAAATTGAACTTGATCAAGATTGAATGTCTGATTGTACAGCATGTCACGTTGACCTTCATACCTGACCAAAGGCAAGTGCATTGCTATATGAAAACAGCTATATAACATTCACTTCGTGCATAGTTTCATGCTACATGAATACATTATAAATTATTCACTTCGATTAAGTCCAACTTCCAACATATTGAAAAGTAAAAATGCCAACTACTCTTAATAGCTACCAATAGCTTTTTAAAGTTGAGGAAAATTATTAGCTGCATGATAAAGCAGTCGGGCGTATTAAAAGTAAAAATCCTAATTATTCTTAGTATGAGTGACCAATTGCATGACCATTTACAGATTATTATACCCATACCTTTTAATGTTATATATTATGCAATGCATATACCCATACCTATTCTTATATAAATTAACAAATTCAAACCTTCCAAATGATTCGCATCTTTAACCTATAACTCTGGCTTAATCATTATGACTATTAAACGATAAAAAAAAAAAAACTAGAAGCATACAAAGAACTCGGTACTCACATTCGCTTCTGTTTAAGAACCCGCATGGCTCTAGCTTTAATAGCTTCCTGAGTAGGACCAGCTCTTGTTTTCTTAATCTGTTCTTTGTATCTATTGAGTTCAACATCAAGCTTCTTAATCTTCTCATCAACCGTATCACCTCGTTTGGTAATCTGCAATAATCAACAACAAAATTAGGAATTAAAAAAGCCTAAATTCAAAAATAGAAACCGAAATTGAATAGATCTGAGAGAGTATGAAGAAACCCTAGCGGCGATTGAATGAAGATTACCCTTTCGTTGGCATCTTCAATGGAAGGAGGGGGTTCCTTTTTCGCTTTAACACCGAAGACTCTCTTCATCGTTCTTAACGATTCAATAAGTTTGTAACTCCTTTGAAAATTGAAATTGAATCGTGTGTTTGTGAGAGAAAGAGATGAAGAATACGATGAAGGTTTTGAATTTAGGGTTTTGCTTTGCTTAACGCGGTGACGATGATAATATTCAATTCAACACGACGGAAACTTCCACAAAAAAATAACCGATATTTTATTTGATTGCACGATTATTATTTGATTCTGTTTTTTTTTTTTTTTAGAAAATTATTGGATGTTGGTGTTCCCACATGTTAGTTTGCTAGGAAACAGTCATAGGGATGGCACTCCCTCCGTAAAATTTTTTTAGAAAATTATTATTTGTCCTAAACCTAAAAACTATTTAATTAAGTAACCACTCCCTCCTGTTGGTGTAAAATTTTTTAGAAATATTTTGAATGTTTTTATTTGGATAAATACTGCAATTCGTACTATTTTATGAGTTGATTTGAAAACTTTTGGACCATAGTTTTATTTCAATTGTGAAATTTTTAGTGTTTTTCATAATTAAAGTGCGGGTATGGGCACTTAGGTACCCATAGGGTATGGGGAAGGACACTAAAATTGTTACCCACGAGGGTAGGGGCTCGGGTACGGGTATTTTTTACAGATGCGGGTATGGGAAAGGGCACTGTAGTACCCTACCAAGAAATTATCTATATAATTTCATTGGCAGTTGAGTTAACTATCGTCGACTTGCTTCCATCGGCAGTTAACCATCGTCCATGTCATCAGTTGTTAACTTTCGTCGCTGGTATCGGTTGCCGTTGCGATAAATTATGCAGACAGCAGGTTCTGTTTTGGTCATCAAGTCAAATTTCGACCTATTTATTACCTGTAATTCAAAACGACAATTCCAGAGGCAGTACAAATCATACACCAATTATAATCTGTTATAAGCAAGAACAATACATAATCTTTCACAATTGACCAAAATGAAATTAATTCGACATTTTGTTAAAATTACATGAATGTTTGAAATTCAACAAAACATAAAGGGTGTTTGAAATTTAACATAAAGGGTGTTTGTAATTTAACATAAAGGATGTTTGAAATTTAACATGAATTGGGGGTTTAGATTGAAGAGGATAAAAAAGGTGATGATGGAGTAGTGAGTAGGAGTAGGTTGTTGTAATCAGCAATATTAGGATCGCAACGGCAGTTAACTGCCGCTGAATTCAAAACCGGCGGTAGTTAATTGCCACTGAAACCAAACTTGCGACAGTTAACTGCCGATGAGGTTAAATGCGTAATTTTCTAGTGTTTCTTAACATTATGTGATCTGTCAACAACAATTTTCAAAATTATTTTATTCGGTTAGTTACTATTGCAAAACAGAATATGCTCTTGGGCTAACTATTTTCTGCCAAACGTGTTTTCCTTTTCTTTTTACACCCCCTACTATATATTACTCCCCCCGCTCCTTTTTAAGTGTGTTTAACTATGGATTTAATGTTCCTATTTAAATGTCGGTTTGGTATTTTAAAATTACAATTTGTCAATTATACTTATTCTCAATTACTCTTATCTTTTTCAATAAAACTAATTAATTTTATGTATTTGGAAAACTAAAGTTTGTTTTTTTAAAACGCCATGTATTTGGAAAACTAAAGTTTTTTTGTTAAATAAAGATTTTTTTATGTTATCTTCGACATTCAAATTTATGTCACATCAATCTAGTATTGGTTGAAACCATAGTTAAAGCCTTAATTTTGATTAAAGAAGTTCAAAGAAAGTTAAAATTTTCTTAACTTTTGATTAATGTAAAGTTGGAATAAATTTTTTTAAGGGGGGAAGTTGGAATAGTTTTATTTTGCTTTACAATTATTAAAAAATTAGTGTACAATATTTAGATTATTGATAATTGTTTGATATTAGAGAGAGATAAAGTGTGTGCAAAAAAAATGTTGGAGAAAGAGAGGGTAACTAACAATTGTTTGTCATGAGAAAAATATAAGACATTAAATTTATTGGAACGAGATATTTTCTGCAAAAAAACAAAAAATAGGAATTTAATGGTGGATTAAATGAGAGTATAATAGGAAAAAATGTGCAAAAATCCACTTCTTTAATTTGGTGTTACTATTTAAAAACAACACTTAAAAAGGAACAGAGAGAGTAGATATTAAACTTGTTTATACTGGTATTATATAGTTTTTTTAAGGATGGTATTATATAGTTATTAAACTCTTTCAAAAATCATTTAAAATGATAGTAATGGAACATGTTGGTAAATTTGTTTACTACTCCATTCGTTTCAAATTATACGACATTTTGGACATTTTACACATATTAATAAATGTAATTAATTTTGTGAGAGAAATAGAGAGTGAATAGGCATTTTGGTTCTCAAATTTGCATGCATCGGTTAATTTCATCCCTCAATTTTTCGAAAGAGCCAATACGTCCCTGAATTTTATAAATGTCAATCAATTTAGTACCTTCGTCAAGTCTCGCCGTGGAGTTCCAAGTCAGCTTCCACGTGTACAGGGATGAATTTGATCGAAAAAATTTGAATTTTTTTTTTGGACTTTTTTTTAAAAAAAAATGAAAGTCAATACAAATTGTTACACTGTCAAATCGATCTCTGAATTATTCATTAAAAATCAAGTTGTTCCCTGAATTATGTCACTCACTATCAAATCGATCAATGAATTATTTATCTTATCTATCAATTTAATCCTTGATACTGTCAAATAAATTCTAAAAACCAAAAGAATGCGAAGAATTTTATTCGATTCCATCTCACTTATGTTAAACCTTGCTCAAACTCTTCTTGTTTGGTTATGCCGTTTTAATCCTACCGTAATTAAATCAAGTACATGTTCTTCATTTTCACCACATTTCACATTTATTTTTAATTATTTCGTGATCTCACTCGTTTTGAATTTCATGATTGTTCATGTAATTTTGTTGAGTAGTTGCTATGAAAAGGATTATACTTTGTGTGTTGTTGAATATTTGATGAGTTTGTTTAGATCACATGAAATTTCTGTTTTTTAATGTAGTTTTCTGGTAAATGATATTTCCTCAAAATTTATATGTTTGTATTTTGAAATTTGAATGAATGAAGAGATAGAGGTTCAGTGTGTTGTTTACTGTTTACCGTGAGGTGAAAGATTCCATTTTTAGTTGTTACTAAAAGTATTTTACTAAGGCATTATTTGGATAAACAACTTAATCAAGTGCTTGTAGTATAAGGTATTATGTATAAACTAGGCTTGTCTGGATTGAGTTATTTGAGCTAGTCTACTAGCATAAGCACTTTGAGATTGTTTGGGAGAACTTTTGAAAACACCTTATGACTGTACATAAGTTGTTTTCAGCTTATTTTCATAAGATCTTCAAGATAGCTTACGAAAACAACTTATAGATAAAAACTAACAAGTTCATAAGTCGTTTTCAACTTATTTTCACAAGTTCTCCAGGATTGCTTATGAAAATAGCTCATAGAAAAACAATTTAGCTTTATTTTATGTTTTGTTATAGAAATAACTTATCCATTATCACTTATCGTAATAAGCGCTTATGCTACAAGTTGCAAATTAAGTTGTTTATCCAACTTATTTGACAGTATCAAGGATCAAATTGATAGACAAAATAAATAATTCATCGATCGATTTGATAATGAATGACATAATTCATAGACCAACTTGATTTTTAATGAATAATTCATGAATCGATTTGACAGTGTAACAATTTGTGTTGACTTTCATTTTTTTTAAAAAGTCCAAAAAAAAAAATCAAAAAAAAATTCGATCAAATTCGTCCCTCTACACGTGGAAGCTGACTTAGAACTCCACGTCAGCGCTTAACGTGACACATCAACACTATTAACAACGAGACTTGACGAAGAGACTAGATTGATTGACATTTATAAAATTCAGAGATATCTTGGCTATTTTAAAAAATTGAGGGATGAAATTGACCGATGAATGCAAACTTGAGGACCAAAATGCATGTTCACTTGAAATATATAGGTCAAATACCTCTTTTGATCCTTTAGTTTGACAAAAATACCGGATTAGTCCTTTAAGTTTTTAAGTTTCAAATAGGTCCTTTAAGTTGTTAATTTATTACACTGTTACCCTTTTAAGGACCTATTTGAAACTTAAAAACTTAAAAAATTTCAAATAGGTGCATTAAATTAACAACTTAAAGGACTAATCCGGTATTCTTGTAAAACTTAAAGAACCATAAATGGTATTTGGCCAAATATATATTATGAGTTGTTTTACAAAATTGTTCTTAATAAATGATATGAGAAAGATAAATGAAATAATTGAAAGAAGAGAAAGTAACAAATAATTAAGGATATAATAGGAAAAATAACATTAATACTTCATTGATATTGTAAAACGACATATAATTTATGACAATTTTTTTTCCAAAACGACATATAATTTAGGACTGAGAAAGTATTTCATAACATTGATTAGTTAAAAATCAAATAAATTGTCCCCACAAATTTAGTTCAATTGACAGAGACAATACAACGTAATATACATGACACTGACGTTAACACCTCATTTATTTACCTTTAAGATAAATACTAGACTACTTAAAAAAAATCATTTCAAATATTTCATGAATTGATTAGTTAAAAGATTGATATTTTAAAAACATTATTCAAAGAGGATTTCGTAACAGCATGTAAAGAAACGAAAAGGACAAAAAACAATCTAATTATATCTCATCATATATAATACTAGTGTAGATGTTTTTTTTGTTACATAAGAGAGAAAAAAACAAAGAAAAATTAAGTCTTAGGTTGTGTTTGGTAACGACGAAAAGCTAGCTTATAGCTTATTGGATTAGCTTATAAGCTTGTTGGATGAAAACGTGGTGTATTTGGTAACAAGTTTTTCTCACGAGCTTATAGTTTTTTTGAGATGCTATTTCAAGTAGCTTTTGAGCTTATAGCTTATAAGTTTTTACATTTTCTTCCAATAATAACCTTATTATTTTATTTTTATTATTTTTTTATCCTTTTGTAAACAAAACAACCGTCCCACTCACTCACCACTCACTCATGTTTGTTTTCCTCTTCTCTGATACTATTTCATTGCTTCTTCCACTATTATTTTACTCCTTGCTAAGAATTGAAGATCCATGCTTAGAGACTCTTTACCAGACACGAGAATTGATTAAGGTAAGAATTTTCATATTTGTGTTCTTTCTGCTTATACCTTTTATTGACGGTAGTAGCAATCTCAATTACACGAAGCCTTGAATTTCTATTAAAGACTTCGCTTTGAAATTATTAGAATTGTATATCAATGATTCATGTATATTTATGGTGTAGATCGTTGTGTAACATTTGTGTTTTGTGCTTGTTATTATTACTGTTTTGTGCTTGTTATTATTACTGCTATTCTCGTATCTAGTTACCTTTAGATTTTTTTTGACAGAATTTTAGATTTTTTTAAAATTAAATTATCATGTACTTTTAAGTCATTTTATATTTATAATAGCTAAATTTACCAAACACTTAAATTTTAAATTAGTAGCTTTTCAGTTATCAGCTATCAGTCATAAGCTAGCTTATAGCTTATTTTTACCAAACAGAGCCTTAATAAATGACACTTTCATATAATTACTAACTAGTAAGGCTGATGATAGACATAGTAATGATTGATGTACCATCACAAAAAACTTTGAATAATTAACACCTAATTTTATAAGTATATCCGTATAAGAGTTTTCTTTGCGAAAAATATGATGAATGGAAATAACTTGTGTAGATATTTAAAAATGTTATTATAATACTACTCCGTCCCAAAATATAAGCAAAAATGAGTTAACATAAGTTGATGTATTTGATACAAATTTTGAACCAAATACATTAACTTTTGTTGACAAACTTTTGCTTATATTTTGGGACAGAGGGAGTATGTGATTATTATAAATAAAATACTACTACCTCCGTTCCTTTTTAATTGTCACTTTTTGACATTTTACACAAACCAAGACAATTAATAAATGTCACTACTTTTGATACAATACTTTATACTTTTACTATAATAACCTTATTCATTTAATATATCATCTCATATATTTCTCTCTCCGTAATAAATAACTAAGGATAAAATTGGTAAAACATTATTTAAAGTTGCATTGAACTTTGAAAGTGACAGTTAAAAAGGAACAAATTTTTTCTTCAAAAGTGACAATTAAAAAGGAACGGAGGGAGTACTATACTAATGTGCGAAGAAATTACTCTCAACATGAGTTACAAGGTGTCACTTTTAATAAAATAAAATAATAAATATACAACCAGTAGAATCCGACGTCCATAAAGTCTGTTAGTTGATTTGATCCCACTTTACATTACATTGTTGCTTGGTTGAACCAATTCAATTGCGATTGGTTAAATCAATATTTATATTTTGCCATTTCCCTTTATTTAAAGTTACTTCCACTTTTATATCTCAAGTAGTACTATCATTTTCAAAACGAGTGAATTGAGTTCCCAATGACTATTGTGAATTGCAATTTCCAAGTCCCGATTCAATGTTGACTAACTCAACACGTATGTTCCTCATTATTTTGCCATTTAACCCAAAGCTTACATGGATTTAAAAGTTTCAAAACTCCTTATTTATTTTAAGGAAATTGTTAACAAGGGCACTCTTTAATACCTTTAAATGATAATTTTTTTTGAAAATTTATGTAATCAATGCATTGAAAATTGAAATATTTGACTTTTTTATAAAATAATTTCTTCTTTTATAATACTTAAAAAGTATTCCGGAGACACTCGTTAACAAGACCCTTATTTTAATTATGTACCACACAAAAGAAGAAGTTCTCAAGATTAATCTGACTTTCTTAAGGATAGCCGCAAATATGGATAAGTCTGGCTAAAACCCACGTTCACATATAAAATGGAATATTGGGTCATCCAACGCAGCAGACAGTGGGGGCTTCAAATGGGATAAAGACATTGATTTTAGTTCAAATATGGCTGACTTCAAAAAAGGGTAAAGATCTTCCTATTCAACGTTCGTACATTGAAGCCCAATCATGACATTGAAGCTCCAAGTTGACCAAAAGTTATCTATGCATGACATCAAGTAGAATTCAAAGACTTTTTTTAAGAGAAAAAGGGTTGGAGAGGTGTAACCATCACTTCCTAGAGGTCACCCATCATAGTACTACTTTTGTTCAAACATGTTTAACTACAAAGTCATGTATACAATACTAAATCTGACCCATCCTAGTATTATTTTTTATAATTTAACCCCTCAAATTTTTGTCACCCATTGTTACACAGTCAGCGTGCCACCTCATCATGTATACACAGTCATATGTCATGAGGATCTAAAACCAAAGAATCTTCTAATGACAAGGGGAAATTTCCAATTTTTTTACATGGGGTAAACCAAATATCGCTCAAATGGCAGGGGTAAAAACCTATTAACTCTTTTTTCATTTTCGATTTAAACAAAAATATCACTCTCGCTATATAAGTACGAAAAATGATAACGAATGCATTTAAGACGCTTGTTAAAAAAACAAATATAATAATTATATGGGTCTTGCTAACAAGTGCCCTAAGTTCTTAGGTCACTTGTTAAGGATTCAAAAAAGGAAATCAGTGATAAATTTTATGTTGAAAAAAATACTTTTTTATATTTCAATGTGTTAATAAATGCATTTTTTAAGTTTTTAATACATTGACTACACATCCTTCAATATATAATTAGGAAAATGCTAACAAGTGTCCTTAGGACACTCTTTAAGAAGACAAAAATAGAAATAATTGATGAGTTTAATGAAGCAAAAGTCAATTTTTAAAGTTTCAATGTAATGAATATACAATTTACAATATATAGTTTCCTCATTATACTTCTTATTAAGGGGCACTTGTTAGCATTTTTCTTCAAAAATTGGATGTGTAGGCAACACTAATCCATTAATCAAATTATCTCTATTATATAAGAATGTATACAGTATTACAAATATATACAAAACAAAGTGAGGGCCAAAGTCCACAAACCTCTTTTTTTTTTAAGAAGGTAAACTAGTCAACCCAAATTGGGGCTATCTTTAAGGACACGACAATTTCATTTGTACAATGATTGATTTGTGTTTTAGAGACAAGACAAATTAAAGGAAAGAGACAAGACAAAAACTAAAATTATTTTCTCGCACTAAATCACAAAACAACTTTTTGTCCTAACTACAAGTTGTCTAAAATACCAAAATAATATTTTGTTCACCATAAAATTGTATAGTACCAAAAATTATTTTTTACCATAATGGTTTGTCATGTGTTGTTCTACCTTGTCTAGTGTTGCTATGTTTAGTACTAACTTTTTAGCAAATCAAACGCACCCATAGGCTAAAATGTGGTAACTTGCTTCACACGTCAGCAACTAACTAACTAGTTAGTTACTAACTAACTATTATTAACAAATATAGTTGGTTTTATCAATAACAAGTAACAAGTGGTCATCGTCTCATTCGAGATTTTGATCCTTTATTTCTTAATTTGCGATTTGTGTCTCATATTTTTTATCCCTCATAGGCGGTCATCTTTTATTTTTAAAATAACAATCTTTTTTCTTATCGTATATTTTAAAGTTATTTTAAGGGATTTTTTTTTAAGAAGTCAAACTAACCTATCAAAATTGACAACATGAATAATCAAACCTAAAACTTTGCGATGATCACGTTTCAAAGTCTCAATATAACATCACTAGACCAACTCAAATGCATTTAAGGATATATTTTAAAGTTGAATTTTGACGATATAAATATTGGTTGATGATGTGACAATATCTACATAGATTGATACTTAAAAACTAGTGTATATTTCATTAAAATTTGCATCATTTATATCACAAAATCAATTAAATTTTTATCTAAAATATTCTCTTAGTGAATTCTCACTTAACAACTCGTTTACATATTATCAACCTAGATCTGACAAGCATACCACTTACAATGTCATGTCACACTTTCAAAATCAAATCTCGAAATATATAGATGGAAAAATCAATGATTTTAGAAATAAGGGACTAATATACTGAATTTATAAATAGATAGACCAAGATCGAAAATGAGATTAAATAGAGAACCAAATTTGCATCTAAGAAATCATTTATTTAGTATGTGTTTGGTTTGACGGCGGTGAAAATTGATTTTGATAGAATTGAGTTTGAGAGAATTGATTTTGGTTAAAAGTGAGTTTGATATGAATTGATTTATGTTTGGATACACTTACTTAAAAGTGATTCTTATGTGTTATGTTGTTTGGATAGTTTGAATCAAAATTGATTTTGAATGTGTAATGACCAAATGATCCTTTTAATTGTATTGAAAATTAAATATCTCATTCTCATTTTAGATAATTTTTTGAACTTATCATATTTGGATTTTAATTGCTTCACAAAATAATTTTAAAATAATATTAATTTACAATAGATATTTTTAATATTATTTTTATTAAATTTATAAGAGATATTTTTAAGGCTTAAATATGTCTATAGTCCCTGCAAATAAGACTCGTTTGAATTTTTGTCCCTGTACTTACTAATTCTTCCAAAAAAATTCTGCAATTTCTAATCACTTGAAATTTGGTCCTAATTACTTTTGTTTGCACATGTGTCAAGTGATTGCTGACGTGGCGCCTACATGGCATCAGCTAACTGGGTAACCACCACGCTGACTCAGCTTTTCACACGTGAACTTCCATTTTTGCCCTTAATGAATCCTGAGACGCACTAAAAAACCAAAATGCCCCTGACTTTCTCTTCCTTCTTCCCTCTCTTCTTCCATGTTCAGAACTTTTTCCTCTTGAATAGAAAATTTCACTTTCTTCTTTCTCCGTTCTTCTTCCTTCTTACAAGAACCCTAATTTCACTAACCCATTCGAGTTCGAATTTCTCACTAAAACCATTCGCAATCATCGATTCGTACTTGTATCAGTGTTTTTCGTGCTTCCATATCATTCTCATTTGACCTAAAACGCTAAAACTGAGCTTCTCCAAGCCCTAAATCATGTCGGCTGGAAATTCATCCACCTAGTACTCTTACGGTTCTGCTAAGTACGGAGGTCACTACCAACTTGAGGATTTGGAGACTTCGCGTGGAATACTTCCTATGTGCTACCGTCAACAGCCTATGGTCATCTACATTGCTAACACTATAGAGAACTAGAGGCGTAAATTTTGGAAGTGCGCAATTGGCAAGTGAGTGTAGTAATTTGAAGTTACGGTTCTGCCTGATAATGCTTAATATTATGCTTTAGTTACAGATGGTTTGGGTGGCTGTTTCGGTGGATTGACCTGTTTTGGAGGATTGAATTTAGGATGAGGGCCAACATGATAACTCTTAACAAGCTTTCTCTTCTTGCTCACATGTTTAACTACTTCATCTGCCATCATAGACATTGTTGAACCTTGTGAACTTTGTACTGCATGACCTTGAGTTGTCTGACCTTGTGAACTTTGAACTTGTGATTAACTTTGAACCTGACTTGGATCCTGAACCTGAGACTGAACTTGATTTTGCTCTTCACTCTGACTTACATTTTCTTGTTGTGTTTTTTTTTATGGTTTCCTCTGTCATAGAAACATAAACTGAATCAGAATATGAAATTGTTAAAGAAAGGATTTTTTATACTAAATATGATATATAGCACTTTCCTCTTTTGTGCTTCAGGGTCAATAGTGTCACTTTTGCATCCCTTGCTATTGTGACCAAATTTGTTGCACGTTGTGCATTTGTATCTTGTTGTAGCTCTGCTATACTTCCCTTGTGTTTGACTGGCCTCACCAGGCCCCCTCCTCCTCAACTTCTTTGGTCTCCCAGGCCCTTTTTTAAACTCTGGTGGAAGCATCTCCTCGCATTCCACCTCATGCCACATGTCTTGCCTATTTATGGCACTCACATTAAAACTATAACAAGCCTCATATGTCTTCATAGAATAACACTCAACAACATAGTCTTCTGGGTTTTGGTCTCTCTTACCCATGGTTGTAACTGCATGCCTACAAGGTATACCTACCAACTCCCAAAAATTACAATTACAAGTCCTCTTTGCCATATTGATAGTAAACCTATGTCCACCACCTACCATTTCAACCTCAAACTCATCAGCTATTCCCCAGGTTGCTATCCAGTTCTCAGCCTTCTCTATCTCAGTGTTTAATCTTTTCCTAGGCATTGGCATGATATCAGACTGTCATTTACTCAACTTGTTCCTAAGTGTTGACATCCTATTCATAAGGTATGTTCTAATCCACTCACACATGGTAAGTATTGACTTATCTCTAGCTACTAATATAGTTGCATTAAAAGTCTCATAAATGTTATTCATTAAGACATCACATTTTGGATAATATGAAAATGCATGCTTACACCATAATTTAGGGTCAACAGCCATAAGCCATTCCCATGCAGGCACATCTACCTTCTTCAAATCATCTATCTTAACAACCAAAGCTTTGCAAAACAATAAAATTAAAACCCAGTCAATCTTTACATAAATTAAAAAAAAATTCAATTAAAAAAACAAAAGCTGTAGGTTGCCTTTGTTGCACCCATCGTCAAATCCCTTATCAAAGTTCCTCCTCTAATCTTTTTTTTATAAAATTGCCATATAGATGCCTTAGGTAGTACCTATGCTTAATTCTATCAGCCCACTCCTCAAAAACAGGTACCAATCCCTGCATCATAAACAAATGATACGTTTCATGGTAGTAATTAAATCACAAAATCATTCATAACCATAAGAAGAAAAAACAACAGTACCTTTTTTTGATCTGAAATAAACACCCATCTTCTGTTTGTTCCAATATCTTCAAGCAACTGTGTCAAAAACCACCTCTATGCTTCCTTTGTTTCATTCTCAACCACTCCAAATGCTAAGGGGAAATACTGGTCATTTGCATCTCTTTCAACAACAACCAGTAATATACCTCCATACTTAGTTTTCAAGTGACATTCATCTACTCCAATAAAGGGCCTACAACCAGCCAAGAATCCTTGTTTGCAACCATCAAGATGTATGAAAAGAGACCCCAATAGAGTACTGACTCCTCATGTCTTTCATTATTTGTTGAACTTTCATTTCACTAGATGACATCATTTTAGAAACAACAGTTTTAGTTAACCAATTGGAATTGGCACTACTATTATCTAATACTCTAGGATATTTGTGGGGCCCAAGCAATGTCTTTATTTTATATGTATGGCTGTAAGCCACTTTGCTGCAGTGGACCACATACCCTCTCCCACTTTGCTTACACACTACCCTACACATTTCCTTGTCGTTTTTCACAAACTTTATCTCCATTCCATTTAATACATTCCACTCTCTAATGGCCTTCTTGAACTCTGCAATTAACTTAAAGTCCATACCAACCTTGAAATTAAAAGTCTTTGTTAGTTGGCTCATCTTAAATACATCTGCCTTTGGACCCTTTTCAGAGTCTGACTCATCAGGGTCATATGAATCTAGCTCTTCACTTTCATACTCTCTTTCCCACTCAGGATCAACAACATCTTCTTCTTTATCACTCTTTGATTTTTTCTTGGATTTTGCAGCTTTGTCTTCTGTAGGTTTAAATGAACTACCATTATCCCCATCTTCAACCATCTGCATACTTTCATTCATATCCAAAGGAGCTATATCATATGGTTCAAACCCATCATCAAGGCCCAATGCTCTGTCATCTTCACTGTCATCAAAGTATACACCATCTGCCTCATCTTCACTGCTACTTGAACCCTCATTTTCAGTTTTTTCTACAACATCATCATCATCTTCAAAACACATCAATACTCCTTTTCCCTTTTCAACTCCTTTTTCCTTCTTAAGACCTTTTCCATTGTCATTGACCTCATTAACCTCAACTTGAGAACTTTGTCTCACTTCACTACCAGAAACATAGTTTGGAATGTCCACCAGCCCACTAATTTCATCTACATCATGCTCAATAAAAATGTTAACTACCTTATTTCCCTTCACAACATAATCCTTAATCTCACTAGTATCCTCATCTACCTTAATAATCCTAAAATTTACATCATAATCAGACATCCACCACAACCTATACCCCTTTTTAACTTTGAGACCCTCTTCAACAATACCACATATTTTAAAAAAAAAACACCACTTATCAAGGTCTAAACCTTCAAACTCTTTTACCTCCCCTCCTGTATAACTTATCAACCAATCCCTAGTAAATCTACCTCCATAATGAAATGCAACAAAAATAGTAGCCATATCTGGACAAAAATAACGCAGCAACATTTCATTCAGAAAGAAAAGAGAGGGAAGTGGAAAGTCAGGGGCATTTTGGTCTTTTTGCGCGTCTCATGATTCATTAAGGGCAAAAATGGAAGTTCATGTGTTAAAAGTTGAGTCAGCGAGGTGGTTACCTAGTCAGCTGATGCCATGTAGGCGTCACGTCAGTAATCACTTGACACATGTGCAAACAAAAGTAATTAGTACCAAATTAATTTTGAAAGGATTAGTAATTACAGAGACTAAAATTCAAACGAGACCTATTTGCAGGAACTATAGACATATTTAAGCCCATTTTTAATATTATTTTTATCAATTGAGTGATTTTTAACATAATATAAAATCAAGAGAAATGATAAACAAACACAAATATATTGACACAAATACGACACCGTATAGAAATACGGTATTTTTCCTTTTTTTTCCTCTCTCTTTACCACTTCCCCCTTTTCAGCAGGGGAGGTAAAATAAAACAGGAAATATATGCTAAAAGGCTTGGCTTCACGTTTTCTTTGCCAGAGAAGCTTGGAATACCAGCTTCTATTCAACTCACGTTTAGAGAGCAAACGTACGTTCCTAGAATTGGTTTTTATTTTATCCAAACATCATTGAAAAGGGAAAACTCACGTTTAGATAGGATTGATGCTATACCAAACAAGCACTTATTCTTTGTTAAAATGGTGGCCATGTTACATAAAATAGTTTATTATAACTCTTTGGGTAGCAAGTGGGCACCCAACTACCCATTATAATATTCTCCACTTTGACAATTGAAGTTGAAACCATCCAAAAATTATTCAACAATTCTAAATCTGGTCATCTCATTGCTCATAATTGCATGTTTCCAAATCATGCACGCCACTATATATATATATATTTGACGCAGAACAAAATTTCATCATTTTTAACTATTTTTTATCATACTTCATTTGTACTCACAAGTACAACTCCATAACAGATTCAAAAGCCCAAAACAGCACCTTGCATTAAGGTAAGTGTTTTTCCCCCTCTTAAAACTTTGCCACCATATCATTCCTAATTTCTTTTGTCTTAACTCTCCGATTCTAGATAAAGAGGCTCTAGTAGTATATAGTCCGTTAAAGTCTGGCTAAGAATTGTTCCGGTCAAAGTCTGTGTCTCTGTGGTAGCTTGTTATTTGTACCTCATTGTTTTTATTTCTATGGGGTATCTCTATGTGTTTCTTCTTTGCTTTTCTATATTGTTATATGTTACTTCTGCATTGAGCTTTGAGGGTTTGGCTCTGTTGTCACTCTTGAGCCACTGGACTGTTGTGCCTGCTAACATAAATTCCACATGGAATTCCTCTGATTCCACTCCATGTTCATGGAAAGGAGTGGAGTGTGATGATTCCCTAAATGTAATATTTCTAAACCTAAGTGATCATTCAATTTTAGGTCAATTAGGACCTGAAATTGGACAGTTGATTCACCTTCAAGCTCTAGACTTGTCAATCAATGATCTCTCAGGTGAAATTCCTTCAGAGTTAAGCAATTGTAGCATGCTTCAGTACTTGGATCTTTCTGCAAACAACTTCAGTGGTGAAATTCCCTCAGAATTAAGCAATTGCAGCATGCTTCAGTACTTGTATCTTTCTGCAAATAGTTTCAGTGGTGAAATTCCTAAATCCTTGTTTCAAATTAACCTTTTGGAAGATTTGTATCTCAATAACAATAGTTTAATTGGTTCAATTCCCGTTAGTATTGGAAACCTTACTAACCTTTCTGTAATAAATCTTGAGAGTAATCAGTTGTCAGGAACAATTCCCAAATCCATTGGAAATTGCAGTCAATTGAGTTACCTAATGTTGGACTCGAATCAATTGGAGGGAGTTCTACCTGAGAGTCTAAACAATCTAAAAGAACTTTATTATTTAAGTCTCAATCATAATAATCTTGGAGGGACCATTCAATTAGGGTTGAGAAATTGCAAAAATTTAAATTATTTGAGTCTTTCATTCAATAATTTTACTGGTGGTATTCCATCAAGTTTAGGTAATTGTAGTGGTCTAACAGAGTTCTATGCTGCAATTAATAACTTAGATGGAAACATACCATCAACCTTTGGTTTGCTTCACAATCTTTCTATTCTGATAATTTCAGAGAATCTTTTGTCTGGGAATATACCTCCACAGATTGGTAATTGCAAGTCATTGGAAATGTTACATTTGTATACCAATGAACTTGAGGGAGAAATTCCCAGTGAATTGGGAAAATTGAGTAAATTACACGATCTTAGATTGTATGAAAACCTTCTGGTAGGGGAAATTCCACTTAGCATATGGAAAATTCGAAGCCTTGAACATGTTCTTGTGTATAATAATAGTCTCATGGGGGAGTTACCTGTGGAGATGACTGAGCTCAAAAATCTCAAGAACATTTCATTGTTTAACAACCAATTTTCTGGAGTTATACCTCAAACCTTAGGAATTAATAGCAGTTTGGTGCAGTTGGATTTCACGTCTAACAATTTTAATGGTACTCTCCCACCAAATCTTTGTTTTGGAAAGAAATTAGCGAAGCTGAATATGGGTGGAAATCAATTTATTGGAAGGATAACTTCGGATGTTGGAAGTTGTACAACACTCACAAGGGTGAAACTTGAAGATAATTATTTTACTGGTCCTCTTCCTGATTTCGAAACAAATCCGAATATCTCGTACTTGAGCATCGGCAACAATAATATCAATGGAACAATTCCATCAAGTTTGAGTAACTGCACAAATCTCTCTCTTTTAGATTTGTCCATCAACAGCTTAACGGGTTTTGTACCCTTAGAGCTTGGAAACCTTCTGAATCTCCAGAGTTTGAAGCTTTCTTACAATAACTTAGAAGGTCCTTTGCCACATCAACTTTCAAAGTGTACCAAAATGAGTGTATTTGATGTGGGATTCAATTTCCTTAATGGTTCGTTTCCATCAAATCTTCGGAGCTGGACAGCATTGACCAGTTTGATTCTCAGAGAGAATCGTTTTAGTGGGGGAATCCCGGATTTCTTGTCAGCATTCGAAAATCTCAACGAGTTAAAACTCGGCGGAAATAATTTTGGAGGAAACATTCCTAAATCAATTGGACAATTGCAGAATTTGTTGTATGACTTAAATCTTAGTGCTAATGGACTAGTAGGCGAGCTTCCAAGGGAGATTGGAAACCTGAAGAGTCTGCTAAAAATGGATCTATCTTGGAACAATTTGACAGGAAGCATACAAGTTCTCGACGAGCTCAAATCGTTATCCGAATTGAACATTTCATACAATTCTTTTGAAGGTCCTGTACCAGAACAACTGACGAAGTTATCAAATTCTTCTTCATCCTTTTTGGGCAATCCCGGCCTGTGTGTTAGCCTTTCATTACCCAGCAGCTTGAATTTCACAAGAAGCAGCAATTTAAAACTATGCAATCATGATGACACAAAATCAAAAAGCCACAGCAAAGTGGTAATTGTGATGATAGCACTTGGATCCTCAATACTTGTTGTGATCTTGCTTGGACTAATTTATATATTTTTTGTTAGAAAGTCTAAGCAAGAAGCCGTTATCACTGAGGAAGATGGTTCTTCATACCTTTTGAAGAAAGTGATGGAAGCTACAGCGAATCTAGATGATGAGTATATTATAGGAAGAGGAGCTGAAGGAGTTGTTTACAAAGCTGCAATAGGTCCAGACAAAATTTTGGCAGTGAAGAAGCTTGTATTTGGAGAGAACGAACGAAAACGGTTAAGCATGTTAAGAGAAGTTGAAACACTTTCAAAGATTAGGCATAGAAATTTGGTCAGACTGGAAGGTGTTTGGCTGAGAGAAAATTATGGTCTAATCTCATACAGATTCATGCCAAATGGAAGCCTTTATGAAGTTTTACATGAGAAGAATCCGCCACAACCCTTAAAATGGAATATCAGGAATAAGATAGCTGTTGGAATTGCTCAAGGATTGGCTTATCTTCATTATGACTGTGATCCTGTCATAGTTCATAGAGATATCAAAACAAGCAATATACTTTTAGATTCTGAAATGGAGCCTCATGTTGCTGACTTTGGTCTTTCTAAGATTTTGGATCAGTCTTCTAGTTCTTCCTCAACACAGTCAGTAAATGTTTCTGGTACACTTGGTTACATTGCACCAGGTAATTCTTCTACACTATCAATAAGATGATTGCATCTTTTATTTATAAATTCTTTTATCTTCATAATTATTATATGGACTAATGCTTAAATATTGTTATATGACAGAGAATGCATATACAACAGTAATGGGAAAGGAGTCTGATGTATACAGTTATGGAGTAGTTTTGCTTGAGTTGATATCAAGAAAGAAGGCAATAGATCCATCATTTATGGAAGGAATGGATATAGTTACTTGGGTGAGATCTTTGTGGGAGGAAACAGGAGTTGTTGATGAAATTGTTGATTCAGAACTTGCCAATGAAATATCTAACTATGGTTCTAATAAAGTGATGAAAGAAGTAACCAATGTACTTTTGGTGGCTTTGAGATGTATAGAAAGGGATCCACGCCGAAGACCTACAATGAGAGATGTTATCAAACATTTGTTGTAGTCTTGTAGATGATACACACACCAAATATATACACAGCTTGTAAATCATGGAAACTTTTTATATACTAAATGGTTTGTTTCTTATGAACAATTGTTTGATTTTTCTACTTTATCATACGAAGTTTTTGTATTATCGTACTAATGTTTGATTAGAAGTTATATTTTTAGATTTTTGTAAATAGGTTTATTAAATTTGTAAAAATGTCATTTTTTTTAACTGAGAGACTAATTTACCCCCTTGAACCGCTAGAAAATTCACTCTTTTTTTTTCTTCTGAACATAATAGTTTATTTTTTTGAATGACATGTTAGTAATTAGTTGTTAGAATAATTTTTTCTCCCTTGTCCGGGTTTGAACCAAGGATTTCCAACTCGTGAACATAATAATAAAGAGACTCATGATATAAAAGAAACCATATTTAATGACTCACATAAGTGACTGCATCAAGTAGTGATTACGGTGAATGAGTGCTGGAGAGATGGATTGCTAGCAAATATTGAACATGCAGATTTCTACATCTAAAAGTATATAGTACACAACTACGTTGAGAACAACTTTTTTTTTTTTTGAAATAGGCAGAACAAGTATTTCAAGTCTCCATACCCTATAAAGATAAAGGGTCTTGTTAACGAGTGTCTCCGAGGCACTCTTTAAGCATTATAAATTAAGTAATGATTCTTTAAAAAGTTAAAGTTTTCAATTTCTAATGCACTTTATTACACAAACTTTCATAAAAAGTTATCACTTAAAGTTTTTAACCAGTGCCCCGGAGGCACTAGTTAACATTTCCCAAAGATAAATAATGGTGGTTAACAGGTAAGGAAACAACAGGATGCCTAAATCATTCAATTTCCTCGATTGAACATTTTCCTTTGGTTTGTGCTTTATTGTTCAATTTTTCAGCCTTACGACTCCACTGAAATTCCATGACTGATGTCTTTTGTGCAGTTACAATGGCTGCTAAAGAAGACCAGGCTTCCTCTGGCTGCTCATGAACCCAGCACATGATGAAATATATCTTCCTTTCTGCCTGTTTAATACTACTAATATCATCCCTCCTCAACTTTCCTGGCTTTTCTGATTTCACCTCCTTTTCTCCTTCTTGAATCAACCGACGCATGTCGCAAAGGGCACACACCATAGCAGGGTTTCCCAGCGAAAGTAGACTGCTCACATCATCGATAACACCTAAACCAAATTGCAGTCCCCCCATGTGTCTGTAAGGTGGAGAGATTACCTTCTCCAAGCAATGAGTGAGAGCTTCCAGTACAGTCTCTGGCTGACCACCTTGACTCAAAACTGAGGACAGACTCAATACAACCATGACTGACCCTATGGGATCCGACCTCCAGTCGCCATTGTAGAGGCGAAGAGTGAAGCAGTAGCTGTATAATATATCAACTAGGTGAATAGTTAAAAGGGGTGACGGTTCCTTGGAACTAAGCTTACTTAGAGGAGGTAGCGAAACTTCAGGGCCGAGAGGAATTTCACTGAATTCGTTACTTCCAATTTCATCTACCGGTTCCTGCTCTGAAAGAGGCTGAACAAGTTGAGTTCCTTCCTTACTGAGACGGATTTGTCTGGCAGAATGCTTTGACCACCATGGATCCCATGGTGTGATCATCTTGCTCAATTCCCCAGAAGCAATAGCTCTATGAAATCGTTTCTTCTCTTCAAGAGATAAATCGTCAAAATTGATTTCTTGTCCTGTAGGGAAATGAAAATAAAATCAGCCTCACCCAACTTGTGGTGTCCGGGTAGAGTAGTTATAAGACACACGCAATAAAGGATATGTATTCAATAGGAACATACCTGACATTATGTTTTCCATCGTCTCCTCGGACAAAGCTGAATCTTCAAAAGCTGAGAAACAATCAAAAACTCTTTCAACATAATCAAACACAAAACAATAAGAGTTCACTTATGATGTGATAATTTATTTACAAAATTACATTCGATAAATGATTAACAATGCTAGGCTGCAGTTATTCTAGAATCCACATAGACTAAACGCTTCATTGACTGTGCATCATTCAGCAACTACGAAAGGCCATCTTCTAAAAAATTAACTTGTCTACAAAGTCACAAACATTTAGCGGTCCTGTAACAAATAAAAAAGGCAAACAGATGTTTTTCATTGACAGAATAAAATAAATAAAAAACAAACTGATGGCAACTCCCTTTATATCGGTGGTGCAACGCTTTTTTTGTGGAATCCACCTCTTGAAATTTACTACATTAGATCCATAATGAGTCTGACTATTAGAATGGCACGAGGGTTCTCACGTGACATGGCAACCGCAACCGGTATACTGGGACAGTGGGATGACAATGCCATGCTGAGAGAGAAGGGTAGCCCATCTTATTCATCTGGGGATATTTCAGATTTTTGTCAACCTATTATTGAAAATAATAAAAGGAAACCCTTATTCTATGAAAGGGTCAGATGAGCAGTGGGATAACACGCCTAAAAAACCTCAATTGATCTTCTCTCTCCAGTTTCTCTCTGTATCTCAGCCAGTCGCCCCTCTCTGTAAAACCCTACCCATCTTATGAGGATAACACAAAGGAAAATAGGAGTCATTGTAATAATTATCGGTCAAGTGCTTCTAATGATGCATGTTTCGTGTATGATAGCAGTACGTGAATACTACCTCCCTAGTCTCTGTCACTGAACAGTGAGCACTGTTAACTGCAGTTCTTAGAGCTTTATAGACTAGTGTCAGGTAACTATGTCAGCTAGAAATAACTGACAGAGTGACAGTTAATGCTGTTGTTCATGCATTGTAAAGTTCAACAAGCAAATAAAAATTAAATTCAGTTACAATCAAATTCTCTCTTAACACTAATTTTCAAAAACTTCATTAATAATAACTTAATAAGGATGTTGTCAAGCAGATGATGCATGGGCATGAGGCCATATTTTCATTGTGAATTTTGATATTTCATGCTTCTTTGGGCCCTTGTCTTGAAAACATGACATTTTGACATCTTGAAAACATGCTTCTATGACATGTGAGTAGGAGGAGCTATAGAATGTTGATCTTCAGACAAAGAGGGAGATGGATAGTGATGTGGGCTTATGCTGCCCTACACAATCTGCCAGTTGGTGCTGCAAGTCCCAAAGAATCATAGTAAAATCAAACCAGAAACTGGACTCATCACGCAGCAAGAGAAACCTGTATTATATGTGTGTATGATTGATGACATTGGCCGCTCATTCCACAAGACAGCTTTGATTACAACAAACTCTGAAATGGAGAAGAGAAGGGAGGGGAGGGGGGTTTCTGGATTTGGAGATTTGGGTGAGTTTTGCAGAGTTAAATGTTATTGTTATCCCATGATGTTCTATTCCCTAGTTAGCACATTAAAAGTTATGAGTAAATGGTCACTTTAGTCCCTGACTCTGCACCTCGTTGTCACAAAGGTCCCTGACTCACGATTATATACAAAGTAGTCTCTGAATGTGCACTTCCGTTATCAGTTTAATCCCTGAAGTTAAAAACTTCTGTTAACTGGTGAGGTGACAAATGTTTTGTGGTATGAGGTGTCACAAAGACTAAAATGAAAGTAGAAAATGGTCACTTTGGTCCCTGAACCGAAAATCAATATCCCCAAATTGAATCTCAAATCCCTAAATCCCGAATTTAATCTCCAAATCCCTAAATCTCATCTAATTCCCTCTTTGGATATATTGAAAGAAGTTGTAAGGGATTACACGGTATACCATGGAAGAGATATAAAGTCGTTGATTTTGGGGAATTAAATGAGATTTAGGGATTTGAGATTTAGGAATTTGGGGATTAAATTCGGGATTTAAAGATTTGAGATTCAACTTGGGGATATTGATTTTCGGTTCAGGGACGATAGTGAGTATTTTCTATTTTCACTTTAGTCCCCATGACACCTCATGACCTTGTCAGCACAAAACATTTGCCACCTCATTCAAGGACTACTTTGTATTTAATCCTGAGTCGAAGACTTTTGTGACAGTGAAGTGCATAATCAGGGACTAAAGTGACCATTTACTCTAAAAGTTTTAGTGCCACCGAGGCATGTTCGCTATGTAACAAGCAATCTTGCCTGGACTAATTTGAATGACAGTAACATCTCTCTGGAACCTCAAGAGGGGATTCTCTTTCCGTCGCAAGACTAATAGTACAGGGGCATAATCCTTCAAGTTCTGGGACCGATTTGGAGGTTTAGTCAAATGTTTCACTGAAATTTAGGTTTTAATAGAGCCCAATGCATTGAATAACGAACTCCACTTTTGGGATAAAGCTAGGAAGTTGTATTTTTTTTTTTAGGGAAAAGCTAGGGAGTAGTTGAATTGAATGTCATTATTATAAATGCTTCAGAAAAAAAAAATACAAAACTAAATAAGCTCACATGCAAAGATAAATATCAAACAGAAAGAGTGCAGTGAAACAACTCTGAAATATCTGAATTTCTGCAAGCAAAGCAAAAAATACAGATGACTTACAATCCTCATCCATGCTATCCATTTCCTCTTCTGAATGAACTCTCTTCAGTATATCCAACATTTTATGTTTGGTTTGTTCATTTGGTTGCATTTGCTGGAGCTCTTGAACTGCATTTTCTTTCATGAAGGATTCAGTACAACGAAGACTATGAGACTGTAAAAATTACAATAAAAGGGATCAAAAGCAGTTCATAACAAGCAAGGAACAATATTTAAAATTAGAGTATCTATAGAAAGGAGTGAATTACTAATATAGTTTCACCACAAGATGAACTTTGGTTTTGGTCTCCTAATTTTTCTTCCTTTGATGATATATTCCTCCTAAGATAAATGTAATGATTAAAAGACTCGATAATATAGATCATTGAAACTTGACTAAGTTTCTAGCTATATTGAAGCAGATCACATGTTGACATATTTCTCTATACAGCATAGGTAGATTTACAACATCCAGATCTTGACTTAAAACTTTACACCATGTTCACAGAACACAGCATTTGGTTCTCTCTCAGTTTCTATTCTTCTTGAGTATCTCTAACGAGTTTAGTGAAGAAATTCAAATTCACAGCTCAAGATACCATTGAAGAATGATCAATAAAATAAAAATTAAAAAAAACTTTGAAAAACCAAAAAAAAAATTAAGGCCAGTATTAGAGGATAATATTATCCAAGTAACATGGTTTTGTCTATCCAAGATTTAAAAGAGGTTATAAAAACAATATCATCAAAATGAAGTTAAAAAATATCCCTGAAATTAAAGATGCTTGACCGCATTAGTCTTTCCAGGATGATACTTTTAGTCCCAGACATTGACTGGAGGGGCTAATGTGATCAAGGGTTTTTAATTCCATACAGTTCGATTAGGAATTTCATTAATTTCAAAGACCAAATTATTTAACCCTTTACAATTTCAGCGATCAAATTGATGATTACAAACAATTTTACAAAACCATAGACATCAAATTAAAGTATAAGATTGCAAAATAAAAGATTTGTCATCGCATAACTGGACCATTGACCATAGTAAAGTAAGCACAATACATGCAGATGAAGATACATGCACAGAAACAAGGCAGCCACACTACAAAAACAGTACCTTGGCTTGATAGCCTCGTCCAAATATCTTGTAAAATTAACATTCAGTATCAAAACTGAAATGATATTTTCTAAACTTTGTTGAACACGAGAAGTGAAAAGAGAGATTCTCAATCCGTAAATGTTGTGTCCAAAACATCTGTATCATATATATTATTGACCGTTGAGTCTTGACACGCTAGTCCCACATAACATTATGTAAAATCAACTAGTTAGTTAATGGTGTTGGGTCACACGCACACAACTTAGTTAGTTAATGGTGTTGGGTCACACACACACAACTTTGCAGCACAAATCAAACATAACCAGCTCATATCTACTTGGAGGTAACTTTACTTACTTTATAACATGGGAGGGAGCAGTATCGCGAATTGCATCGAGGACATGTGTAGTGGGAGAACTGCTTCTGACATCTGTTTTTGTATGAAAAGGTATAAAAGACAGTAGTTTGAAATATCCAATATGTTAAAAAAAACCTATGAGAAGTTCAAAAGTAATAACATACACATGACAGATTATTCGGGCAGGGTTCAGTGAGTTAGTAGAAGATTGGTCAGATGTAACAATAGTATCTGCCATCATTCAAACACCTGAGCCAACAATTTACTTTCCTTTCATCACCAACTGCAATGCAATTTTCTCCTTGAGAAATCAGTATTTCAGTTCCAGTCCAAGGTGTTGGGTCCAGATAGCAAATGCAAGTATTTGATATTTCGGGATAATACTCAAGCCACTTTTGACACAGAACCCTGTTACCAACTATTATGCAAAAGCCTTCACTCAGTTGTGATCACTAATCAGAGTCTGCAATCACCAATCATTCTCGAAGGAAAATCACAACACAATCAGATATCGACTACCTCATGCTACTATTTCTACTCCCGAGAGACTGAAGTGTTGGAGTAGCATGTGATTTCTCAAAGTAATCAAGTCAATCACCTAGAAGTTGGACTTCTGCTGAGCTAAGGCTTCTCAAAATTTTTATTAATTTCCTATAAAAAAATCACAAATCACTTGGTCAAATTATCTTAAAATGTTCAATCCACCAAATTCTCACACATAATTTGCATGCAATAAATAAACTAGAGATGATACATATTTCACTTTATTTCCACATACAATCACAGAAAATTATAAGATGGGCAACCTGGTAGTGCCATGGCAGGGTCTAGAAAAGGGTTGGACCTATTGTGGATCTCTTTTACTCTTGTAGGCAGCCTTACATTGCAAATGCAAAAGGCTGATTTCACGGCAACAACTCCACTATAAAAATGTTGTGCTGATGTATGTCATGTTCTTTGGGAAAACATTAAAAGATGAGAATATAAGCACTATCAGAATTCCAATATCCTGATGTTATGGTTATAATATTGTGGCCTAATTTAGTAGAAAGAAACTAGCCCGGCTAAACCTTGATCACACTTTTTTCCGCCATATGGCTCGACTCAACTTAAACAATGTAGGTCATTTTTCCAAGCCTTGAGATATATTTTTTTTATAGGCAAATGTTAGTCGTTAGTGTTGACTTGTGTTAGTTTCTGAGGATTGAACCCGGAACCTCCTTTTTAAATCTCCTTTAACATCCTTTAGCTCACCAACTAAGTGATGCCTCGAGATATAATCAAGGGCTGCTCCGCCGCACTCAAACAATTGGTTAATGATACGAACCCAGCTGCTGCTCTTACACCTGAGTCTCTAGTATTTAGGCTTGTCTCCACCTAGGCCTACTTTGTAAGTTTTAGTGCTTAAGTATTCAACGAATGACTTAAAACCATCTACTTCTCAAGCACTAATCATAAACCTGAATTTATACGATCCCTTTTAAAATATTAACTAAGATATTACATCCCATTGACATGATATTCTCATGAATCTGAAGTACTAACATCACAACAAGGTTCTTATCCCGTCCACAATTAGGCCGCTACCATACATTAAAAAAATCGCCAACTTAACAAAGAAGCAGTATATACTCATGGTACATAATGAAAAGTTCCTATCACAAGCAAAAATGGTCATATATTTTTCTGCCCAAATGCTAGAATTCACCAAGAAAGACTCCAATCCAAATAAAAAACAGACATGAGCATCAAAGGTTACTTTCATCATATATTACTCCAACATCTAATTCAATCAAAATAACAATCAATATATAGCACAAATTTCTACATGCACAGTTTTTATAAAAGGACAATTCATTCCACACAGAACATTTTACAAACATCTTATATGCATATGAAAGAGTAGAAAACGTTTGTTCAATTTTATTAAAGGACAGTTCTTATATCTTGGGTGCAATCAACAAGATGGAACCTAAGGGTGTTTGTTTCAAGGTTTGTAATATGATTCCAGAGAATGTAAGATTGGAAATACAACAATTTCATGTTTGTTTCAAGTTTTGAAAATTCAGTTCTAACACTCACCGTGAACCTTTCTAGCTTCTTCTTTGCACTTTGATTTGGGTCTGGGTAAATAATTGTTTCAATTCGAATTCTCCTTAACAATTTGTTTCTATCTAAATTAACCACTTAACCCTACCATTTAGCTTTCAAAGACTAATCTGTGACTTTTAGGAGTAATTTGACAATTTAATTTTCGCTACTCTTCTAAATTATAAGTCTTTTTTATCCTAAAATATAAGTCCTTTAACTGAAAACAAATTCAGTGTGAGATCCAAAGAATTACAAAGAGTGCAACACTTCTCTTTATTCCATCAGGTTTCTCACTCCTCTTCTTCTCTCTCTAGACATGTTATCATTTCATTTCTCTCTGTAACACTTTGATTCCTGCACTCATATTATGAATTCCGTTGAATCAAACAACCACGGTGTTCTTCCCAATCCACCAAACCACCCCATCACATCAAAATTCAAAAAAATCGCGTTTCAAACACTCCCCTTATTGATCTTATTCACAGCAATCTTCTTAGGTTTCACAACAACAAATTACTACAAACTTCACTACTTAAAACTCTCCCTCAAATCACTAACCCTTTTTACACCCCCAAAACCACTTTCCACACCCTCCCATTGTCTCCTATGGATGGCCCCTTTTCTTTCAGGTGGTGGGTATAGCTCAGAAGGTTGGTCTTACATTCTATCCCTTCATGGTCACACAAAAATTCGATCTTTTAGGTTAGCAATTGAGCATCATGGTGATCTTGAATCTTTGGATTTTTGGGAGGGTTTGCCACAAGAGATGAAGAATTTGGCTGTTGAGTTGTATCAAACAAAGTGTAACATGAATGAGACTATTGTGATATGTCATAGTGAACCTGGTGCTTGGTACCCTCCATTGTTTGACACCTTTCCGTGTCCACCGTCTTTTTACCATCATTTTAAGGCTGTGATTGGTAGGACTATGTTTGAGACTGATAGAGTGAATGTTGAACATGTCGAGAGGTGTAATCGAATGGATTATGTTTGGGTTCCTACTGAGTTTCATAGGGATACATTTATTGAAAGTGGTGTTAATGCTTCCAAGGTGGTGAAGATTGTTCAACCTATTGATGTGAAATTCTTTGATCCTGTCAAGTGTAATGCATTGGATCTTGATTCCATGGGGAAACTGGTTTTAGGTTCTGAAGTGAAGATCGGTTTTGTGTTTTTAAGTATCTTCAAGTGGGAGTATAGGAAAGGGTGGGATGTGTTGTTGAAATCATATTTGAAGGAGTTTTCGAAAGACGATAGTGTTGTTTTATATTTGTTAACAAATCCATATCATACTGATAGGGATTTTGGGAACAAAATATTGGATTTTGTTGAGAATTCGGGTTTTGAAGAACCGGTTAGTGGTTGGGCTTCGGTCTATGTTATTGATACACACATTGCACAAAGTGAATTGCCAAGGGTTTACAGGGCAGCTGATGCTTTTGTTCTTCCTTCGAGAGGAGAAGGATGGGGAAGGCCTTTGGTGGAAGCTATGTCAATGTCATTGCCGGTGATTGCTACGAATTGGTCAGGTCCGACTGAATTTTTGACAGAGGATAACAGCTATCCATTGCCTGTAGAAAGAATGAGTGAAGTGATGGAAGGTCCATTCAAGGGACATCTTTGGGCTGAACCTTCTGAAGATAAACTTCGGGTTCTTATGAGGTGGGTGATGGATAATCCGACTGAGGCTAAAGCCAAAGGTAGAAAGGCGAGGGAGGATATGATAAGACAGTTCTCACCTGAGATTGTGGCAGACATTGTTGCAGACCACATACAAAACATACTAGGAAGGTAAGAAGAACTAAAAAGTTTCTGGTTTTGTTTCGTCCACAGCTTTTTTGCTCCTGAGTCCAGACCTTTTTTATAATTCACTCATAAGGAGATTGAACTTGTAAGAGGGACATAGTGTAGACTTCTCAGGAATGATTGAGCTACAAACAACTTTTAATCACTGAAAAATAGTTTAATCAATACTTAATTCATTTTGTTTATGAGAATTTTTATGGAAAAGGCATATGCATTCTTGGACAAACATTAAACTGTTTCTCATCGAATATGTCAATCATTTTGTAACAATAAACGGCTATTTATAGTCCAAGGTTTCTAACCTGGTCTATGTCTTGTGTATAATAATAACAATGTATTGTCCTTAAAAGACTGATAAAAATGCTCGGTGTGGGCAAGGAATCTTTATGGCTGATTGTTGGTGAATGACAGTACATGAATGCTGTGACTGAATTTAATATGAAAGGTAACAAGTTCATAAAAAATGAATAGGTCTGTGAAGTGATTTGAAGATTCCTAATGAAGTTCAATCTATGTCGACCGGAAGGCCTGTGTAAATCAAATGATTTTGCAAAGCCATTCATAAATGGGCTACTGAGGAAACACAAAATTACTGAACTTTTTGCATAAATTTCCAGATTCTTCGAAAAGATAGTGGTGACACCAAAGCTTATGTAGCGACGTTTTAAAATCAACAAAAGAAAAATGATTTGAACGGTTGAAACATGAAATGGTTAAGGACGCTATCATGCTCGAGGACAAACATATTTGCTGAAAACCGCTCTCTTTCTAGCTGGATTAGGCTCCATATTATTCCTAAATTTTTATTTAAAATTGTCAGTATTCCTGAAGAGAAAACAGATGTTGAATTATATCATATCCTTCATGAACCGCTCCGGGAAGTTATTTTTCCATCACTATGCATGAAGAGAATAGTTGTGCACGTTGACTAGCATAGTTTGGTACCAACTGGGAAATGTTTTTTTTATGATAAGTACCAACTTGGATCTTGAATGTAGATTCAGAGCACCTGATCTGTCAGGTTCTTTACTAGCAGATGTCTTGGGACTTAGGAGTGCAGAGGGTTAGAATTTAATTTCTGTTTTGCTGTCTTTTATTATCTATTGTTAAACATAAGAAAGATAGTGAAGTATTCACCCATACTCTTATCTTATGACTACACTAATTTTTTTCATTTATAAAACCTGTTTGGGTATTGCTTTAATTTACAAAAACCAGTGTTGAAAAAAGCACAAAGTACTGTAGCGCCTGCTTGGAAACCTTGGAGAAAGATATAACTGACTTGAAAAGATTGTGAATCAAAGAATACTTTATTTTCCAAAAAAAAAAAAGAATACTTTAGTTTGAGAGTAGAAACTCTCTTAAACAAATACAGAGCGTAAACTCCACATAGGAAAACATTTCACTGATTAATCTTTTTATTGTATATTGCAAGTTTTTTGGTGTAAAGGCTATATTTAAACCCCTTCTGCATAGATCTTTTATCAATAATCAGCAATGTCATGGACAGATGAGAAACTGAAATCTTAACTAATTCAGAGTGACGATTTGTTTTGTTGAAGTAGGATGCAAGGGGCACAACTATTAATAACTCTGCCAATCAATCATGATTTCTCTCTGCCTTCAATTGAAATCAGATCAAAGTTGTTCGGCACCGTTTAAATAAATACTAACTTCATAGACATTTGCATACAAAGAAAATCTACTGTAAAAGTATACAAAGAAAGTCTACTTTAAAGCAACCCGCAGAATTATCCATGACGCCTCTCACTTGGAAGCCATAACATTTTTCAACAGAGATGAGATTATTGGAGATGTGGAGCAAACGCTGCAAGGACTTCCTTGTAGACAGGCTTCTTGAAATCCACTGCCTGCACAGAGAAGATAAGCTAAGTCATGAGTTTATGTTGCATATGACACCAAATCTTAACTGGTTTTGAGCAGGTATTAAAAATGTAATCATAATAACATATACTCACAAGCTTGATTACTTGTTCTGGTGATATCCATGACCATTCCCCAAACTCAGGTTTCTCAGTACCATCGCCCAAAAGATTGATTTCTTGATCTTGCCCAGTGAACTTAAAAAGAAACCTGTGTATATCAGAGGTAAAACTAAAAAACACTATTAGGAAGGCGCAAACGAAATATCCCCAATTATGCCTTTGCAATAACAATGATACCCTTCCCCCTGCACGTGTATATAATTTGGTTGTGCTGTTTTTATGAGTTTTATTTCCTCTAGACTGAGCATATTCAAATTATTACCATTTTTGCGCCTGCCCCTTCCAATCAGTCCCCCACTGAATATTTAATCTCTCCCTGACTTTTGGTGGGAAGTCATAAGTTAACCAGAAAGGTGCCTACAACAGAAAGTCACCAAGATGAACTTCTCTAAACAAAGCAGAAAAGAAAAATGTTTTACTTTGGATTTTGTGATAGATTGAAAACTAATACTAGTGAATGGATTAACTGACATTGATAAATCAGACTAATGAGACTATGATATTAACTGACATTGATAAATCAGACTAATGAGACTATGATATGATGATATATAGATGTGTAGCAGAAAAATAAATATTGCAAATACCTAGGACTAGGTATCCTCCTGGAAAAAACCAGTAAATAACAAAACTTGAAGAAGAAACTTTATATGCCTATAATGAAATAACTCCTTTAAACCACTCATAAAATTATCAATCTGAATTACAAAAGAGAACCCAAAAAAAGCACTCTCTCAATTAGATTAGATAACAAAAACACACTGACAAACCTTTTATTCAAAGATTCATGCATCATACCCCAATGAAAACAAGCAAAGTTCCGTACACATAACACCTTAAGAAGGCCTTGCTTGCCTAGCTTAGTCCCTTGGAAGCCTCTAAAACCAACAAATAGTAACTAAGATAGGATGTAGCTAGGTATTAAACAAAGTGTTGATATGGGTATCCTAAAAGGGATGAGATGCAACAGTTTGATTAGATTTGTGTTAATCAGTTGGAATCTATCTATCTATTTATTCTACAAACAGTCTTCTCCATGGCAAAATTTTACATATCTGTACCCTGCCATTTTTTTCCCAAATCCATACAAAAGAGTACATGATCTTTATTAGAGGTGAAATATAATTTGACACTTTCTAATTTTAACAATCAAGGTAGAGTAAGCATGCAATTTGTAGAATTTTTTTAAAATTATATATATAGGAGAGTGGAAATATCATTATTTACTTAGGAGGGTAGGCACTTGGCATTCAGTCTGAGTCGGGGATTGAACTCTGCCCGCCCTTTAATGTTTGGACGAAGAATTTTGGAGGGGAGACAAAGACTTATTTTACATTTCTATAAAAAAAAAAAAAGGGTAGCCCGGTGCACAAAGCTCCCGCATACGCAGGGTCCGGAAAGGGGTCCCACCAATTGGTGTATTGTTCGCGGCACCCTATTTTTTACACAAGAGGTTGTTTCCAGGTCATAGATATCAAAATATAGACCCTCCAACCCAGTTGGGTTGGTCTGGTGGTATTGGCTTGGGACCTGAGAGTGTGCTCCTCCATAAGGTTTCAGGTTCGATTCTCCCCTGTGCCAATTTGGGTGGACTAATTTAGCTTCTTCAAAATAAAATACAGACCCTCCCTCTAAAACACCCAATCCAAATATACCTTAAGTTACAAAGCAAGAAATATAAAATTTGTACCTCTGCAATGATTTCTGCTGAACTAACACCGGTCTCTTCCCTCAGTTCCCTAATAGCAGCATTTCTCGGATCCTCACCTTCATCAATACCACCCTACATTAACATCATTACAAACTTATATACATCATCATTCCTGCAAGAAGAAAAATTCATAACTTTATCCATTTATTTCAATTAATTGTATACTAAAAATGTATCACCTGTGGCATTTGCCATGAATTCGGAATATCCAACCTTGAAGCCGAAAAAATCTGCATAACAAAAATCGTCAATTATTAGCTGAAGCACTACGTGGACACAGACACGACAGTGACACACCGGTAGTAATTTAAATAAATAACATAACTGAATCTAATCACATGTGTTGTGTTATGTCAGTGTCAGTGTCAATTTCTCTTTTGACACAATCATATATCGACACGAACACCGAACACGTCTTCCATCAAAAAGTGTTAGTGTTACATAGATTATTAATGTTAAGCTTTTCTAGAGAGAGAGAGATTGGACCTTCTTTTGATTATTGATGAGACAGATTCCAACGTTCTTGCGGTAACCTTCAGGAGGAGCTTCCATAGTTGACGAAGAATAACGCCAGATTGCAGAAAGTGGCAGCGAGGGTAATTTGGCGTATTTGGGAGGGTATTTCGGAAAAGATAAATGGTTTGCAGGAGAATAAGCGAATCGGCATAAAGCCATTATTACAGCAAACAAAAAACCAAGGTAACGACCAAACATGAAAACGAAGCATTTTCATATGGGCTTATACCTTTTTTGGTCTTTCAAAATCTACTTTTGAGCTTTCTTTTTTACACCTACAATTTCTTCTAATACGCCCTACTATTTGTATTTTTTTATGTGAACCGGATATCTTTGCATGCAACTGCATATTAGAGATAAAGTTCCATCCACGTTGATATCACTCGATTCCTCTTAAAACAATGTGAGAGACCACTTTCAATTGATTTTTTTTAAAAAAAAATGTACAATGGCATATAGTATAGAAAATGCATGGTTATTAACATCTTGGTCTATATAAGATAGATGTTGTCCACCAAAGTATCTCTTAAAAAAACATTCACCCAAAAAAGATGAAAACAAAAATGAATATATGTGAGTGGAGAAGGTGATCAACTTATAAATAGAGGATCCACAATGAATGAAACGAATGAAGGAAGAGGGATGATGCACATAGATATTGTGGCAATGACTCTATTTGCTAGGATAGTCGATAAGCTAACTTATAGCGGATGAACTTATAGTGTATGATTTATAAGTTAGTTTATAGCTGATAACGAATAAGTTAGCTGATTGATTTTGTATTGTTTGATAAAATTAACGGTTGAAGTAACTTATAAATATAAAATGACATAAAAATGTGCATTTAATTAATAGTTATCGGGAGTAAAATAAGGAAAAGTAGGGGTAAAGGAAAGGGGGAATAATAAAATAGATTATGACATGTCTTCTCAAATTCGGACAATTTAATATCTGCTATGTGGCACTTAATTGGCTTATATGTGGACTTATCGTATACGCAATTATTATCCATGTCATACCCCTAACAACACAAGTTAACAGAAGGACCAATGTGTTTGATGTCATTTAAAAGTATGCTCTGAAAATTGGTAATTGTGATGCTATCACCGCTGAAATATGGACAATGCTGCATGGTATCAATATAGCTTCGGGTGAAAGGATCACAAACCTTGTTGTGAAAAGTGATTTTAAAGCTTTGACACACATGGTTTGATAAGACACTATGGATGATCACAGTATGCCAACTTTAGGCCGTTGTATAAGATACATGGCACCGATGGATTGTCGCATAAAAAAAAAATCATACTTGATATGAAGAAAATTGATATGGAGATTGGCTTGTCAATTTCAACCTTTATTTTAAACGTTGCAATTTTATTTATCCTTTAAATCCCACCTCCAATGAATTAAATATTATTTTAATGAACAATATTATTGGGGTTTCCTTCCCCATACTTGTTATAGTTTTTTGTTTATTTTATTTTATTTTTGTCTTTGGGTTTTAAGTCCTCTTTTGTACTACAAAAAAAAGCTAAAATATTAAAAAGGTCCCTGCAAATATGCCTCATTTGGCTTTTGGTCCTTGTAAAAAAAAAATTGATTTTCGTCCTTGCAAAATATTTTGTTTTTTAAAATAGTCTCTGGGCCCATTGACGGCTTATGTGGCAATTGAAAATTAAAAAACAAAATATTTTGCAAGGACGAAAAACAAAATTAATTTTTTTTACAAGGACCAAAAGCCAAATGAGGCATATTTGCAGGGACCTTTTTTTTCACTTATGTCCAGCTTCAATGGGCACAGGGACTATTTTAAAAAAACAAAATATTTTGCAAGGACGAAAATCAATTTTTTTTACAAGGACCAAAAGCCAAATGAAGCATATTTGCAGGGACCTTTTTAATATTTTAGCCTACAAAAAAAGAACAAGTGCATTTAGTTTATTCATTTAATACTTGTGTGTATTT
Source organism: Medicago ruthenica (assembly GCA_018208015.1). NCBI lineage: Eukaryota > Viridiplantae > Streptophyta > Magnoliopsida > Fabales > Fabaceae > Medicago > Medicago ruthenica. The sequence goes on along the minus strand of CM031371.1, from coordinate 21,856,962 downwards.
GTTTTATTTTGTTTTTCTCTTTGTATAAAAAATGTGGTCTTACAAAATAAAATGTTGATTTAAAAAAATTGGTGGAAACAATTTTTTTCTTTCTAAAAGTCTATTAAACAACATAGGACACGTCAGCCTAAATGTCACATATTGAAGACACCTAAAGAAGAGGTAACAAAAAAAGTCTATTAAACCGTCTTCAATTATACCATTGACATTTATCATGCAAGTGGTGTATTTTTATACTATAATTGTTTTTAATATTTTTTAAAACGTGGTTTTAATATCTAATAATGTAAATAAATAATTATATATAAAGATATTAAGCATGAATATATCAAATTGGTCTAAAAGTTTATGTGTTTGATCTAAAATTAGGACCAAACACATTAATTTTTGTTGATCTAACCTTCTCTTATATTTAGCATCGAAGAGAGCATTTTTGAAGTGCATTTATTATTATTTATTTCATAGGCAGATATAAATTAATATTTTGATCATCAAAATAAATGTTAATAAAACAATTAATTGAACTTAAATGATTAACAAACTTCAATTTATGATAAATCGTTCGAGAGAACTTGAATTCGAATCTTAATTAAAAAATTCTTGACCAGACTTTACATAAATTTTGGTCAAACTCTGAATTAGAGTATGCGTCCCTACTACTACTAGTTTTTTTGCGTGTTACATTTAACTCACTCTTTCTTGAATGAACTGTGCAATGGATGACATGAACGATGACATTCCTTTGAAGCCAGAAAATATTGAATTTTTGCTGCCCCGTGATATTTTTGATGAATTGATTGTTGAAAAACCAAGAGCAACTTTATCTGAATCACTAAGTGTCAATGTCGACTTAGGATCTGGGGAGGAAATCACTGCTCAAGATAAATTTTTTTTGCATTGATTCGTTTTTGCAGGCGCGTGCTATTATTGATGAATTGTTTCTTGAAAAACCAACAGAAAGCCTATTCAAATCATTAAGAGGAACTGTCAACAAAGAAATTTGGAAGGAAATTTTTGCTCAAGCCGTCAATTCTGCGCATGATTCATCAACTCACATCGTCCCTAATGATGAGGTTTTTCCATTTCTTTTTTCCTTCTTCCATTGGATTAACTTTTACTACCACACCGACATAACCCAAGTATTTTCTCGCTAGATTCTTTTCGATGGTGGGGAGAAATATTAGGGTGACTTCTACCTAAATGTATTAAACATTGATTGAAAAGAATGAAAGTATTTATTATTTTTTTTAACGTCAAATATTCATATCTAGATTCCTTCCATTCGAAAAATTTCATATTTGTTGCAATCATGTGATCTATTCTGTTGGATCAAGATCGATCATCCTGTTGGAATATTTTATTATTTAATTATATTCCGATATCATTATGTGGGCAAATATCGTAATAATAATTATATTAGCTATTTATCAATTTGGAGCCTTAATTGATTAGTGATCAATTTAATTAATAAGGCTAATTAGATTTCTATTTAGATAATTAATTAATTGATATGGACTCAATATGGGTGGATGTCCGGATGGCCCATTAACGGAATAATGGGAAACTCTAATGGTCATCCAATATAATATAAAAGAGGCTATGGTCCCCAATACACCGTACAATTGCACAACCGCTCTTCTCCCCATCTGAAGCGCATAAAGGCATAAGGGTACAGGTTGAGGAAGAACCAAACCAGCCGCCGCTGACCTTGCTGTTGTTTTCAGATTGTTGCTGCCGGAAAACTCCTTTGTCATGGATCCAGGTATTCGTATGACCTTGAACGTTGAATTTCAATAAATCAAACATGTTGTTTCTGATCATAAACGTGTGTTCAATATTTGCTTCCGCTGATGATTGATAATTTAAATAAAATTGAATCTGTTTATGAAATTGAATATCTAACAAGTGGTATCAGAGTCACCTTCATGTTTGATTATTGGGATTAATTGAGTTCTCTGTTTTGTTTTTTCAATTTTTATGAACCATACTTTCATGAATTTTGAAATATCAATTACGGTTGTATAAAATTGAATTACGTGTTTGCTTGCATATTCGGTAATGATTCATATGAGCGAAATTGTGTTCGGTAACGATTCTGGAATCTGTTTTTTTCCAGCCGTAACTTATCCAGCCGTAATTACATGTTTGTTTTTTTTCCAGCCGTAAGTTTCTGGAATTTGTTTTCTTTGTTTTATGTCAATCGCTCTGGCTTTTACGGTACAACCTTTTTTTTTTTGTTCTGGAACCGTACTTTTTTTTCTTCCATCAATTATAAATTATCCTTATTATTGAAGCCGCAAACCAAAGAGTGTGCACGGCATCAGAGGAAAAGTCTTTTTATTTAATGCTATTATTAAGTTGATTGGGTCTGTTCCTATTGTTTCAATTATTTTTTTTAAGAAACAAATAAGTATTATAAGGTGTATATATATATATATGCGATTATGTTCACTTTCCCGCATACTACAGTGCATGTATATAGCTTGAATGAATTTAAAGTTTATTGTTACCTTTCCGGTTGATTGAATTAAAAGTTTTTTTTTAATCATGCATGTCTTCAATTATATTTGTTAAGCAAATATTGCTTATTCTTTGGAAAATTTGTTTTCCAATGGTTGGATAGTTTAACCGAATATCACTTGAGTAATTGAGTGATTTTCAATTTTCAAATCAAATATTTAGGTTTGACTTATTTATAAAGTTTATTGTATTGTTATATCTATTCGGTCTTTGATATATCAAATACAAATATATTGTTAATAAATAAGTATTTGGATTTGATTTGTTTTAAAAATTTAATTTGAGATGATTTTCAAATATCATTATCATATCTTACAATTTAATTTCTATTTGAAATTAGTTTTGATTCACGAAGATTTTGTACATAAAATTTGTTTTGAGAAGTAGGCAAATAAAGATTAAAATATATTTTTGATATATTTGTTGCCTTTTAATAATGAATCTCAAAATATTATGGACAATTTTTATTTTGTATAGAAAATAAAGTTTTTGATTCTTTAAATTTTGGAAAATATTGATTCTAGTTTTGTTTGTTTATTTATAAACATATAAAGTTTGTTTCCTTATTTGGGAAATAATTAAGTTTAGAGTTATTCATTATTTTATTTAAAGAATCATTACTATATGTGAATCAATTGTGGCATGAATATTTTTGGCATATAAAAATTCAATTTTTTTTATTTGATTTGAAATTGAATATTTGGTTTATAGCATGATTGTGATTATTGAGATTATTGTTATTAAGTTTCTACAATAACATCATTTTTTTTCCTCCAATCATGCATTTTTGACATATTTCATGCTATTTATGTTTTCGCTTTTATGCGATACCTGTAAATGTATTGTCATACACACATTGGTGTGATTTTTGACTTGCATCTTCTTTCAAATTCTTGTGAACTTGTCTTCACACTTAAGGGTTGATGAGTGGCCTTATGGTCACTTAGCGATATAATGGACTAATTCGGCCTACATTATGTTAGTAGTGCCTTGTAAATTTAAAGATCATTCCCATTTAAAACATTTAATTTATTGTGAAATGTCTAGTAATTGCAGTTGTTTTGGTTGAAGCAACATGTTGCCAAAGTAACCTCTGTTGCGTAGATTTAATTCAACTGAACTTACAAAAGACGTAGCATGCAATTATTCATGCGAGTTGTCGTCGGCCCCAAGGAAGGCACAACTTGGCCGGATAATTACATGCATGTGATAGTAAATGTGTGGTGATTATAAAGTAATTTTCCATGTAAATAATAGGATACCCTAAGGTGACTATTATTTGACAGGATTTATCACCCCATTTAATATATATTAAAATTATCTAGTAATTGCGGTTGAGTCGGTTGAAACAATAATGTTGCCCAAGTAACCTCTGTTGCGTAGATTCGACTCAACTGAAGTTACAAAAGATGTAGTGTGTAATTATTTATGCGAGTTGTCGTCGGCCCCAAGGAAGGCACAACTTGGCCGGATAGTTACATACCTGTGGTGGTAAATATGTGGTGGTTATAAAGTATTTTTCCATGTGGATAATAGGATGCCCGAAGGTGACTATTATTTGACGGGACTTATCACCAATGTTTGATCATTGCGTTGAGAGTATCGCTTGCAGTTAATTTTTACAATCCGAAGATTGAGAATTAATGTTGCGCTTGATATCTTGTTAAGGTCTTTTATTTACAAATAAAGATGCACGTTTCTATAATATTTTATTGACATGTGTGATAATGTTGTGTGAGTGTAGACTTATTTATACATTTAAGAGTTTACATTCACACGAATATAATGGTAAACATATGACAATTATAAGAATTTATTCTTTGTCAAAGTAAATTGTCATTGTTTGATCATTGCTGTAAAATACCACTAGCAATTGATATTATTGTTTAAAGACTTGATATTAGTGGTGCATTAGGTATTTTTGTGAGTGTTTTTTTTGCTTCTCTTGTTCTCTTTAAGCTAATACAGTTTATGTATCTGTTAATTTGAGTTAAATTTTTAACTCTTAAAAGTTTTAACTTTTAGGAATTAAAGAATAATATTAACATTGTTCTTGGATCTAGACCTTATATAAGGGTGGTGAAACTCACATTCTCTTGCAAATTCAGTATCTAATGTGAGAATCAAGTTTGACAAGTGAGTATACACCAAATCTTATAGGTCTTATGTGATCATAAAGTTAAAAGATCAGAAATCTTATCAGTGTTATTTAAGTTGACAATTTTTGTCATATTTTCTTTGCTTAAACTAAGGTGCTTTTAAAGCAATATAGAGAAAGACAATCTCTCATTGGAGAGTGATATTTCATTAAGATTATTAGGCAAAGAAAATATTGAGCACATTATGTAAATATTTAATCTTGCTTAGACATTATAATTTCAACTATCAGATGACTTGTTCGAAAATTCAGTAATTTCGACTATCATATGACTTGTTCGAAAATTCAGCATTTAATATTCTCTTTGCACAATTAAGTTTATAACTGTCAAAGTTAGAAATGATCCTTTAAAGGATCAATTCATAAAGTGTGCAAATAAAGAAAAGTTGAAGCAAGGGAAAATAAAATAGTGCTCATTCGGAAAATACCTCAAAAGATAAGGGCAAATAAAGAAAGGTAATCTTGACTGACTTATGTCCAATGATGTTGAAAGATATATCAATTTAGAATAGACAAAGTCGATAAAGATTGTTTTATTCATTTTTAAACTAATTTTAGATTGTCGTTACAAGCTTATTTTTGTATTTAAAAGACAATTTGGTGAATCATTATTTGAATTAATTTTTGTTTTAATTTCTCTTTGACTAAATCAAGATATTTTGAGTTTTATTTTCAAATGATGATTCAATGTGTCTTTTAAGTTTAGTTATTAGAGTCAATTCAGTTATGACTTATGACATTCTATAATTGTTTAAGGGTTTAAAAACTATAAATTTTTCGTCCCACAAATTAAAGAAATTTTGAGCCATAAATTGTTATGTTTTCTTGAGGATATTGAGTTTGGGGGAGAGATATGGTAATAGAACAAAATTGAATGAGGAAGACTTAGTTCTAAACTAATTCATATAGTTACTATTATTATAGTATATTTGCATCCTCATGAGGACATTATTGTTCTTCCTCTCCATCAAGTTAAGAAGTTAATTCATATAGATCAAACTCAACACCCTCAAGAACTAGGACATCTGGTGTCATAAAGAATTGACTAATAAGAGAAATTCTATTTAGTATATTTGAAAAACTCTATTAAGACAGTCATGATACTAGTTTGCTTATTATAATTTTGGAGCTGCATAAGATGGATTTCAATATAGTGTTTCTTAATGGTGACATTAAGGATATAATATGGTGCAACAGAATAAAGCTTTTGTGTCAATTGATACAAAGTAGATAGTTTGCAAAGTCATGAAATCCACTTATAAGTTAAGAAATTTGTCTCTTTAGTGTTACCACAAATTCTCATAAAGTAATCGTCTCATTTGGTTTTGAGATAATATTAAGTAGAGTTGTGGATTTAGTAAGCTCAGTGGGAGTAAATTTATATTCCTATTTTAATGTGTCAATTTTATTTTATTTAGTCAACTATGATATATGTTAGTAATGTGAAACCAAGGAAATCTCTAACAAAAGTTAGTGATGAAAGATCCTGGGGACACCTCTTTTGTATTAGGCATTTCAATACTTAGAGATTCTTCTCAAGGTATTATTCGGATATCACAAAAGAGTTATATCATTAAAGTTGAAAATAAATTGACGTTAAAGTTAATAAATTTTTGGATGACCTCAATCATCGAGAGACTTTTCAGTCTCAAATATTGCCAATTAGGAAATTTATGAATTCAGAAATTTAAGTATTTTCCTACACTTTTCCTATAGGATTTTTATGTATGATTTTATTATACGCATTTGGAAATAGCGTATATAATAAGGTTGTTTGGCAGATATTTGAGCAATTCAAAGTTTGAATTGTTGAAAATGCGACCATAAAGATTCTTTAAAGAGAACAAGAGAGCTTATTCTCACATCATGGATCTGACAATTTGGAGATCATTAGTGTGTTAGACTCTGACTTTTGGATGTGTGTATATAATACACATCCTAACCCAGAAAATGACTGTAAGTATTTATGTCACTTGGTTGCATAGTAAAAAGGTATTGAAAAACCATTTAAGTTATATAGTGACATAATGTAGTCATATAATGTTTTAATAACAAAGTTTATAAGGTTCATCCCCTTATAAATTATGGTTGTTAATTGATAGAACATTAGAGACAAACTTTATGCTAGGTGACCCACTAATCAAAGACATGACACATAAAGTCTTTCATATGGTTGTTGTCATTAAGGATGTCTTGGATTAGTGGGAGTCTCTTCTATTCTATGTTCTATACTTCTGTTTTGATATCGATACAGACTTTATGTTATGATTTTCTGCAGAAATAAAGTTTATGAGGTTATTTTGGTTATAACCATTTCTGTATCATTTTGTGCAAATATTGAATTTGCAAACTTCAGTTTGATCTCACTAAAGTTTTCAGTTGGACCAGTTGGAAATAGACATGATTTAGAGATCACATCACATGAAATTTCCATGCCACTCATCCATATCGATCTATGTCATCAAGTGCATTGATATGGTGGTCGTCGGGGTTCCGTCACATTATACGTCAGTGACGACAGCCGCGGTGGTCCCATTATTAATGTATGAGGTGGACCAGATTGTAAAGTTGAAATCTAAAGATAAATAGCATTCAGACGCGCGCCTAAAGAATTCTGGTATAATTATTAAGATATGTAGCCCAAGTGGGAGATTGTTGGAATATTTTATTATTTAATTATATTCCGATATCATTATGTGGGCAAATATCGTAATAATAATTATATTAGCTATTTATCAATTTGGAGCCTTAATTGATTAGTGATCAATTTAAGTAATAAGGCTAATTAGATTTCTATTTAGATAATTAATTAATTGATATGGACTCAATATGGGTGGATGTCCGGATGGCCCATTAACGGAATAATGGGAAACCCTAATGGTCATTCAATATAAAAGAGGCTATGGTCCCCAATACACCGTACAATTGCAAAACCGCTCTTCTCCCCATCTGAAGCGCATAAAGGCATAAGGGTACAGGTTGAGGAAGAACCAAACCAGCCGCCGCTGACCTTGCTGTTGTTTTCAGATTGCTGCTGCCGGAAAACTCCTTTGTCATGGATCCAGGTATTCGTATGACCTTGAACGTTGAATTTCAATAAATCAAACATGTTGTTTCTGATCATAAACGTGTGTTCAATATTTGCTTCCGTTGATGATTGATAATTTAAATAAAATTGAACATGTTTATGAAATTGAATATCTAACACATCCCACATCCCGTCTTTGGTAAATTTAGTCAATTTGTCAAAGTCGAAATGATCTTTCGATGATATATCAGACGGTCAAGATACACGCTTGTGTGATTGCTTGTATGCAAAATCCGAAGTGTTCTCCATTTTATCAATAACTTTTATTCTACTCAATAATGAGTTATAGGGAATATCAAGTTTTATATTTTTGACAAGTAATCTAAATTATAAAGAAAAATATTTACCAATGAATGTGAATGATATGGAATGTAGCAAAGTAAAATAGAGAAGTGGACGAGAAAATTTATCTTCTATTTTTTGGTTTAATAATGAAATGGTAGAGTAAAGAAAAATTACGGTGGTCCATCACAAAATTTCTTCCATGTTGGTGAGGATGGAAAACTGCAAGAAGGCAACGTGATAAAAATACTAAAATATCCCCACTCTCATGTTTCTTATCTTCTTGCATTATGTAATCAATCTCAGCGGAATTGGACCCTCTTCGGTTAATCTTGTAGAATCTTAGTCACTTGATTAATCTAATATTTTCTCACTCCTAAATTATAAGTCGTTTTAATAAGTTCACACAAGATTAAGAATTAATTTTGCACAATAGATAGAAATTATTAGTTGTTTTACAAAATTATCCTTCATTATGGTATGAGAAAAACAAATTAAAAGAAAAGATAATAATAAATAGTTAGAGACATTATATGAAAAATAACATTAATGTTTAATTGGTATTGTAAATAACTACTTATAATTTGAGACAATTTTTTCTCTCAAAACGACTTATAATTTCGGACAGAATGAGTAGTTAAGAGATCAACCGTACCTGTCATTAGATTAATCTAATGACTGAGATTTTGGTTGACGAGAAAGGGGATATGTAAAGGGCGGGGGCCTATTCACATAGCTCATTTGATTTCATCTTTGTATAGTTACATTTTGCAGGGTTGAAGATCTATTGAAAAACAATATCGTGTAGTTATGGTTTATTTTATTAAAAAAAAGGGTCTATGTTCTTCCAAAAGCTTTTTTTTTAATTGTTCATGTCCATAATCCTTTGTTTGCTATTATTTGAAAACTCGTGTTTTGGGGGACCAAGTGGTAACAATACTTTATGATTTGCAGACTCTTGAGAAAAATGAAGAGCATATTGTGCCAAATCTGTTGAAAGCAAAATCTTTTATTGATGTTTTAAAGATAACAAACCTATTTACTTTTGATTATCTTGTTATCTACTAACTTATTTTGTGAGATTGTTTCATGAGAACATTTATGAGAACGTTCATAAGAGTGTCTGATCAAGTTAAGAACGAAGAAAAGTTTTGAAGCTTGTGTTACAAGTCTGAAGAGCTGCGTCTGAAGAGATGTGTCTGAAGAAACAGCGTCTGAAGAGCTGCGTCTGAAGAAACAGCGTCTGAAGACCTGCGTTTGAAGAAACTGCGTCTGAAGACCTGCGTCTGAAGAAAGCATGTGACATCATTACACCTCATCAAGATGACATCATCCAAGTTCAACAAGTGGGCTACAAGTTTCCCAAGAGAACGTAACAGCTCATTACAAGTTGGCAAAAAACGTGTGATTTATTTTCCTCAAGATTGGCTGAAACCAAGAGAACGATCTGGGCAATAGCAAGAAAATTCTTTATGAACAAAAGTTAATCCTTGGTCCCCAAGCATCTTTTTGGAGCGCATTTTTCATTTCAGCTTATCCTCCAAGGCTTATCAAGTCCTATAAATAGAGGAAGGCATTGAAGGTTAAAGGCAAGAGTTTGAAATACAAAGCATTCACTTTTCAAAGCAAAAAAATCATCTCTCAATCAAGCTCTTCAACAAACCAGCAAGCTCCAAAATCTCTCATTATATCTTGGATCATAATCTTTTGAGTTTGTCTTGTAAAATCTCAAACATGTGTTGAGTAGTTTCGATCCATCCAAACCATCAATCATACAAAGTGTAACAAAAGTCTCAAGTCTATTTAGGGTATAAATAGTTTGAGTAGAAAAGTTTCAACCTTTCTTGTGCGAAAGCAAAAAATTGTATAAGCCTGTCGAGGTTGATAATACGGTTTGTAACAGACTGATCTGGTGTGATCAAGACCTTGGACTGATCTGGTGTGATCAAGACCTTATAGTGCTAGTCAGAAGTTTCTGTTAGCAGGATACTATAGTGGATAATCTCACACAAGGTGTGGGGACTAGAAGTAGCCGGTTTTGGTGAACCAGGATAAATCTCTTGTGTCATCTCTCTCTCACTCTTTTATTTATTCGTGCTTTTATTTGCATCACTTACACCTTCACAATTGTTTTTACGATCAATCTCCAGAACATTCTCTTGAACGTTCTGGTCCCATTTTAATTGGTTTAAATACTTCCAGAGTTCTCTGGTCCATAACTAATCACTTATTTCTTAAATCAATTATTAAACACACTCCAGAACATTCTGGTCCAAATACATTAATTGTTTTATTGTGATCTAACTATTGCCAAGAAATCTTCTTGAGTAAGTAAAATCTTGTTTAAAGAGTTTCAGGATAAAAATTAAAAAGGGTCACAATTCAAACCCCCCCTTCCTTGTGACGATTATTGCTACTTCAATTGGCATCAGAGCACGGTCTCTATAAAAAGTCAAGCACTTAACACGTGCTAGAGGAAAAGATTCAGGAAGAAGCAATGTCAAGAGACAAATACATACCAGAAGGTCTGTCATGCATAAAGCCTCCATTCTTCAATGGAAAGAACTACTACTTCTGGAAAGGAAGAATGCAACTGTTTCTAAAATCTCAAGATGTAGACATGTGGAAAGTTGTCACTGAAGGAAACTTTGTACCACAAACCACTGATGTTGTTACAGCAGTAGTAACTATCAAACCTGAGGCATCATGGACTGACGAAGATAAAAAGAAGGTACTCTTAAATTCTAAAGCTCAACTCTTTCTATCATGTGCACTAAGCATGGAAGAAAGTGAAAGAGTAGATGAATGATACTGCAAAAAGTATTTGGGATACTTTACAAATTCATCATGAAGGAACAAGCCATGTAAAAGAAACAAGAATAGACATTGGTGTAAGAAAGTTTGAAGTTTTCGAAATGAGTGAAGAGGAAAACATTGATGAAATGTATTCCAGATTTACATCCATAGTAAATGAGTTAAGATCTCTGGGAAAATCATACTCCACTCGTGATAGAGTCAGAAAAATACTAAGATCTCTCCCAAGTTCATGGAGACCTATGGTTACAGCAATCACTCAAGTAAAAGACTTAAATGTCTTAGCCTTAGAGGATCTTATTGGTTCACTAAGAGCTCATGAAGTCACACTTCAAGGAGACAAACCAACCAGAAAAGGAAAGATGATTGCTCTCAAAGCCTCTCAAGATACACAAGATGAAGCATCCTCACAAAATGAGGAAATCAAAGAAGATAAAGAAGAGCAAATTGTTCAAGGGAAAGTAGAAGATGAACTAGCTCTCATCTCAAAGAAAATTCAAAGGATGATGAAAAGAAGAGATCAAATAAAAAGATACTTTTCGAACGAAGAGACAGTTCAAAAAATGAAGCTGACATAAGTCAGGTAACATGTTTCGGATGCAACAAATTGGGACACTACAAAAATGAATGTCCACTCAACAAAAAAAATCAGAAGAAACCTCCCTACAAAAAATCATTGATCTCATGGGATGATCTTGAAGAACCAAAAGAAGGAGAAGAAGAAATAGAAGCAAACATGTGTCTAATGGCAAACTCAGATAACGAAGAGGTATTTTTCAACGAACCTCTTTTACATAAAGAATTATAGAAAACAAAATTGATAATTTATTATTTGATTCAAATTTTTTAACTAATAAATGCTACTCCTTACAAGAAAAGATTACTCAATTAAAAGAAGAAAAAGAGAATCTTCAAACTATGAATAATGATCAAAAGAAAATCATTCAAAGTTTGTAAGACTCATATTTTCAAGCAACTGAAAAAATAATAGAATTAAGCAAAAATAAAACTTCAGAAACCTTTAAAGAAAATACTTTGCTAAAAAATGAAGTCAAAGAACTAAGAAATGATCTCACTGGCTTTATAAAATCAACTGAAACCTTTCAGAAGATCATGGATCTCATACTGGAATATTTGATAAAGCTGGTATAGGTTTTGATACTACTAAACATCAAAAAATTTATGAAAACTTTTTTATACCAGAAAAGGATAAAATGAAATGCTCATTTTGTAACAAAGATGGACACACTGAGTCTTTTTGTTTTCATAAGAAAAGAACAACAAAATTTAAACCCGAACACTCTTTTCAAAACAAAGAACATTCTTTCCTAATAAAAAGAAAGAAATGCTCATATTGTAAAAAAATTGGCCACTTAGATATTAATTGTTTCCTCAAGATTAAAAACCTTGAGCTTAAAACTAACTTCAAAGGACCCACAAGATCATGGGTACCTAAGAAACCACTAACTCAAAATGCAGGAATCTTCTCAAAATGCAAAGAAAAAGCCATGGTACTTGGACAGTGGTTGTTCAAGACATATGACAGGTGACAGACAATGTTTCATCTCCTTCATAAAGAACGAATGAGGGATGGTAACCTTTGGAAATAATGACAAAGGTCAAATCAAAGGTAAAAGTATTATTGGTAAGAATAATTCTGCTAAAATAGAAGAAGTTCAATATGTTGAAGGTCTAAAACACAATCTATTGAGCATAAGTCAATTATGTGACAGTGGTTTTGAAGTTATCTTTAAACCCAACATATGTGAAGTTAAACAAGTATCTACTGGAAATATTTTTTTCACTGGCTCTCGAAAGAAAAATCTTTATGTCTTATACTTAGATGATATTCCAGCTGAATCATGCTTTATGTCCATCGACAAAGATAAATGGATTTGGCACAAAAGAGCTGGTCATGTAAGTATGAAAACTATTTCAAAAATATCACAATTTGACTTAGTAAGAGGTCTCCCAAAAATCAAATTTGAAAAAGATAGAATATGTGAAGCATGCACAAGAGGAAAACAAGTCAAAAGCAGTTTTAAATTAAAAGATGTTGTTTCTACTCAAAAACCTCTTGAACTTCTTCACATAGACTTATTTGGACCTCTTCGAACAACAAGTCTTGGTGGAAAAAATATGGTTTTGTTATAGTTGATGATTTTTCCAGATATACATGAGTTTTATTTTTAAAACATAAAGACGAAGCTTTTGAAAATTTTTGTAAACTTGTCCAAAATGAAAAGGATTCAAACATCATTTTTGTAAGAAGTGATCATGGAGGTGAATTTGAAAACTTATCATTTAAAACTTTCTTTGATGAAAAAGGAATTTCACATAATTTTTCATGTGCAAGAACTCCACAGCAAAATGGAGTTGTTGAAAGAAAAAATCGAACTTTACAAGAAATGGGAAGAACAATGATTAATGAATCAAATGGTGCAAAATATTTTTGGGCTGAAGCCATTAACACTTCTTTATATCATAAATCGTGTTTCAATAAGTAAAATTCTTAACAAAACTCCTTATCAACTCTGGAAAAATAGAAAACCAAACATATCATATTTTCACATTTTTGGGTGTTTCTGCTATATTTTAAATGATAAAGAAAATATAGGAAAATTTGATTCAAAATCAGACAAATGAATTTTCTTAGGATATGCAACAAATTCCAAAGGATATAGGATTTTTAACTTAAAAAATCAAACTATGGAAATAAGCATACATGTTATCTTTGATGAGTTTGATGATCTTGTTACTAACAAAGAAGATGATGAGGAAACTCTGAAAAATTAAGAAGTTGTAAGTAACATCAATCAAGCATCCTCCTCTCAAACTCCTCCAAAAAGCTGGAAGACTGTCAGTGACCATCCTCCAGAGCAAATTATTGGAAATACATCTGATGGAGTTAGAACAAGACTATCCTTCAAAGAAAATGACAACAATATGGCAATGATCTCACATATTGAACCAAAAAATATACATGAAGCTATATGTGAAGAATCATGGGTAAAAGCCATGAAAGAAGAACTTTCTCAGTTTGAGAAAAATGAGGTATGGACTCTTGTTTCTAAACCTCAAGGTCAGTCTATAATTGGAACAAGATGGGTATTTAGAAACAAATTAGATGAAGAAGGAAAAGTCATCAGAAATAAAACCAGATTAGTAACACAAGGCTATAATCAGCAAGAAGGTATTGACTATGATGAAACTTTTGCTCCGGTAGCCAGGTTAGAAGCAATACGTATTCTTCTTGCATATGCATCACATAAGAATATTAAACTCTTTCAAATGATTTTAAAAGTGCCTTTTTAAATGGATTTTTAAATGAAGAAGTTTATGTGCATCAATCACCTGGTTTTGAAAACTCTGATAAACCTAATCATGTGTTTAAACTCACAAAAGCATTATATGGTTTAAAACAAGCTCCACGAGCTTGGTACGAAAGGTTAAGTACATTCTTAATCCAAAATAAATTTTCTAGAGGAAAAATTGACACAACACTTTTTAGAAAAGATGATAAATCAAATTTTTTAATTGTTCAAATATATGTTGATGACATTATATTTGGATCAACAGATGAAAAATTGTGTGAAGAATTTTCTGGACTCATGCAAAGTGAATTTGAAATGAGTATGATGGGAGAACTAAGCTTTTTTCTTGGCTTACAAATTAAACAAGAAAAAAATGGAATTTTTATTTGTCAAGAAAAATATGTTAGAGATCTTCTAAAAAAATACAAAATGAATGAAGCCAAAATTATGGCAACTCCCATGCATCCATCTTCAAGTTTAGATAAAGATGAAAATGGGAAAAACATATCTGAAAAAGAATACAGGGGAATGATTGGATCTCTTTTGTACTTAACTGCCAGTAGACCAGATATTGTTTTTGCAGTTGGTTTATGTGCACGTTTTCAAACCTCTCCAAAAGAATCTCATTTAACTGCAGTAAAAAGAATTTTCAAATACTTAGTTGGTACTACTGATCTTGGCCTTTGGTATAGCAAAGGATCTTGTTTTGATTTGACAGCTTACTGTGATGCTGACTATGCCGGAGACAAACTAGAAAGAAAAAGTACAAGCGGCACATGTCAGTTTCTCGGGAATGCACTTATCAGTTGGTCATGTAGAAAGCAAAGCACTATTGCTTTATCAACCACTGAAGCTGAATACGTGTCAGCAGCCAACTGTTGCTCCCAGGTATTATGGATAAGAAATCAACTAGAAGATTTCTCAATAAGGTACAAAAATATTCCCATTTTTTGTGATAATACAAGTGCAATAAATTTATCAAAAAATCCCATTCAACATTCAAGATCAAAACATATCGAAATTAAGCATCATTTCATTAGAGACCATGTTAACAAGAAGGAAATTGAATTAATATTCATTAACACTGAAAATCAACTGGCTGATATTTTTACGAAACCTTTAGTGGAAGATCGCTTTAATTTCATTAAGGAAAAATTACATATTATTAAAAAGCCCTAAAACTAATGTCCAGAACGTTCTCCTCATCCTTGGCCCTCACGTCTTTCAAAATTCTTGTTTGAAAAATATCTGAAGTTTTTTTTCCTTAACAAGTTTATTTTATAGCTTTTTAAACTCTTGATATTCTTAAGAAAGATGCTTTTTCTATCACATTTATTACAAAGAAAAAAAAACCATCATTTCACTTTTATTTTGAAACTACCAAAAACTTTTTCTAAACCACCATCAATCAGAACTAAAACCTTCTTCTCTCCCTCTCTCCTTTTTCCTCATACGTTCTTCTCTTCCTTTTTCTTTTCAAAACCTCTTCATTCCCTTCCCTATAAAACCACCCGTTCATCTTCTTTAAAAATCATCCCAACACCATGGCTAGAACCAAAGGAAATGCAAAAAAGGGGAAGTCACCTTCACCCTCTCTTTTACCACGATCACCATCTCCACCATCTCCTCCCTCTCCACCTGACCTAAACAAAACTCCATCACCTTCCTCCTCTCAAAATCCACCACCACTCTCGCTGCCTTCTCCACAATGTTCTCTTTCTCCTCTTCTAACCCAGAATTCACCAACATCTCCAGAAATCACATCTCCTGAACAACCCCTTAACATAAAACCCCTAAACATGATTTGTGATACTCTCTTCAAAGCCACACCACCATATTTCACTCAAACAGCCCCTCATCTCAAAACCAAGCCAAAATCGAAACCAAAAAAGGCAAAATCCACTCAAACAATCTGTACAAGGAGGTCTCAAAGGTTAATTGCTGGAGTGGGCACTTGCAAAACTCAGAGCACTGATAACACAGTGCATGTGATTCACGATTCAGATGATGAAAATCCAAACCAACCCACATCACCAGAACCTTCTGTGGAACCTTCTCTTGCTACCAAAACCCCAGAAGTCGTTCCAACCAAACTGGTCCCTTCAAAAGCTTCTCATAATCCATCTCAAATAATTTCTGAAAAAGTCCAAACCAAATCTGTCTCACCTAAAAGACCTTCTCTTCCTAAGAAGGTTGCCCCAAAATCGCCTTCAACCAAGAAGGAAAAAGGGAAAGAAAAAGCTCCTATCCTGCCCCAAAAATCCCCTAAAAAGGTCTCAACTATTAAGAAAAATCTGTCAAAGCTCTCCTTATCAAAAACCAAAAAGATTCCTATCTTTGATCCTGCTCTAGAAGAAGAATTTTTTGAAAAATGGAGCACAAAACCCATAACCTTTGATCGCTATGTGGACTTTGATGCTCTGGAAAAGGAAGAAATTATGCTCAAGCCAATCACTGATGCTATTGGATGGACTCCTTTTCTCAAAATTCAAGAAAGGTATTATCCAAAAATTGTTCAAGCTTTTTTCTTTCAAGCTGAAAACTTTCCAGAAAAGAGTTTTTTGTTTCAACTGTCAAAGGGGTCAAAATATCCCTTACTCCAAAAGAAATAGGAGACATTCTCAACATCCCTGTTAGTGGGTCTTGCATCTATGGTGATGCCTGGGATGTTGATCTTGCTGTAAATCTTGAGGATGTTCTCAAACATCGTTTCCTACCCAAAACCACTGAGTATACTTCTGCTAATTTGCAACATGTTCCAAAAATGTTTAATTTGTTGAGTCAACATAGCATTTTACCTAGGAAAGGAAATCATGACTGTGTTACAAAAAATGATCTCCTGATCATTTACCATCTATTCTTTGAAAAGCATTTGTGTCTCCCTTATGTCATCATCCAACATATGATAGCTGCAACACAAAGCACAAACAAAAAGTATTGTCTGCCTTATGGAATGATGCTGACAAAGATTTTTAGAAAATTTAGGGCCTGTTTGATTAACTTCTCAAAAACAGTTTTTTAGATTTTAAAAATTAAAAACTACAAAATTTGTTTGATAAACTATTTTGCAAATTGTAATTTTGAAAACTAGTTTTAGTTTTTTAGTTTTGAGAACTAAAAAAGCAAAACCGTGAAATGTAGTTTTGGTTTTTAGTTTTAGTTTTTAAAAAGTTGAAAAAGGCGGACCAATGCAACATTTTCATTAATGGCAACTTTGGTAATTATAATAACATTTTATTTATTTTTAATTTGCGTTTTATTTTTGACACTAGTTATCGTGAAGGATACGTATGCCTGAAAAAAAATGCAAACATTTTTTCTTTGTTTTTAATAAGGCATACATTTCCCTAAAAAATGAATAATAATGGTTTTTGTCTACATAATGAGTAACCACGATAGTTTTTTAATGTATTGAAATTCTAAAATAATTTATGATTGTGTTAAATGTTAGTAAAATAGTTTTTTACGTTAAAATGCTTTGTTAATATTATCATATTAGTCTTTTAATATATTTATTTATCGTCATGTTAATTCATATAAGTACTTAGTTGTGCCATATCAGTCCCTGTATTTATTTATTGTCCATATAAATTCATATAAGTGTACAATCAGAGACTATTTTATAGTTTTGATATATTAAGAGATTATTGTATTTACTCATTACACATTCACGACACACATTTGACGCCAGCATTTTTCAAGTTTTTTGTTTATTGATTTTTAAACCTTTACAACTTTATCTTTTCAATGAATTGCTTTACCACTTTTAAATAATTCAAATAAAATAATTAAATCTGTATCAAACATATTTGTAAAAAAATAATGTATTAAACAAATGAATTAAATCTGCATGTGACAATCACAATGTACCAAAAAAAAATATTTGTAAAAAAATATAATGAATTAAACAAATGTGTTTTTTTTAAGGATAAACAAATGTGTTTTGGTGAGGGATATTCTTGGGTACGAAACTTCCAATTCATTTGATTCGTTTTTTTGTAAAAATAATGTATTAAACAAACATTTTAGTTTTTTTGGTGTGATATAATCTACATTTTAGTTTTCAAAACATATTTGTAAAATAAAAAAATCCACCAAACAAGTTTTTTTATTTTCTCTTCTCGACAACAGTTTTTAAAAATAGAACTACCAAACAGATTTTTTTTATTTATTTCTAAAAAAGAGTTTTCAAAAACAAATTTATAAAATAGTTTTAAAAAACTAAAAAGCAAAAGTCAACCAAACAGGCCCTTAATGTTCCCCTGGATGACGAAAAATTTGGTTTTGAAGTTTCAAAATTTACTCCAAAAAACATCAGTCACATGAAGTTTGAACCCCCAACTCAAACTCCTTCAAAAAGAAAAAGGGATGAATCTGATGCAATCCCATCTGAAAATCCTCCCCCAGATCATTCTACAGAACGATCCCCAGAACGTTCTCAGCAATGTTCTCCTGTGTTGGAAGAGCATGAGGAACTCCTTACAAATTTCAAAAATCAAACCTCTTCTTTCACTTCAGCTCAAGTAACGGATGTGCTTAAAAGCTTTCAGGCAAAAATCCCTCCACCTAGCACGGTATTACAACCAAGCCATTTATTTGTCTCTCCTCCACAAACTAATTATCAGGCTTTGTTTAATGAGAGTTTTGTGAGCAAATTCCTCAATTCTGCTCCAAACTATGATTCTTCTGTCCATTTAGAATCCTTCAGGACTTTACAGTCAAACTGTCCCACTCTTCCCTCTATGACTGCTGATGCTTTTGTTTTTCAAGCTGGAACAACAAATGATCCTACAGATGCTAGACCTCCCAAAAGGTCTAAACTTGGGCGGAGATTGTTAAAGGAGAGCCTAGAAACTTCAATGTGAATTCAATTGGATATGAGGTCTCCTTTCCTCCATTAATATCCTCTATAAATGTTAAAAAGTCTGATAAGAAAGGAATATCCCCAATTATGAACATGCAACAAACATGTGAATGAAAACAAAAAAGGTAAGTTTACCATTTAATATAAAGTTACCTATTCATCTTTTGGTGTTTTTGTAAGAATAAGATTGCTATTAGGCTTCCTCTTAAAAAAAAGATTGCTATTAGGCCATCAGTGATGGTGGGTACTTAAGTCTTGAGTACCAGAGATTGTTTGGTTAGTCATATTTTTTAGTTCCTCCCAACTTTTACTGATATCGAGTTTAAGTCTCTAAAGAGAATAAAGTATTTTTTCCCTTGATGTCTTGAAATAGGTTACAATTAGTACTCGTTGTTTTAGCAAAGTCCCATGATATAATTATTTTCTATGTTTTATTCCTTATAGTGTTAATTAATGTTCAAGTAGTTAGAGACTAAAACAAAATAACGATGATCAGCCCCTAAAAAAAACATTAACGATGATCAATTGTAGTATTTTATATATACTTCAAGATTCAAGATATTGAGAACTTTTTAGGGATTTATTTAAAAAAAAAAGGAGAATGAATATAATAGTTTTTAACTGAGACCAAAATCCAACATGTGCATAAATTGAGATACTAAACCTAATTAACCCTTAAATGTATTTTTAGAATGTGTGATATTATCTCTTTCTATATATTACTCGAATTTTAATTATATATTTTGCATTGTTTGTTTTATTGTAGGCAAAAAGAACAATCAAGGTCACCAAATGTCTGTTGGAAATGAAACTATGCATAAGTAAAAGAAATCTCAATCCCAATATGAGATGTCATTGCCCAATAAAGGTCACTAATTTTTTTTTTGTCACAGAGTAAGGTTCCAAACTTTTTATTGTAATTTGTAATGTTTTAGTGCAAACAAAAATTCCAATCTCCATTTGCGGTTATTGTGATAGGAGTAAGGGTGCAAACCTGCTTTATTTTAATTTGAAATGATAAACTTACCTTTTTTTTTTTCATGTTTATGATGTTATGTACTACTCTGTCCCAAAATATAAGCAAAAAAGAGTCAACATAAGTTGATGTATTTGGTACAAATTTTGAACCAAATACGTTAACTTTTGTTGACCAATTTTTGCTTATATTTTGGGACGGAGGGAGTATGTGGTTTTGACCCCATATTTTTAAAACCGAATTTTTAGTCCTTTAATTTTAATTTTTCTTGATTTTTGTCCCCCACTCCCTTTTGAAATCAATTTTGTTGACGTGCCCTTATCACTAATGGCGTGGTAGTGCTTATTTGGACAAATATATTATACAATATGCATGTCATTACTAATTTGTTTAATTAAATAATTCCTTTTTAAAAACCATACACATTTAATAAACCAAAATATTTTCATCATCTTCATCGTGTTCATCATCTTCATCAGAAAACTCATAAATTTTAAAATCACCTGCATCAAAATCATATTCAATAAATGTAACACCTATATAGAGATTGCCTAGGATCTCATACGAGTGTTAAAATTTCGTACCGGATACATTAAATACAATACAGAAAGTTTACATTTGATTATACATGTGAGGAGTCATCATACATTACATTATCCGATACACTTTTTCTTAACAATGTATACAACATACTACATCATCTAAAATGAATATACATAGCAAGTAGTCAGCACGATCAATCCAAAGCTTTCTCTTTACCTTTTCGTCGTGCTACCTGCGAACCTGCACCAGAAGGAAAGGGATGAGACATAATGTCTCAGTGAGCTCCGGCCCTACCTACTGTTGGCAACCACGGGGGTAACCTAGGGTCGCCGTGCCTACTCCTGGCAATCTTGGGGATTCCTACGATCGCCATCATTCTTCACATAAGTCGCGATCAGGGGGAAACTAGGATCGCTACATATGTTTATCTTATGCATTTCATATTCTTTTCTTAATCTTAAACTTATACTTAGTGATCTTGGGGGACATCCTATGATCACTTCTTTCTTTACTGACTATTTGGTCTTATCTCTTAGTATATAGTACATATACTTAATCATATTCATATTCATTCTTTCATAACATAAAGTTAGAAGTTAGCGTTGAACAAACAATACATTATCTTGGTTCATTTTACGGAGTGCATCCGGGTGGAGTAACCCCGAAGTACATCTCCCATCATACCGGTGAAATTCCTATCATATCAGGCTAACACCGGACTCCTCTTATCTTTGTGTGGACAACCCTCTCGGTGAAGCCCCATCCGGCATAATCCGGAGCCTGCTGGACACAACTTAACTTTTCATGTGGACGACCCTTTCGGTGAAGTCCCATCCGGCATAATCCGGAGCCTGCTGGACATGCTTAATCTTTTAGCTTACGTGTGGATAGCCCTTTCGGAGAAATCCCATCCGGCGTAATCCCGGAGTCTGATGAACACGTGTTCATAATCTTATAGTATAATCTTAACTTGCTCTTATTCTTTAAGTAATCATTCATGAGTGCTTAACCTATAAAAAGGTTCTAAACTTGACTATCGTATCATTCTTGGACTTGTATATACTGAATCGAGTGCATAACATTGCTTAGTAAGGGATAAACCCAAAACTAGCTCCTTAACCTCTCTATGTCAACTTATGGATTAAGGTATCCCTCTCTCAATATTGTACCTATCCTCATTCTATATTAATCTATACATTCTCTAAAGGATAGATCTTCTAATGCTTAATAGCAACACTTAACCATTACATGTTGTTTATTGAGTCTGAAGCAGTATTAGATAGCCAGAACGGTGCAAGGACTGAAGGAAAACAATATGGCCCTGAACACTGTACCATCGTGACACGATTTGGAAATCGTGTCACGATTTTCTACCCAGAAATGGTGGCAAGTTCTGCCTATGAAATCGTGACACGGTTGCAAAATCGTGACACGATTTTGCGTGCATTTGGACAGCATAAGGCAAGTTCAAAACGTGATTTTCACCCTTCTTGGCTAATCCAATCATACCCAGACATCATAACAGCTTAAGGGATAAATTTCTAAGGCATATTGATAGATTACATCATGATTGATCAAGGGATTACAAGAAAAAGGAATTAGGGCACTAAAATCTCAAACTTGTTCGTAGTACTATAAACATTCAAACTTACTCAAAGCGGGTTCTAAAACCCTGTGGAGCTCACCTTAAACCTCGATTGGTGCTTGCTAAAATCTGAGTTCCAAAACCCTAGCTTCAATCTACCACTTCTCTTGATCCTTCCTTGTTTCTCCTTTTTCCTTTCTCTTGTTCTAATCTTTCCAAAAACCAGCTTGCTAGCAAGAATTTTCACAAGAATTGGATGAAGTTTTTGATGAGTGGTGGCAATAGAGAAGAGGGCGTGTGACTAGGGGGAGTGAGGGAGAGGAAACCAATTTTGGGAGAGTGAAGGGAAAGAAGAAAATGGTAAGAAAATATCTTGCCTCTTGTTTTTAAATAATCCTCCCACTTCAAATATTTACCATATTGCCATTGCCACATATTTTCAAAATTGCCATGCTTACTTATTAAACTTCTAACACTGATAACAGTTACATCTAAGCGAGATATTACAATAAACCTAAAACATCTTCAAAAATCAAAATTCCAAAATTCTTAATATACTAAATCTAGAAAAACATCTTCAATTCAATTCCACCATACCTCCATCAATTGTGAGATAACCCAAATTCCCTTTGAAACATGATTTTTACAATAAACTCAAATTCTCAATGATAATTTGAAAAAACAAAAAAATAACCCTTCACGACTTTTACAATTGTGACAAAACTTAATGAACTTAAACACCAACTGTCTCGTCCCCGTTAACAACAGAGAACGATCGAAGACCACCAAAACTTCTCCGTTAGCAAAATGAAAGGGACGAGCAAGAAGCGTCACTTGTGGATTATACTTACTCATCAGACGACGATATTCCATAATCCACTAAAGAAGACTGAAACAAAAAATAAAACTCCAACACCATTCACCGCAACCTCCTCCACATACCCGACAATTCCTTGAATATACTTTTTTTTTCTCCTAGTTTTTAACTCATTCATTTTTTTAAGGGTAATTTGGGTTATGTCACAGTTGATGGAGATGTGGTGGACATCCAAACTCCAAAGATTTGGTCCAATGACCTTAAACTCGGAGGTTGTGGGTTTGAGCCCCGCTCGTAGGGGTATTCAAATTTAAAATGATTCAAATAAAAATCGCAAAATGATTAAAAAAAAGTTGAAAACCACACAAAATTGAGTATTACTGAATGTGTTTGGATGCCCTTTTATAAAAACCAATAGGATCAGATTTTAGATTAAACTGCATACATATACTTTGATACTTATATTTCTTTATTAGTATAAGATATTATATTATTCTTTTATTCTTTTATTCTTTGGTTTTCAATTTTTTAAATACTACTTATTAGTTTAATTTATTGAGTTTTTTTTACCATTTCATATTTTTCAATGAATCATTGTCATTTCATAATATTAGTTATTAATATATTATATTTTACTGCAACCGTATTATTAACCGTATTTTTATAATATTAATATTAATAAAAAAATTATAATTTATAATTTGAATACCCAAATACCAATCTAAATTAAAATATATTAAATTGAATATCATCATAACATATTTTTTAAATCAATAATTCAAAACGGAATCGAATCGAACAACATTTAACTTTACCATCCTCTCGCCCTAAATTTTTAATAGAGAAAAACACACACTCAATCGTGCATTTTTTTTTCTTCAAATTACTAATTATCCAAATTATCATTAACAAAAAATTAATTATGATCTAAAGAAAAGAAGAAGAAAAACCCTAACAACCTAGGAAAAAAAACAAGACACTCTGTCAAAGGAAAGAAAGACAGGAAGTTTTGTGTTGTATCTACCAAATCCAAAAACTAGTGTGGGACCCACTATTCTAACATTCTAACTTCATCATACACAGCTGCTACCAAATTGAATAACTTGTGATTTCGTTCATCTTTGTCTTTTTTTTTGGTTCTGTGTCTGAAACAACTAATAAGAAGAAGAAGAAGAAGATGGGTATAGCAATGGGTGGTACTGATTCACTGAGTGTAAAAGCGGCCATGATGAGAGAGTCTCTTCAAAAAAGCCAAACCATCACAGACAACGTTGTCACCATTCTTGGTTCCTTTGACCACCGTCTTTCTGCCCTTGAAACCGCCATGCGTCCAACTCAGGTCAATTTCACTTTTTTTGTTTAAAAATTGGATTTTTGGATTTGGGTTTTTGTTGATTTGACTTGTGTTTGACTTGGTCAAGTAGTGATTGAATTTTGGGGATCTGAAGGGTGTTTTGTGGTTTTTGAAAGTTGGATTTTTTTTTTGATTTGGGTGTTGCAGATTAGGACACATTCTATTAGGAAAGCTCATGAGAATATTGATAAGACTTTGAAGGCTGCTGAGATTATATTGTCCCACTTTGATCAATATCGTCAGGTTAGTTTTATAATGATAATGGTTTTACTGGTTCTATGCTGATTTATGCTATATATGATACAATTCAACCTCTATGATCTGTTTCTTACAAAATAGGTTTTTGTTTGTTTACATTTAATTTGTTCTTGTTGATAGCTTTAAAGTGAAAAATCAAATTCTCTGTTCATTGTCAATAATCACTAAAGGATGCATAGTATTGTAAATGTTAGTTCAGGTTAAAACAATTATCGTTTACCAAACTAGTGACTTGAGAGAGTTGGTATGTGACTCTCTCCGAGGAAAAGAACCCAGGTTCTATTTCTGAATGAGTTTGCACCGTTGGAAGACATCCCAATCTCCTTTGAAAAACCAGATACACCGATGCCAACTCGGGAATTACAGGCCCAAAGGGTCTAAACTGTGGGGATACCTTGAGAGACCTAATAGAGGTCGAAGGCTCTAATTATAGTGGTTTGATGGAAAAATGGAGAAGAAGAAAACAGTTATAACTTTTTTTAATGCATGGACTCAAATTTTTTGTTCCTGCAATGCTGACTACTATCATTTTAGCTTTCGTTCCATGATGATCTTTAACTGAAAGGATGCTTGTCTGATACTTGTATTATTTGACCAATTGCAATTTGCATAGTGAAATCATGCCTGACTCCAGTCCCATTTAGTCAACTTGACTGCATTTTGCATTGAGATGTAACTTAGTTTTGTCTGAAGGTAAACTAAATATCTTTTCTTTATCTGATTCAGGATTTTGAATTTTTACATCAGAAATTTTACATGTCAATATTTTGTAATGAACCCTCACCAGTCGCCATCTTTATATAGATTATGTTATTTGGTAATGAATTCTTTGAAGTCCTACTCACGCGCTTCTGTAATTTGCTGCTACAAGCTTTCATTATTTCATCATTAAAACAGTAATCAAGGCCATTGTTATTATTTAATGATAATGCACACTTCAGATATCCAGTCCAGAGCATGAGAGGGTTTGTTGAGATCCCACATAGACTAGGTATATAGCCAATTTAGTCCTTACAAGGCTTGGCAAATCAGTACAGCTTGAGGTAGTTTTTGGGTTGAGTTAGGCCTAGCTAACATCCAAGTTCTGAGAATTTCATCCATTTTAATTACATTGCCATTCGTCTCTTCCTTTTTTTTCCTCCAAAACCATGTGCTTTCTTCTCCTGCATTAATTGGTAACGGTAATTGTGAAGCGATTTAAATGATTCTAATAAGCTAAACATCATACTTTAGCTCCGTATGATTTTATTAAGCTAAACTTCATTCTCTAGCACCAGATGATTCGGTTAAACTAAACTTCATACTTTAGGGGCAGAAAAATCGGTTACTGGATGAGAATTTAAGGACAAAACTTGTTTTTGTCGGATATTTCGTACAGATATATGTTATCTTTTTTATGCATCTCCATATGACCCCTCACTCCCACCCACATACAATTGCACTGTTTGATGGTTACATTGATCCGTCAACAGGCAGAGGCAAAAATACTTAAAGGGCCACACGAAGACCTGGAAAACTATCTTGAAGCAATTGCTAAGTTGAGAAGCAACATTCAGTTTTTTGGCAGTAAGAGCAGTTTTAAGAGTAGTGATGGTGTTGTCAGCCATGCCAGCAGCTTGCTAACTAAAGCTATTTCTAAGCTACAAGACGAGTTTAATCAGCTATTATTATCTTACAGGTTTGTATTTTGTGCTTAGTGGTGGTCATTGTCGTATGTTGGATGAAAAGTTCATTTGCTTGCACAGACTCAATAATTAATCGGGCCCTCAAATTTCTTTTGTCCCGTGTGGTTACAGCAAACCTGTGGAACCTGAGCGCCTCTTTGACTGCCTTCCAAACTCGATGCGACCTTCGTCAGGATCACCTGGTAATGAGGGTGAACACAATGGCAAGTCCAACCACCATTCCGAGTCTCACAACAATAACGCTGATGCTGTTGTATACACACCCCCCACTCTTATACCACCAAGAATTTTGCCACTGCTACATGATTTAGCCCAGCAAATGATTGAAGCTGGTCACCGACCACAGTTACTCACAATATACAGGTAATGCTTTGTTTGGTTGACTGTTACATTGTAAAAGGAAAACCTAAAATTTTCTTGCTGTAGAATACATTTTAAAAAATTATATATGGAACAAGTATGAAGTTTAAAAATTTAACATGTATAAGGATGTGAAGAATGTAGGAAATTACTAAGAAAAATCTTGTGAATTAAGGAAGTGTCAACCCTAAAATCAAGGGTGATTAATTGGGGATTCATCCCTAGTGATTAATTAAGGAGCCCTTTTAGAGTTATAAAATTGTTAAAAAAACCTAAATCAAGGAGCGACTTCTTTGAAGTATAAGTTGAATACATTTTCGTCTTGAATGAATATTGATTGTTATGGGTCAGACACAATGTGTTTCAACTTTCAACATTTTATATAGTCTCTGCTGGAAATCATGTAAGTAGGTCTAGGTACACTGGATCAGAATCATATAAGACAGTGTGTTTCTTATATCACAAGGATCTGCATATATATAAATTACTTTGGTAAGGAATTCATGGATCCTTATTATATCTGCTAAAATTATTTGGGTTGACATTGACTGTGGTACATTAAATGGACCTAGACACCTAACAGTAAAGTGCATTAGAGTGCTCCTATTATAAACGTTTCAAACAATGAGAAATATCACGTCTTCAATTTAATTAGTATTATCATCATTATTATCATGTAGGGAAGCCCGTTCTAATGTATTGGAAGAAAGCCTCCAAAAACTTGGAGTTGAGAAACTCAACAAAGACGATGTTCAAAAGCTACAATGGGAGATTTTGGAAGCCAAAATCGGAAACTGGATTCATTTTATGCGAATAGCAGTAAGTAGATTGTAAAATTGGTACTTTGTGTTTTTTTCTTCTTCTCGTTAATTTTTAAATTGTGTTCAAATATGTAATTATAATTATATGTGTTAGAATATTGTAAAACATCGTATAATATCTTTTATATTAATCTAGAGTATCTTAGGATCAGATATTATATTACTTATTATTATTTTGATTTGTTCTTGATTTAGGACTGAGTCCGGGTATCGCTATAAATAGGGATTAGCATTGAGTCTTTTGTATCAAGCTACTATTCAGTCAGTATCAATAACATTTAGAGGTTCTTGTTATTTTCTCTATTCCTTTTATCTAAAATCCCACAACTTCAACAATATGAACAGGTGAAATTGTTGTTTGCTGGTGAGAGGAAAGTTTGTGATCAGATATTTGAAGGCTTTGATTCACTTTCGGAGCAGTGTTTTGCTGAGGTGACTACAAATAGTGTCTCTATGCTACTTAGCTTTGGAGAAGCAATAGCCAAAAGCAAGAGATCCCCAGAAAAATTATTTGTACTTTTGGACATGTATGAAATAATGCAAGAGCTGCATTCAGAGGTATGGCTTTTGACATATAAAATCATAAATCTCGATGCAATATCACTTCTGCATTGGTCTCATAAATTCCATAGGCTCAATGAATTTTTTTTTTTATATTTAATTGCCAATACTGACTTTACATTTTTGACAACTTGCAGATTGAAACACTTTTTAAAGGCAAAGCTTGCACTGCAATAAGAGACGCTGCGATGGCTTTGACAAAAAGACTTGCACAAACAGCGCAGGAGACCTTTGGAGATTTTGAAGAAGCGGTTGAAAAAGATGCTACAAAGACTGCAGTAACAGATGGAACTGTTCATCCTTTGACTAGCTATGTTATCAATTATGTCAAGTTTTTGTTTGAGTAAGTTTTTGTTTGTCATCTAATCCCAATTTCGTAGCCTCATCATGAAATTAATTCTCGCATTCCTTGCTGTGTGCACTTATTACAAAGATGTTTGTCATTAGTATTATTTATTATATCTGCTTACACAATTAGATTAATTTTTTTAAAAAAAATATTTTATAGTTCTGTGGTGTTCTGCTCATGGACATTTTCTAATGCTCATTTTATATTCAGACTAAGGAATTGTGGAATATCATATTTCAATTTCATATTTTTATATTTAGGAGAAATTACTTATTAATATTCAGTTTCTCTAACTTGCATGAGAAGGGTGCCTAAGCTCGTATACTCACGCGCATGTGTGTTGATAATTTTTTTTGGGATCTTCATCATGGTTCTTCAAACATTGGACCTGATCAGAATTCTTCAAATTTTTGCAGCTACCGATCCACCTTGAAGCAGCTTTTCCAAGAATTTGAAGGTGGAAATGATTCTTCCCAGCTAGCTACTGTAACTATGCGAATAATGCAAGCTTTGCAAATCAATCTAGACGGTAAATCAAAGCAGTATAAAGACCCTGCATTGACACATCTTTTTCTCATGAACAATATTCACTATATTGTCAGATCTGTTCGGAGGTATGTCTTCAACATATATTGGTTATTAATTTCTTCAAATCAGTAGTTTTATTCTGCACTGCAAAGGTTCAAAGTTATTACCCTCCAAATCTTTTTCTATTTCAGGTCTGAAGCCAAGGATTTGCTTGGAGATGATTGGGTACAAAGACATAGGAGGATTGTGCAGCAGCATGCAAATCAATACAAAAGAAATGCTTGGGCGAAGGTGTTATTCTAATGACTTAGTTACTACAGTACTACTACATGTCTTGCAGCTTTTTTAGATGTTTAGTCCGATATTTTGTTAGTAGTAATACAGGCAGGTGGTTGAGTAGATTTGTTAGTAGTCCCAAATTGCTTAGAGATATGGCCTAAGTAGTGCTTATAAGCTGGTTTTGTAGGGTTTAGTTAGGCCCAACCCAAATTTTAAGATGGTGTCAAAGTTTACCCTAGATCTGTTGTCGGGCTTCTCGCATCGTTCACACTTCACACCCATTGGGCCTGGGTGTGAGGGTTTGTGTTGGAAGTTCTGCCTTAATTGCAGCATGCCACTTGGGTGTGAAGTGAATGGGTGGATTTATTCTCACATTTTACTTAAGATATGACCTAAGTAGTGTTTATAAAGTTTGGACCGTCCTCACCTTACAAGCTTGTTGCATACGCGTAACTGTATAAATTTGTTACAATATTTACATACTGTAACAAATTCCGTACTCAAACTCAGAATTCAATGATTGAATGAGCTCTGGTGATGAAGAGTAAATTTAGAAATATTAAGAGAGTTTTTCGAGGAGAAGATAAGTTTTGTGAAGATATGAGTTGTTTTCATTCAAGATCCTTGGGCTAGCTATATAGCTAAGGCATTTACAAAGTGATGCATCAGAATATTCTAGAATCCTTTCCACTCACAACTTGCCAACTCAGCACATAAAACTAAATGGAAAATCAAATGAAAATGCAAAATACTAACAGTATGTAAATACTGTAACAAAATTATACAAAAAGAACCTTTGTGCGTCTCCTTTCTATTAATTTTATTTGGTTAGTAATGTCTTCCTTGGTAAACATTGATGTATCTCTGTGTTTCTTGTTTTGATCTTTGATAGTATAATTGTTGAATTTTGATTCTTTTGCTTGGCAGATTCTTCAATGCTTATCTATTCAAGGACTTGCTTCATCCGGTGGTGGGAGTAGTAATGCTGCTGGTGGTGATGGTGGAACTGGAAGTAGTAGTGGTGCTTCAAGAGCACTAGTTAAAGAGAGGTAACCTTTCATTGCTTCTTTATGAACTTTTGATGAGGGAAAGTATTCGTCCTTTTGACATACTTTTGTGTACTGTGTTGTCAGGTTCAAGCAATTCAATATTATGTTTGAGGAACTCCATCAGAAACAATCACAATGGACAGTTCCAGACAGCGAGTTACGAGAGTCTCTTAGGCTTGCAGTTGCTGAAGTCTTGTTGCCTGCCTATAGATCATTCGTGAAACGTTTTGGGTGCGTTTTAATCCACTTTAAATGTTACTATGACATTGCTATTTATTAATATTGTATGAGATATATTATTTAACAATGATGTGTAATTACAGGCCTCTAGTGGAGAGTGGAAAGAATCCTCAGAAGTACATCAAATACAGTGCAGAAGATCTAGATCGAATGTTGGGTGAATTTTTTGAAGGAAAAAACATGAGCGAAACCAAGCGATAATCGAAAAGGAATGGTATTATTATATCTCTTGGGCATTGATGCAATAAGAGGGGTGAATGTTTTTTATTCCTTAGATTATCTGTATAGTTCATTTGATTGTATACTAGTGATTGTAATTTTATGAAATTTTATAGTCTTGAGGGCCAATGTGAATGTAACAAAATTTCAATCCGGGTTTATTTCCTTTTTTTTTTTTTGAGGGGTTTTATAGACTTGATTTATATAGTTTGTGTTGAATATCATTTTTAACTGCCAAACTGTAAACCGTGATAAGTGTATTTAAGTCTGCAGTAGCATTCCTTCCCCCAAGCGTGTGAAAGTAATCTTATTTGAATTGCATTCATTTATTTTCTACGTTTAATCCTTGAACTTTTTTGATTAGAAATATATAAAAAAAAAAATCAAACAAAGATTAATCACATACAAGTCCTATTTTGATAAATTTAACTCAAAATAATGTAATCTTAAAAAAAAAAAATTACTATTTGCCATAAAACAAAAGTCTAGTTGTAAAATTAACTTTTGAATAATATGATTGGAGAAGTTGTTCGTCAACTTGAAATGGCTAGCAAAAAAAAAAAAAAGATTTTTGTGGAATTCGAGTTGAATTTTGAGACGAAGAATATAGCCATAATCACATGCAATGAAGCTGAGTCGTGCCGTTTTATTTGAAAATTTGAATTGAATTGAATTGAATTGATAAGTACTGTATTTGAGAGATGGAGACATGGCCACGTTGAAGGCCATGGCGCCACTAACACATTCCTTTTGTTTCTCTTCCCGCGGTTCATGTTTTTTTCTTATTAAAATATAGATAGAAATGTACCACGTGACACGTTTTAGACACATCACTTCCTCAACTTCTCTCTGTTTTTCCAGAAAATTTGCAATGGATGCTGGTAAGGAGGGAGGAATTCCTCATCCTAATTTCTTTCTTCTTTATTAATCTTCATTATGATTCTCACAATTTCCGTTTTCTTGAATTTCAAGGAAAAGAGACTAGTTACAAAGAAGCATTTGATTCCAGTTCCAAAAAGTCTATTGCTGATGCCATCATTCCTCATATTCTTCGTCTGTAAGCACTCTTTCTCTCTCAAATCTCCACAATAGTTAACGCGAATTTGTATTTCTATCATATTCATAGCAACACTATATAACTATAATATGTAACACTACACTTCTGAAGCGAGGCAATGACTCAATGTCTTAGGTTTGATTCCCACTTGTCAATTTTGGTGGGCTAATCCATTAAATGGCTCCTTCAAGTAGACAGTGGTATTTGACCCCTCAGAGTAGTCAATCTTTGGCCAGGATACTGAGTTTTCAAAACAAACAAAAAACGTGTTAGTGTCATGTATAAGAATGAATTGTATTCTATTTATTTATTTATTTACTTTTTTTTAGGGGAATGGATTGTATTTTTAGTGTTTCTTGATAAGAAGTTCGTTAGAAATTTATTTCCATAATGTAGCAAATTCCTAGTGTGCTATGTCTTATGGTTTGGATCATGCTAGGTTTTCAAGACATGCCTTCTACTGCTTATAACTTCATACTGCTTATCGACTTTATTTTCAACTACTGTCGTATTCTTATTGTATGGACGTTGGTGTGGTATTTCAGATATGGATCATGTGCCACGGCTCGCGATTTTGAAATCTATGCCCCAGATGCTTCCTTTGAGGATCCCCTTATGCGTGCACAAGGGTATGAATTTCTTTCTTGCCCTCTTTGATTTTCCTTAAATCGTCAAGACAAAATATAATGAATATTCTTGTACTTGTATGATGTTATATATCTGGTATGATATTAAACAATGGGAAGGATTAAGCTTGTTGTTTCAAGTGTACCCACTGGAAAGATGAATTACGAAATAAATTGGTTTTTTAACTAGCTTTTTCATTGAAATCTTATTTAGTAATAACTGCTCTGTGTCTCTACTAAAGATTTTCATTGAATCTTAATCAGAAAAGAGGTTTGTTTGTTGTCTATGGTTCTTGATGGTGAAATCACGGAATAACTGCAGCCATATGTTAGAATATGAAATTGAAACAAAGTCTTTTTCTTTTACAGTGCTAACCTTGGCATGATATTAATGTTACAATCTGATTTACCATGATAAAGACTTATAGCCCCTAACCAAATCTAGGAGCTTTTTTGTACAACCAAATTTTGATGTCCCAATGTGCATATAATGGCACTAAAGAATGATAAAGAATAGGGAGGAACAAGTTGTCAATTTCTTGCCTAAAAAAAAATGTCAGTTTCCATTCCCTTTTTCTTGTAAAAAATTTGCCAGTATTTGGCATACTTCCCTTTTCCCTTCTATGTATGTAACCGGTGTTTGCAATGAACCTGTCAAGGCCTATTTTTACATTCAGCAAGCCTAAGTTTTTGTGCCAATATGCAGCCTATTCTACACTCGTATACATTTGATCCCTATACCAGCATACTTGTGGCCTTCTGCAATAATATAAACCTATTGACGATAGCAGTTAGCTCTCTTGTACTACTCTTTTGAGCATGGTTCCAACTATTAGATCATTCAAATTCTGTTTTATTTATGGATAAATTGTCTAGCTTCCTGGTTTTTTGAATTTTCTGTACTCACCCATTCATGGAAGCAATGAAAATTGCTGAAGTAGAAGGGTAGACTGACTTACATATTTTAAAAAAATGATACTGCAGGGTGAAGCAGATCAAATCAGCATTCTACTCTCTTCCTAAGGTTTTCATTACCTCTTGTTGATCACTATTTTGTCTCTTTCTTCATGTTGATCTTCATTTTGCTTTCAACTTGTTAGATTTCGATTTCGATTTCGATCTGCATCTAAATAGAACACATCGCCTTGGAATAATAAAAGTCTTGAGATGTAAATAGTTATAACAAAACATGAATGACTGCCTTAAATCAGAAAGTTGATGTATATTTCTCTTGAATACGTTTCTTACACAAACAATTGTTCCAGATAAAACAGTTCTCTTTATAGTTTATTTCTATAATGACTTATTTAATGCGTGATAAAATTATCTTCTAAACAGTTTCATCATTTTCTTCTGAATATTTACATATTGCAAACATCCTTTTATCTCCTTGTTTCTTAGCTGTTTAGTGAGTCAAAGATTGTGGAATACAGTGTTGAAGAAAATATGGTTTCACCAGGAAAAGGAGAGGTTAGTAAATTTGCTGTCAGTTAATGTAGTATGTAAATCTTTTGTTCTACTCAAGTACAAGTGCTTGCTTGATCTCTTAGTGGAAGATCCAAATTCATATTTCATGATGTTATGCAGATATTAATTGACAATAAACAACACTATAAATTCTTGGGGAAGGAAATAGATATGGTAACGCTAATCAAGTTGTCTGTTGAGGAGGGTAAAGTTGTTCGCCATGAGGACTGGTATGTATTAATCTCCTTAGCCTTATGTTCCTTTTTGGCAAATGTAAGGGAAGAGGCAAAAAGACATGGAATAAAATCTTTAAAGGAAAAACTTTTGCTAAACTATTGTGCTGGGATGTCACCAGCTTTTGAATTTAATCTGAACTATTCCCACGAAGAATGCATTATAGATCATTCTAGGCACTAGAAGCTTAAGTAAATGTAT
Source organism: Medicago ruthenica (assembly GCA_018208015.1). Lineage (NCBI taxonomy): Eukaryota > Viridiplantae > Streptophyta > Magnoliopsida > Fabales > Fabaceae > Medicago > Medicago ruthenica. The sequence continues at coordinate 21,822,713 of CM031371.1, read as the reverse complement.
TGTTTTTCTTTCCTTTATGAATTGGGAACTATAATTCCTCACGGCTTAGGTAAATATTTCGTTTATGAACCAAAAAGTAAATATTTCATCAATGCTTACAACAAAAAAAAATGTAAATAATAATAATTCCTGATGGGTGACTAAGTTTTGTATTTACATCAAATAGGTGGGACAAAAAACCAATTTCTAATCGAGAAACCGTAAAGCTGCCATTGCTTGGCCGAGTTGCAGAAATGACTCGCAGGGGATCTATGCTGGCAACTCATGTGTTTATGAGGTTCGGGAAGGATCCAACCGTTTGAATAACTAGGATTCATCAAACTTATCTTTAGCTTTATTATAAACGGGTTTGTACATGAGACTAGATACTTGGCGTCGCTGGCAAAGTAGTGTGACGTTTATTCGTTGCTGAACTTTTCTGTGGAACTTAACTTGTGGAATAAGTTTCAAATCCCAGATAAGTATCGATATAGTTATCTCCTCTATGTATTTGTTTACCGGTGTTTTTGTTAAACAATAAGAGTAGTTTTGATTAGTACAGGAAGGATCAAACTAGAAATCTCATGACATGTTGTGCATTGTTATTTCCAGAAAACTTTGAATATTCATCATCTTTATGAGTTTGTTTATGAAAAGATGAAGAAAACTGCTTTTTAGTATGAAGATAACTGCCTTTCGACAGAAATCAACAAGATATTTGTAGAATTAAAACTAAAAGACTTAGAATTCTAAAGACAAAAGCATTTAAAGAAATGTAAATTGTATTGCATTGAAATGTAAATGGTCCAGCAAATCTTTATATACATTCTGTGACTCGTTTCTCTATACGCTATCTGAGTTTTTAGAATTCTGTAAGTATGATTTGTGACTGATCTGTTTTTTCTATGAAAAACTACTATATATACATGAGAAAAATAACTAACAAACCAACAACTATAAACCAAATCCTTTCGACAGCTTCAGCATGCTTTACACGTGTTTGGCTCTTTAATTCCTGCCTCTTCAGTTAAGGATTTGAATCTTCAATTTGAACCAAAGAAATATGTTGAAGTCTTGCACTTGTCGAAGCTTTATTGTTGTCGAAATCATTCTTTGTCCTTGGACTTAGACAAAACTTGCAACTCTGGATACCATCTTATCTGTCGAAAAGCTTATGCTGCATCCTGCACTTATAGAATTTTATGGCTTCATAAGCATTTCTCCTGTCGAAATACATACTTGAAAATACAGGCTAACACTAGTTGAAGTGAACAAACACTTGTCGAAAATCTTCTCATAACTCTTGTCTTGTATTTCCACTCGTACTTAGAGAATTTCGTGGTCTTCATAACCATATTGTCTGTCAAAATACATGTTAAAAAATCCAGGCTAACAATATTTAGAATTCAAAGCATATTAATAATATTCTCTCTGTATATGGTGTTCTTTTTTCTTTAATTTTTGGGCAAAGGCCTGTTTTTGTGTTTACTTCTTGTACATTGTTCTATAACTTTTGGCAATACTGGCCTGGTTCTTTGCTTCTCTATCCTGTTTAATTCACTTGGTGAAGTTTTGAAGGTTGATATAATGGAGATGGGAGTGAAAATGGATTTCCATCGTCATATTGTATGTTAAAGTGTAAAAAAATGTCACTTTCAATTTACTTTAATGTTATAGGGATTGGTGAGGGTTAAGTCATGCTTCTAACATGTTCACACATATTTTTAACCACGCAACTATAAAGTGATTTGCACTTATTGAACAAGCATATGCATTGTCATCTCGAGGAAAATTTTGATTGAGCAGTTAAGAAGATCGAGAATTAATATAGGCTATGTTTGTTTAGTTATTTTAGAAAAAGTGATTTTTAGATTGTGCAAGAAAGTTACATTTCACGAGAAACTGAATATTGCCTGAAAAAAAGAAAATGAATATTGATTATTTTAGTAGTTTGATGCCTGAAAAATGCTTATCCTTATCTTAAATCTTGATAGTAATAAAAAAAGTCAAACAGATGTTATTTTGTTTAATTTGGACTTTACTATGCCTATGTACCTTACTAATTCTTACTTTTACTTTCTGCACAAGCAAACCAGAGTTTTAATTGTGCAATATTAATTTTTCAACTAAAGCATTCAATAGACTTATCATTACCATATTTACGGAGTGCGCACACTAAGGTTTTGTTTGCGAGTTTGGAGGGGAAGAGATGAGAGAGTTTTAGAAAAAAAGGAATGAGCAAGTGGAGGAAGTAGAGGAAAATGAGAGGGGAGGACTTTCGTGGGTTCATTTTTCTTCATAATACAAAATTCTCCTCATTTGGGGAAACTAAAAAATTGTATTGGAGGGGTTTTGGAGGGTTGTATGAATTCTTCAAATTTAATATATCTATACTATATATAAAGAAAATAGCTCATTTCGGCTCTTTTGGGCTGACTTTTTCTTCTTCCAAAATTACCTTCAACTTTCAATGCAAATAGCACATATAACAAATAGATAAAAGTAAATTCAAATATTAAAACAAAATGTAACAAGTTGTATATTTCTGATTTTTTCCTTATCATATAAAAAAGATAATGGGTGAGAGTGAATTCAAATATTAAAAAAACTGTAACAAACACGATATGAGTATATGTCCAGTTTTTTTCCTTTATCCTTAAAAAAAAGTGTAACAAACTAGATCAAATATATGTCACTATAAATATAATCAATAAGAAAATGATCGTTATTTTGTTTTTATTTTATATACAGACAAACAATTTATTTTTATTTTATACTAGCGAAAAGACGGGCACTCACGTCCCCGTCTTTCCGCTCTTTTTGTTGCGTTAACGTTTGAAAATTATGAACGGTGTTTTTTTATGAAATTTTAATTTTGATTAAAAGTAAAAATATAAATGTTTTTTGCTTTCAAATTATAGCAAATCAAATTAACCATGATTATCTATTTCAATGAAATCAACAATATAACAAAAAAATATAATTTAAATTCTTATTTTTTTAATGACACCAACAACAATCTTTATTATAGAAAAAGTTGTTGTTTAAGGGTATAATTGGGATAATGAAAAAGTAAGTATATATACACTCATCTAGTTTGTTACACTTTTAAATGATAAAGGAAAAAATTGGACATTTGTGTTTGTTACACTTTTATTTTAATATTTAAATTTATTCTTATCAATTTGTCACATGTGTTATTTGTATTGAAAATTGAGGGCATTTTTGGAAAGAGAAAAAGACAGCCCAAAAGAGCTGAAATGAGTTATTTTCTTTATATATAGTATAGATACAGACAAACCAAAATATGTCGAGTTGATAAATAATTTCGTTATATGATTTGACAACAATTTGTAAATAAATTGATGTATGAATAATTTCCATTAATATTTAAAATTTAAAAATTGTAAACAAAATTATAGAGACAAACATAATAAAATATACACACTTATAATATGAATATAACGTGTGTATATTTTATTATGTTTGTTTGTATAATTTTGATTACAATTTTAAAATTTTTTAAATATTAATGGAAATTATTCATACATCAATTTATTTACAAATTATTGTCAAAGCATATAACGAAATTATTTATCAACTCGGCATATTTTGGTTTGTTTGTATCTATACTATTTTTGTTAAATAACCCATACATCCAATAAATTTTTAAAAAGAAAACATTAAATAACCATAAATTGTAATCAATTTTTAAAAAGAAAACATTAAATAAATTGAATAATGTTTTCTTTTTGACAAATATATTCATATAATGTTATAAATTGTATTAATGTGATTGGATAATAATTCTCAGATGGTAAAACGCTGCAAAAATATTTGATATGTTTCGACGCGGATTCAAACATGTAATTCTCCACATCTCTCCATTGTAAGTGTGTGATTTTCACTTGCTAAACTTTTTGAAAACAAAAAAATAAAATGGATTTAATAATCAAAAGCATCTAATTTAAATCTAGGGTGGCAGTCGAGTTGGATTTTCTTCTTGCAGCTCAGGTTAATTCAATTGGGTTGTCCATCTTCTCATCTACACTCCTTGTTTACCTCCAAAATCTTTTTCTTTATTTTAAAGGGACCTCCAAAATCTTATAGAGAAAATTGGTGAATATTTCTATATCTCATGTGATGAGAAATGCCGATTAGGCGGCGGATATGCTTGATAATTCTAGTAGTTTACACTCTTTAAATTGCTACATCAACTGATAAAAATGCCAAAATCAATAGGTTGAACGTCGTAACCAAAATTTTAACTCGACTTTTCCCTTGTGTGTGTTGGTTTATAATGTTTATTATCATTTTGGCTAACTAAAAAAACTTTGAATCTTGATGGGGTATTAACCTATTGATAGTTTTTTGTTAGTTTTTTCTGTCTCTTGGGCTTAACACCTTGAAACCACCCAAAAAATATATTGATAACAAAAATATGTTTCCTTCAAAAAAAATGTTAAAAATACAGATGAACTGCTAAAGTATATTATATAACAAATAGTTTTCCACTTGTACTATTTAAATAGGTTAAATTTGTATGAGTCAATATGGTTAATCAAATTCCATAATTTAAATATGTCTTATTATTTTTTTAATACACGTGTATTTAAAGGAAAAATGCTAACTTAGGGCACTTAGCTTGTTAAAAAATCAAATATAGTAATAACATTTTGGATGTTGTGTAATCAAGTATTTAAAAGTCTAAAAAAAGAAAAAAAAATCTTTTTTTCAATTCATAAGTTCCTCTTTTTTTTCATTCCTTAGCATGACCCATATTTAAATTGTGATATTTAATTAGATGTAAATTTGTTAAACTATTTTACAATGTAGGATCAATTTCATATGAATTACAAACTGTGTACTTGGGGTAAGTTTTGTTGGTTGGTATGCTAATATCATGAAATACATTGAATAAAAAGAATAATCACAAAAAAGACAAAGGAAAATATACTTAGTGTTACCTATAACTTCTCAAAGTCTTATATTTTTGTCATATTCTTAGAAGCCCAAAATAAGAAAGGACCATAAATGTGTATGATATCATGGTCAACTTTATTTTCCACCTATTCTTGTTAACTTCCATGACAAATTCCTTTTTGACTGGTCATCTCTAATGTCTCAGCCTTTACAACAGAGACCATTCCATTCCAACACAACATCCCCTCCCACTATCCATCCATGTTTGTCCCCAGCTAGTTGAAGGATCCGAGGTCACTAAGTAATGCTCTGAATGTGTTTGTGCCCTAAATTATACACTGATTATTGGGAGTTCTAGATCCGAGAAATCCCTTACTTTCATGCAAAAAAAATTCACTTGTAATAGAAAAGAAGAGAGAAACTGAAAAGACGATATGGCCTTCTACACATAAAGGCAAAAGCCATATTCAAGCTTTGCTTTATTATTTTTATTTTTGTTTTCTCTCTTTCCTAAAGACTGCAAAAGCTTCATTGTGTGGAAACTTTGTCTCCATGCCAATCTCATATGCCACTATCTCACTTGCCTCAAAAGTTTGAGGTGTTATGGGCCATCCATCTTCTAACTAGGGTTAGAAAAGAACATGATCAATATTTCAAAGAAAAGAGGAAAAGATGTATTGCCTTTGAAAAGGATCAACATTTTGAATGCTTTAGAGCGTTAATATGACCCCTAAAAAGAATACAATTAGTGGGGTCATGCTTTTGATCAAATTCTCTTTATCTTTACCTTTTTTCGATTGTAATGATTTTTAGATCATGTTTGTAAGATTTTAAAGTGTCCACAACGACTGATGCACAATATCTTGGTTTTTAAAGAACCTTTTGGCCGTTGGGATGTGTATGTGTAGTACAATGTACAATCATATCTTAAATTCTAAATTAAGAATGATGAGATAAATATATAAATTGAATAAAATGGTGATGTTGTAGTTAACATTTTATTTTATTTTTACTAAAATAGATATATTCATACAAATTTGTAGGATACATTGAAAGCAACATAAATGTAAATGATACATTTAATTCTCTCAAAACTAAGAGCGAGTTTGAAATGAGAGAATTTTTCGAGTTAATGTAATATTAGAGGATAATTCAATTTTTATGTGTAAATTTTATTGTTTGAATAATAAATTAGAGAATTTAAAAAATAAAGATATTTTATAAAATAATTTGTCGTCGACAAATTTGGCAAATTTCAAAAACAATCTAAACATATAATAATTTAAAATTTCTTTTTTACGGTATAAAATGTGAATCTCAAATTGATTCTTATGACTCTTCCAAGTTATGCAAACTGGATCCTATATGCTTTAAAAATTAACATATTAGACCCTATTTATTTTTTGAATTTCAAAAATTGGTCCATATATATTAAAAACGGAAATTGATCCCTATAAATTTTAAAAAATTGCAAATTGGTCCATATAAAATTTTAAAATATTACAATTGGTCCTCAAATTTTAAGTTTTGTAAATTGGTCTCTATTTGCCATATTTTGAAACTGTTTTATCAACTTTTTGAAATTTCAAATTTGACCAAAATGTTTTAAAATCCTCATTTTTTTTATCACTTTTCATTATATATTTATATATACTTTTATTCCAAAACTTTTACAATTCATAAAAATAGCGCAACAAATTTTAAAAATAAAATTTTTTATTACTCTTCCTTAACAAAAAAACTTAGAAATAAAGATAATTCAATTGAAGCATTTGCGTTATCTAAAATTTTTAATTACCTTATCTAAACTAACATTTGATTTCTTTCCCCATCATTTGGTTTCACCTTCATGTATCCTAATTCCGAACCTATAAGCTTATCCAGCCACACCCATTGTGCTAACCAATAATGAATCCTTCTAAATTATGGATATACTAAATAATTAATAATAAGCACTATACATGTTTTGCTTCACGAGAATTCCTTGTTCTAGCACGTTCTTGGTAATTTACAATATTTAAAATTTTATGAAACAGAACGGCAGACCATAGTGGACTACATGCTTCATAAAAACAACATTTGATCATAAACATATTTATTATTAAATTTTCACTTGGTTGATCCTATAAAGATTCTAGTCCAGAAAAGTTTCTTTCTGATGTCGGCTTGTGGAGATTAATTCAATCCTTTGTCCCTCCTTAGCAAAGCAATCCTATATCTATATTAGTTAATTATTATATATAACATAGCACCACTAATGCTAAGTAGAAAATCAAGGAGACTCTCACCTATAGTTTATTTTAGAATGATGCTTATTGGATTTTTTTATTTTATCAGTCTAGTGTAGTATACATATCAATATTGTAGATATGGACAAACTAAAGGTGTATGAAAACGATTTTTGCATGTTTAAAAACTATAAACGTAAGATTTGCTATTTGACAAAGGAAACTAAATTGTAATCCTGATCGATGGGTACAGTGCTCGAGGACTTACTTGTCTTGTCTTAATGGAGTGTGTGACTGTGTGAATTAGTGGTGACAATAGTTTGCAACGTTAGCACTTTTTTGTTAATATAGAACAATTAAAAGTCATATAGTGGTTTGCATGAGAATCGATTTATAATAACAACCCATATATATTCTGGCTGCCATTTTATGAGAAATGAAACAAAATTTAATTGTAAAATTTCGTTTGTATGCATATTGGATGTTTCGTTATAGTCCACTTGAAGAGATGTAAATGTGAATATCTTTATAAGCTCACTTTGAGTGAAAAGATCTTATCTACCTTAGACTGAGACATCGTTTTTTTACTTTAAATTTTTCTCATAAAAATAAAATAAAGGAGTATGAAGGTCATTCAATATTCCTTACAAAAACTTTCCTTAGAAAAATAAACATGAAGTTCGCCTCCAAAAATTAAAAATAAGCATGAAGTTAAACGCTTCTGGTGATGTATTAGTTAAATTGGGATGTTATTTTGGTGATGTTTGGAAGGTTTATGACATGTTTGGTTAAGTTTGTTGAGTTGCTTAGCGCTTATATACATTAGTTGAGTTGGAATCCTCTCAATTTAACGAGACACGTCATTTGGAAAGAGATAGGCTTATTGAATATATATTCAATGAGTTTATCTCTCTTCAAATGACACTTTCTACTAAATGGAGAGCAAAAAACTTTATATAATTCATGTACGTCTTAATTAATAATTTAAGGATGTGTCTCCATGAGCTTAACTCCGATGGTCGAGATATTGTATAATACATGCAGGGATCGGGGTTCGAACCTCGTAGACCCCACTTTTTCATATTAAGAGGTGAATTTCTAGTCACTAAGATACTTGACCAAAAAATAATAAAGTTTGAGGATGTAATAGGAAAAAATCTTGATTGAAGTATACATTGAATTTCTAAAACATTCAAAGTATTGAAACCACTCAAGTTTTGGTTTTGAAATCTAACAATTAACTAACACCTCTTTGAAAAATAACTAATATTTTGGGAGGGAAAGAGTAACGATGAAGTAAATAGTTTCAATCTATTATTGATTGATGATGCTATTTTATCATTGAGAGTCGGTTAAGATTGGTGACCTTGAAAACATTGAAAAGAAAAGTAACTCGATCTTTTCAAAAGGCCCTAGGTTTCTTGTAAGTTAGGGAAAGCACATAGATTTAGATTAGTTCATACATTTTTGTTTTTGCTAAAGAAAGGTCAATTTAATTTTTGTCCCCTTCTTTGCATCTTTTAGAGCATGAAGAATCAACTTATACACATCTTTAAGCTTTTGACACTTTGCTTAGCAATACTTGGGTGATCACTTGAGTTTGGTTAACTTTTGTTTTACCTAGCTACTTTCAAGAGAAAGGAAAATAAAAAAAGAAAATGGAATAACGAGTTCTTTAATTTTATGCTATATATCTTTATTAATTGCTTAAAGGATGCCAATAATGTTTAAGAAAAGAGACGTGTTTTATTCTGCTATATATGTGGTGGTGGGTAGTTTTATTAATTTATTTCTTCAAAAGAAAATCCATCTAAGTTCGGAGACAACTATTAAATGTTGTAGTTCACACCTTAACAAAGGTAGCTACATTCTCTAAAAAAAGTAGCTACATAAATCTACCACATGGTAAGTACATTTGACAGATTGGAGCGCAAGTTTGAATATGCAATTAATCACTTCTTGATATGTAGTGTATGATTTTCTCGACAAACTTTTTCAAAAAGAAAACTTTAATTACATCCATATTTTGGTGGTTAGTAATGAGCGCGACAATCATAATAAAAAAAAAATCAAATTATAGGACATTCCAATTATATGGATATAGTTTCCAAACATGACATTGGAATGTATGTGCTTATTCCAATTAGCATGCTGCTTCTTAATGATATTCATGTACTTGATTCCACGAGCTGCTTTTTAACTCCTACCATTCATGATAAAATGATTTTGAAACGAATACCTTTTGAACAACTTGTTTTACTTCTTTGCAGAATGCTTACGGTATGAATAATTCTTTCATCAACCTTTTCAAATCTTTAATTAACTAGTAATGATATTCCAACACTCACTTTTTCCTACACCGGTAATACTGGTTAATCATGTTAATAAAAGGTGATTAATCCAATTGCGTACGTGATTAATTCAATTTTTTTTAGATAGATGAAATGACGAAGGTATTATAAACTCACACAATTTACTATTAAAATTAATCAGCATTTCAATTTACTATTAAAATTAGGGTCTTGTTAACGAGTGCTCACATGACACTCTTTAAGCATTCTAAATAAAATAATTATTCTTTAAAAATGTTATAGTTTTCAATTTTCAATGCTCTTTATTACACAAACTTTCAAGTGCCCTAGGGGCACTAGTTAACATTTCCCTTAAAATTAGGGTTAGTTGAGTTACACGTTTAGCCATTATTTCACAATTTTCAACATGATCTAATTAATCATTGTACTATTGACACACATTATGCTTTGGGTAATTTTTCGTTAATATAATTTTTGGTCTTTAAAAAAAAAACACAACATTTTTTTTGGGTACAAAACACACAACTTAATTAACCACAATCGCATGTGATTAACAAGGTGTTGCACTTATAGAGAAAATTGAGTGTCAATGAAATATTTCTATCAATTAACTTCTTTCTCCCTTGAGATCTATATTTATAGTTCCTGATAAAATGCTTTTGATTTGTATATCTCTAGATTACAATATGATACTTAATTAGGTGATTTTTTTTAGAGGTCAATTAGGTGAATTATTAGACACATAATATGTTCTTAATATAAAGATAAAGATGTGACAGTATAAAGCTCACGTTGTTTGCTTAAACCAGTCATATCTAAACATTTATAGTAAGCATCATGAACTCTTAATATACTCCCTTCAAAAAAGAAATTTTAATTCTTAATATAAAGTGATGTGACAATATATTCCTGGAGATTTTATTTTTGTTTGTTCCTCTTCTCTGTTTGTTAGCATTTTGACCCTACATACTTGCACTTTTCATGTTTTTTAGTAGCATTGACACTTTTAAAAAAAAATAAAAAATTTGAGGATGCAAAATTATCATTATGACATCGGTGACCATTTTACAACTATATCATGCGGGATTTAAACTTCGTCTCTTAAAGTTATAAAATCAAGTTATTAAGGCTGAACTGACATCTCATGAACAAATATAGTGGCACTAATGATATTTTTATGAATGATACCTTGAGGATTTGAATTATGTCTCTAGATTACAAATGCTAGTACCATTGACATATTTCACTTGTACAGCAAAAATATATACTTTTTATCAACAGTGAAGAGTGCAGCCAATATTATACCACAGGACCAAGTAAAGTGGAAACAATAGTACGCTGTCCTGACAAATAATTGTATGAAATGCCTGCCAAGCATTTGTGTATCAAAGAAAGCAGAAAATTTTGGATAGTGACATCCACATGTGCTTTTCTTGTTCTGCCACTGTGATTAAGATATTGTTACCAGTTAAACAAGTGAATTATTTTTTGGATATTTGTGTTAAACTATAAATATAATATATTTAAATTTTAAAGAGTAGGAAAATATAAGTTTACTATCGAAAATACCATTAATTTTAATCAATTAAAATTTGTTTACTAAATAACATTTGGTATATGATTATATTTCACTAAGTTCTTGGTTTAATCGTCATTCTAAATATATTTTTTTTATCTTTTAAATTATAGACTAAGTTCTTTCATGAATTCAAATTCAGTAATTTGCCATAATACATTAGTTAGAACAGAAACCAAATCTCACTCAAATAATTGGAGCAAGTTAAAAATATATACAAGCTTATCATATACCATCTCCATCCAAGCTTGAAAAATACATGCATATCAACTTGAATTATCAAGCTATATATCTAAAAGTTTGCATTCATGTCTTTTTTTTTTCCCCTTTCCCCACTAATAACTATGGCTGAAAAACAAACAAGTTGAGAAAAAAAGTAAAAAAAAAAAGAGTTACACCCAAATTTAACTTATATAGAACTTTTTTTTTCCCTTTCCTATTACAAATTAAAACTAATTTTCTTGTCAACTAACTCAAGAATAGCAATGTCAGCATTATCATGATCTTCAATGGCTATATTCAGATCCAAAGAGAGGTGTAGAGTACTTTGATGATCCTCTATCATGGTCTCTTTCCCTTTGTTTTCAGCACATGATGATTGTGGTGACTTTGACACTGAACTGAAGCTTTCACTACTGAAAATGACAATGGCATCCTTGAGAGGAACAGATTCACCATCAGGAATTGTTATACTTCCACATTCAATTGCTTTCTTGATACCCTTTTGAGTAAAGTGGTCAACTTGCTCAAAATCTTCCATGAAGAACACTCTATGAGGATTCTCATTCACTGCCTCACCAAATCTCTGCAAATAAGTGCTTCCCAAATCATCTCTTGGTCTTTTCCTTTTGGATTTTTCATCACTTGAGGAATCATCATTTCCTAGGGAAGAGAAAGTGCTCATGCCAATTGTCATAAAGTTGTTACAAGATCCAAAAACAACTTTAGCTAGCTCCTTTGAGATATTCTCTTTGGCTTGAGAATCATCACCAAGAAACAACATCCAAGTTTCTTGCTTATGATTTTCTCTTTTGAAGAAGTTGTTCCCTCTTTTTCTCATTCCTGATCTACAAAAAAGGACAGTACTTGCAATCTCTTGAATGATTTCTTTATGTTGTGGAAACTTGTTCTCCAAGGCATCACAGAGAATCTTGAGATTCTCTTCATTATGTTCATTGAACATTTCAGTACTTTCTAAACCATCCACTGCTTCACTTGAAGAAGCTGAGTTGGGACTTGAGTTAGGATTTGACAAAAGATCTGGTTTTGGAACATTTCTATGTGGCATGAACATGATCAAGTTACCATCATAGCAATCATCATCATCACCAGCACTTTCAGTGTATAATAACTCACATTCTTTTGGTACTTTTTCTTGTTCAGAAATTATAGGCCAATTTAGTTGGCTTTGTTGGAAGTTAGACTTTTTTTCAAGTAAGGAAAATGAAGTTGGTGATGAAGGGGATGATGATAAAACAAACAAATCTTGTTTGTCAAGAATGGAAGGGTGTCTGTGTACTGAATTGCATATTGAATTCCATTTCTTGCAGAGATCCTTAAGTCTTGCATTTTCCTGTTTCACAAAGAAAGAAAAAGATAAGAAAATAGAAAAACGACAAAATTTTTTTGCATATATATAATCAAAGGCTAATTCATATACACCGTCACTGTAAAGATTTTTCACACTGAATCAGTCGTAAGTTCGTAACTGTTAGATTAAATCATTAAAGATATTTAACTTAATTTTATCATAAACACCGTTAAATTAATTTTGTTATTTGTTGACAGCGTATAGCATTTAGGCTGACAGTGTATCAAAATTAAACTCTAATGATTTTTTCTGAACCAAGTATGTGTGAACTATTATGAAACAAACCTGATGTTCCACCGTGTGACTTCTTTCTTCCTTACAATTTTGAAGCCATGTTGGCAAGCTTGAACTGCATGCTTTCTTGCTTATATTGTTAGTCAAACTCAGAGCTTCATTTTCAAATTTTATTGAACAATCTCTGCAGCAAGTTAGTTGCTTTCCAACTCCTACTTTATCTTCAAAAGTCAAGTCATTGAATAATACCATACTTCTCTCCTTAGCTTGAAAATCACTATAAATAATGTAAAACATAAGAGATGTTAATTACAAAAAAACACTCAATAGTAGAAGTAAGAACAATAATTTCAAAAGAAAAAGAAATCTTAAATTTACCTGTCAAAGTTCAAACTTAGGCTTAGGCTGCCAACAGGAATTGTTAAAGGATGAAGCTCCCAAATAGTTTCTAGGGAAGGGTGAGATATTTTACACTTCATGTATGTTTTAAAATTTGCAATCCCCATAAGCCACAATCTACTACTCTCACCACTTTCACTAACCAATTTTTTAATCTCCATCACCATATGCTCAACAGAACAATAGTAGTTCCTTTTTTGTTCACAGTAACTTGACCAAAACTCAAACAACCATTTTAAATCACCTAAATAAAGAATAACCCCTCTTCCCATATAGCTTTTCACAAGGCTTCTAACTTCCGCAAATTTCTTTTCAACTTCCTCTTTACTAATATTCCTAAAACATATAAGAGGAAGACTCACAAATTGTACATACCTTAACTCCATAGGAACATTACCTATCTCAAACCTTTCCATCACTCCCTTAGCTACTCCCTCAGCATTAGAAACACTCTCTCCTACAATAACAGTGTTTCTTCTCCTCTTTACTAATTCACTCAAGACACTTGTTACATCATCATTGTTAACACAATCTATAGGTTTGGTGTATGAACCACCAAGGCTAAGAACTTGAGGCTTAAGGCTAAGTTCTTTGGACTGGTTTTTATGATATTCAGAAGAAACTTTTGTTGAAGAAACTTCATTTGGAAGAGCTTGTTCAACTTCAACTCTTGATTTCACAAGAGTGCTAGAGAAACCAGCTTCTCTCATAACTCTACTAACACTTGGATCATCAAGTATAGAGATTATGAGCTGTTCAACTTCAATTTTCAAAGCAAGAATATGCTGCTGTTGCTGATTCTCGATCGTTCCACGTCGTTGGTGAGCCTGAGCACGTTTGAAAGCTGCAACCAAAGCATTAGAAAGTGAAGGAGTAGTTGAATATTGAGGACCTAAAAGTGGACTTTGTGTTGATGCAGGTAAACGGTTGAGTGCAACATTGAAACAAAGCTCAAGAGCTTTGCATTGAAGAGGGTGAGAGTGACATTGAAGACAAGCTTTTCTTAACAGTCCTGTTGAAGTTGCAAGCATAGCACTAGCAACATGAAGAGGTGTCACTTGTGCATGACCTCTTCTTGTTGCTAGATTCACTGCTTGTTTAACAACAGTTGCAGCTTCTTGTGTAAGTGCTTGAAGCTGTATACTGCAAATTCCTCCTCTCATGATCTTAAAAAAATATTGGTTATTTGGTTTGAAAAGAGAGAGAGAGTAGAAAACAAAGGCTACTAGTTGGTTTGGTACAATTAGAGCAAGATGTGGAAGATATTGATATAATGTGAGAATTTTGTGCCTTTCTTGTCAGGGAGGTAAATTTTGGCTTTTTATATGAAACTTTCTCTTTCTTTCTTGTACATGCAAAGGTATGTGGATTAACAAAAGCTTCTGTTCATGATATTGAGGGAAGTATAAAATATACATATAGAGAAAAAGTAAGTAAATAGTGACTATAGCTTTAAACATTATGAATGGAATAAACCACTTTTGTTAAGAATAAGCTCAACTCAAAACTTGAAAAAAAGAAAGTAAGAAAAAGAGAAAGTGGATAAAAGGGTATTAAGCAAACAAAGAGGAAAAAGAAATAGAGGACTGTCTGTCTGTTTGAATAGACAGGGAACTACAGTAGTGGTGTGGTATAGGCTTTAGCTTTTATCTTTTTTTGAGGAGAAGAGGGAATAATAATGCTTTGAATGATTGATGGAATAATGAACGGATCACAAACTACAAATAAAACAGATTGCATGAAAAAACAATTTGCTTGTTCTTAAAATATATTGTCACTTTGTCTCTTATAATTCATTACAAAAAGTTGGCTTTCTTCACCATTTTAATGAGTCTAAATCATGGTTTTCTGTTGCCTGACATATTTTTAGAAATAAGATGACATAATATAATAAATAGATGAAGAAAAGGATGATCATATACGACATTGATTTTTTTTTTGGAGTTTAGAACAGTGAATGAAAGATAATAGTGTCTTTATGGTGTCCTCCAAACTGAAATTTCATTCCATGATTGGCAATGTATAGTTTTATTTCTTCAGAAATGTTCTTGTAATTGTTAATTTTGCTTTTAAAATAAATTAATCTAATCGTACACTTTTTCTACGAGTAGGAATTGAACTTGGTACTTGAGGTTTACAACACTCACACACATTGCATACCAACCAAGCCTGGATTTCGATAATTAATTAATCTAAACATACACTAAACCTACATCTTTCATTTTTTTTTTGAGAGGAAACCTGCATCTTTCAGGTATTAAGCTTATGCAGTTTTACTTGTTAAAAAAAAAGCTTATGCAGTTTTAATAAATATGACTCTTTCTTAGTTCTTAATTAACAATGCATCCGGTCTTTTTTTTTATCTAATTTTTTTATAAGACTTCTTTTTTCATCTAATTGAATGTAGAAGAGTTTAGAAAAATAACAATAAAAATTAATTTGATTCTTTTCTTAAATTATAATCTATTGTCTGAATTTAAATGTATGATCTCTTTAAAAAAAAATTATTATTTATTCTCCATTGTGCGTGATAAAAGCAGTTTTGTAAACTACAAACACAACGTATCAAGTATAATTCATGCATGAGTTAACAATGAAGAGAATTTCTCAACGTTTTTGTTCTTCTCGCTCGCCCTTCAAATTTTTAATTTTGCCTCAGTTCGAATTATACAATCCGAAACGAGATAATAAATTCTTGGTGGTGGCCTTGAGAGTGTGCAGAAGGTGCGGCCACACAAGGTCCCATTTTTGGGGCACCAAAATTTAACTTAGCGCGCGTGCCTGTTACTTATAAAAACAATTATTCACCAATTTTATGTTTCGCACATGACACTCAAAACATCATTAACCACCTTGTTCATTATTTTTATGTAGTGAGGCAAAGGGTTTTTTTATTACATTGAATTTGTATGTGTAGAAGGGATAGGTGGGGGTATAGAGAAGATTTTTCAAAAATTAAACGGTTAGTATTCTAAATTCAAAGTCCAACCCACTTTCTTTTAAAGAAACCCATCAATCATATTCATTAAGTAAAGAAAAAACGCATGTTTTATTTAACAGCTAAAACCCTAACTAACAATAAAACTCTTGGAATCAAAAACACCCGAAAAAGGAACAACAAGGACAAAAATCTAGTTGCAACACAATATGAAAAACATGTTGATTTACAAGACCAAATTGGTTAGTTCATGGATATTGTTTTGTACAAGTATAGAACTGGACTTTATTTTCTACTTATTTATTGTATGTATTTTAGTTTTTCTATCATTGTTTTTACTCTGTCTTGCCAACTAGGGTGTGTTTAGATTGACTTATTTGAGCTTAATTATCTATTTGATTGGTGGAACTTATCAAAACAGCTTATAACATGTTCATAAGTTGTTCTCACCTTATTTTCATATATTTTCTAGTTGATTGATTTCATTGTTGTATTACTATGAAATACCATGCCTGAAGTCATACATTCATTTTCCTCATGGAATTTATATTTGTTTTGTAGCTTGGTCAAAAGAAGCTAAGAAGATAACAAGAAAGGAGGTTTCAAAATCACCTCAAAAGACCCAACAAGATCATCAGAATGAATTTCATATTATTTCCTCTGGAGATTATGACTGCTTAAATGGAATGAAAAGTATGAATTGCTTTCTTTTTTTTGTAATGTCAGCATTAATACAAATTTTGAGGTTATTTTTAAAATGGATTTTGAAAATTGGAGATGGTGATATGGTATCCGATGAAGATGGAGAGAGTATCATAGATATTCCAGAGGGTTTGTGCGTTCCTCCATGTGACAATCCTCTTCAATCATTGATTGACTTTGTTTATCCAGATATTGTTAGCAACATTGATAATCAAAGGATATTTCAAGAGAAAGCAATTCTTGCTCCCACTCTTGATTGTGTTGAAGAAGTCAACGAGTATGTTTTGTCATTGATTAAAGGGGAAGAAAAAGAGTATTTAAGTTCCGATACCCCTTGCAAATCCGATGAAGATTATGATATTCAAGGAGATTGGTGTACCACTGAGTTTTTGAATGACATAAAGTGTTCTGGAATACCAAACCATAGATTGATTTTAAAGACTGGAGTTCCCATAATGTTGTTAAGAAACATTGATCAAGCAAGTGGTTTATGCAATGGAACACGGCTACAAGTTAATCACCTTGGAAAGAATATCATTACTGCTACTGTCTTAACTGACAAGAGTATTGGTCAAAAGGTATTAATCCCAAGGATGGATTTAGTTCCCTCAGATTCAGGATATCCATTCAAATTTTCAAGAAGACAATTTCCAGTCTCATTGTGCTTTGCCATGACAATAAATAAGAGTCAGGGACAATCATTGTCTAAAGTTGGATTGTATCTACCTCGACCTGTATTTACACATGGACAGTTGTATGTTGCCGTTTCGAGAGTAACCACCAAAAAGGGGTTGAAGATGTTGATTTTGGATGAAGATGGCAACCCTTGCAACTCCACTATCAATGTTGTTTTTCCTGAGGTGTTTGATAATTTGTAGACAGTAGCTTATCAGGTATGAATATACATATACATATTTAATCTTCAATTAAAATTTTTATTATTCAAATCCTTTTTGATATATGCAAAAACCTTTGTATTTATGTTGTAGATAACTGTGGAGCCAAAAGTGATGGTGCATCCATTCGCATGAAGACATTTTTTTGTTAATTGCGCGCTCAAGTTTTGACTACTTTTTTTTGTTGTTTGTATCAAATGTAGTTATTTAATTGTTATTCGCCAATATAGTGAAATTGTTATAAATTAAACCGAATGATATGTCGGAGGTGTATGACATATTGATATTTGTGATGACAATAACATTTTAATTGTCTAAGAATTACACTATAAGAGTACTACTTTTTGGATTGTTTTAAGTTAATTTGGTACACGCCACAATAATTCTCTTTTCCCTCGTGCGTTGCACCGATTTCTGGTTTATGTTCTTTTCATTAGGTGGTTTGTATTTTTTGGATAATCCTCTTGACTACTTTGATAATACTCTTTTGGGTCTGTAATAATATATAACTCCTTTTTATTATCCATTGAACTTTATTTATCATACTTATTCATTTATCTATGCAACACTTCATTAAAGAAAATTATTATATATTATGTGTAATTTTTGGTTCAGGAAGTCTGAAAACTACAAGGTAACCAAGAAAATTTGTAATATTATACAATAATTGTAAACTGCCATTGGCTAATAGTTGATGAATTGTTTTTCAATTTTCTTGACAGTTACTACCATCCTTCATGGAGCTTGGTGAAGATTTCAGCAAATTCATGAGGATTAATGGATGTAATTCTAAGGAAGCTTAATAATTTGTTACTAAGAGTTTATTTCATTAGTATATTTTGATTTTGTACTTATTGTAATTATTTAGTGTAACCATATACACTGTACAATTATGAATAACAAATTTAGGTATATTTTTCAGGCCTTTTTATATATTTAATAACCCACTGTCATTGTGGACAAATTCCAATTTACAATACTTTGATTGTTAAAAAAAATTGACATTTCTTTTGAATTTAGTCATATATTTATTTTAGATGATAAACTAACATATCTATATTGGAGTGATTTAGATATAATCATTTTAAAAAAAATTAAATTTACATAAGTTGAAATCCAAATATGTAAATTAACATAGTGCAAAATTAAAATTAACATAGATAAAATTACACAAGTGAAAAATTAAAATTAAAATTAAAATTTAAATAGATAAAATTACACAAGTGGAAAATTAAAAACAACATACATAATTTTACATAAGTTCAAATTAAAATAAAAAAATAATCAGATAAACATGGTGCAAAATTAAAAACAATGGTCTAGATAGCATATATTAAACAAGATATTGGGTCTAAGACTTTGTCTATGCGCGGCCCATTACCCATATCTGTCTAAACCGGATCCAGCAAACCCTCTTATCCATTACAGCCATTCCCAACCACTCATTTCATCTACCATTCCCTTCCTACCATCCGATCTCAAACCCAGCAATCGCTTTCCTGTTTTCACCACAAATGCAAGGCTGTAACAAGACAAAGATGGTGAAACGAGATCGGTCAAAGAGCTTAATAAGGTAAGTTAAGCAATCGTTTTCCTGTTAAGGCTGTAAGGAGCTTAAGATGGTGAAAGGTTAAGGCTTAATCGCTTTCATGTTTTCCACTTAATTTTAGGTTAAACTTTGTTGGTTAATTTTTGGTTAATCTGGAATGGGGATTGTCAATTGTTTTTAATTTATAGATTCTAGATATTAAACCTATCACAAATTCACAAATTGTAATGTTTTTTTATAATTCGATATTTTACTCTGATATTCACATGAAAATTCGATCTATGGCAAGTTAGCAGTATCTTGACAATTTATTTCAATACCCATTATCTAATATATTAGGTTTAATACATGTAATATTGATTGTCCAACTCTGCTCATACAATTGTGTTGGAATTTATATTTTTAATTTTTTTGGTAGGAACTGTTTTTTTTATATTGTCAATCACAAGTATTTACTAATCTATTTGCATATCGTACAGAACTAAAAAAGATATAACATCAGCAAGGCCTACTGATTTTTTTGAAACAATTCTGTCACCTCATGAGGTAAACATGACCTACTAATCTCTTTAAAGAAATTACATCACCTTATAGTATAGTTTTATCAACAAGTTTCTCATTGCTTTTATAGGGTAAGATACGTGTTTCTAAGGATTTCATGAAACGTAACTACCACCAACTTCACCTCCGTGCCTCAACTATGCTCATCAGTCCTAATGGCAAACAAACTGTTGTGTACTTTGTAGCGATTGCTCAGACTTCTATATGACAGATGGAGCAAGGGTTGCTAAGATCTTTGGCTTGAAACATGACACTAAGGTGAGGCTTGAATTCATGGGAACACTGATTAAGTTTAGGGTGGTGTACTTGGGTAAAGTACACAATGAACCATTACTTGGTGAAATTAAGGACGAGGTCATTGAAATTAGTTCTGATGAAGAACTTGAGGTCAATCATGATGACGAGGATGAGGATGAGGAACTTGGGATAGAATATGATGAAGACAATTACCATCAAACTAATCACTTCTTTGTTAGGAATGTCACCAAGGCCATGGCCAAAAGGAAAAAAAAGCAAGTTTTGGTATGTGCTAATCCAATTTATTTTAATTATCTTGAAACTATGTCACTTTTAGTTTAGTTTAGTTTTTTAGTATTGGATAAAATTTGAAGTAAACAATTGTTTTTTTGTTTCGTAGCACTTTCCCAACCGTACTTCTGTCAATGTGATTAAAGAAAATCAAGAAAGCATAACTTTGAAGGATGTTGAAAACAAACCGACGCTATAAATGTCGTGTTATCACTTCTAACAGAGCTTTTTACGAAAAGTATTTAGGGAATGATTGGTTCAAGTTTCTGAAAGACCGTAGAGTCCGTAAGGGAGATAGGTTGTTGTTTCATGTTCAGGATCCTCCTAGGGTCATGTTGGTCGAGCACATCAGTCGTGTCCATCTTCCTTGAGGCGAATTTTACTGTCTATAGATTGGCTAGCAGTTTTTTGTTGTGCAGTCCACAGTTTGGTGACTATATGGTTGATATTAACTACTGACTGCTTTTTCTATTTTTGTTGTTAATGTATTCTGCTTTTTCTATTTTCATATGTAATTTTAATGACACTGTTGGTACTTAAATCCAAGGGAAATGTTATAAGATGTAACAATTACCGTTGGTTACTTTC